>JAAGEH010000417.1:18961445-19006923 GCA_011751065.1 Lasiurus cinereus
TTGATGTTTCTATCTGTCTCTCCCTCTACCTTCCTCTCTCAAATCAACAATATATATATATATATATATATATTTTTTTTTTTTTAAAGCAGGAAGAACAGTTCCAAAGAGAAGAGGGAAGCAGGCCTCCGAAGGAACCCTGTTTCCTGATTTCCAAAGAAGGGCCCCTCTGTGACGCCTGCGGTCCCTCCATGTGGGCCTGGCACACGGTCGCTCTAAATCAGTCTGTAAACGGGGTCACTCTGATTGCTGCTGCTGCTGCTGGAGATCCTGAGTGCCTCACGGAGACTCAGTCCGAATGGAAAGCCACCTCTGTGCCATTTGGAAATGTCCCCTGCACTCTTTCCCCAGACCCCCCTCCCCTCCCTCCCTCCGCGCTGATCAGACACATGAGGTGAGTGAGCATTTGCTCCCGTGCCTCCCACATCTGCCCTCTTGATGCCCTGATCACTGGGCCGCCTCCCGAGAGGGAGCGGTCTGCATGGTATCAAATCATCCTCGTGTCAAATACAGACATGATTATGCTCACCAGAGACTATCACCATTGCCCCAGCACTTCATGATGGCTGCGACTGAGAGGAAACTGAAGCGGAGGGTCATTCCCAATGGCACACAACAGTGTGACAGGCAAGAGAAAGCCTTCTGGCCGATGCCGAAAGCTTTCACTGGAAGGGTAGGTTGGAAAGCATAAGAAAACATGGGCAACCAAGGACAGTGGTACCTCGAGATACGAGTGCCCTAACATACGAGATTTTTGAGATATGAGCCATCGAGTGAGCGATTTTTGCTTTGAAATACGAGCAACATTTGAGATAGGAGTAATCGTGCGGATCGGCCGGCTGCACACGACCCACCAGTTTCCCTCGACTTGAGCGTCTCATAGTTTCCCACGCCTCAAGGTTACAGAACGAATTAAACTGGTATCTCGAGGTACTACTGTATTTTTAAAAGTATTAGGACTGGAGTTCTTGGCATTTGTCCAAAAAGTGATTGAGCACCAGCTATCGGGAGCTGAGAGCTAAACTCTGGGGTCACAAAGATGCACACACCTTTGTCTTAGTCTGCAGGAATGATAAACCAGATATGAAAACAGACATTAGAATAAAGTGACACAGATGAACACAAATAAAGTGCAGAGATGAACACAAATAAAGTGACAGAGATGAACACAAATAAAGTGACAGAGATGAACACGAAGCAGGCAGCATCTGCCTGCTGCTACCCTTCCACCTCAGCTCTTCCCATCCCCCTCGCTCACTCTGTCCCAGCAGTTTCTCCATCTAGTCCGGGCCCTTCCCTCCACACTGGCTGTCCCTCTGTCAAGGAAGCTCTCCCCTCAGGTACCTGTCTGGCTCCTTCACTGTGTTTACATCCTTACTCATGTGTCACCTTCTCAACAGAGCCTTCCTTGACCACCTTATATGAAACTAGAGGCCTGGTGCACAAATTCGTGCACAGGTAGGGTTCAGCCTGACCACGCTGTTCGGGGCAATCAGGTCAGGCCAGGCCGACCAGGGGGAGGGGACGTGGGAGATTGGCCAGCAGGTCCCGCCCTCCGGTCGAACTCCTGATCAAGCTCCAGGTCAAGGGGACTATTTGCATATTAGCTTTTTATTATATATGATGATGGGACCATCACGAGACCCCCTAAACCTCTTCCCTACCTTATTGTCCTCCATACACTTATCATTATCTAACATGCCAAAGCTGTTGTTTGTTTTGTTTATTATCCTGACTCCTCCCATCACAATGTAAGTCTCCTGAAGACAGAGGTCTTGGTTTTATTTTTTACTGTATCTACAGTTGCCAGACACATAATAGGCATTTGATAAGCATTTATTTATTTTTAAAGTATATTTTCATTGATTTCAGAAAGGAAAGGAGAGGGAGAGAGAGAGATAGAAGCATCAGTGATGGAAGAGAATCATTAATCGGCTGCCTCCTGCACCCCACCTACTGGGGATTGAGACTGCAACCTGGGCATGTACCCTGACCTGGAAATAAACAGTGATCTCCCGATTCATAGGTTGACACTCAACCACTGAGCTATCCTGGCAGAGCTGATAAACATTTATTAAATAAATGAATCTAGGTAAACATTCCAAGAGACAGCTTCTAAATTCAGAGACACCGAGAGCTAAAGAGATCTTTGTGATCATTTTGTCCAAGCAAAGCAGGGGCTCTTGAGCCAGGCTGCCTGGGTTCCAACCTGGGTTCCAACCTGAGTTCCATCACTTACTAGCTGTGTGATCTTCACAGGTCATTTAACCTTATACTTCTGTTTTCTCCGATGTAGTATGGGGGAAAGAATAGTGACCTTCTCAGAGAACTGTTTGGAGATTAATTATAATTATTACATACAACTAGAGGCCCAGTACATGAGATTCATGCACTAGGGGTTAGGGGGGAACCCTCAGCCTGGCCTGCGCTTTCTCCCAATCCAGGACCTCTCAAGGGATGTCCACCTGCTGGCTTAGGCCCAATGCCGCTAGCCCAAGTCAGCAGTCAGACATCCCTCTCACAGTCCAGGGCCCTCACAGTCCAGGACCCCTCACTCCTTACTGCCTGCCTACAGCAGAGGTGGGCGAGGCTTCCACCACTGCTGCTGAGTTCACCAACTGTGAGCCCAGCTTCTGGCTGAGCGGCTCCCCCTGTGGGAGCACATTGACCACTAGGGGGCAGTTCCTGCATGGAGCATCTGCCCCCTCGTGGTCAGTGCACATCATAGTGACCAATCATTCTGCCGTTTGGTCGATTTGCATATTAGCCTTTTAGTATATAGGATACTTAGAACAAGCACGGAAAAAGGTAAGCATTATGATAGCATTGGTTATTATTGCTAAGAAACCTGAAGGCCACAGAGATGAGTAATGTTCTCAACATAACTGATTCACTCATTAAGTCATCCCACAAATACATGAGTGGCTCCTATGTACCAGAAACTGGGGGTTCTACACCGGACTAAACAAAATGGTTCCTGTTCTTTTGGCACCTGTCATGTAAACAGGGAGGTGAATGTGGAACAAAGAGCCATGTAAATACATAATGACAACCTGGGTGAGTGCTATGAAGTCATAGGAGCCCATGACCTTGAACGCTGGGAGACCTAATCTGTGTTCTCAAGGGGCCGTGGGGAAATGAGGTGGCCTCATCAGAGAAATGACATGCATATGGAGACATGCAGCTGAGCAGAAATGAGCCAGGTGGCGTTGGGGAAAGGGTGGGGGTGCAGAGGAAGGAACTAGCCAGAGTACTGGAACTGAAACCCAGGTCCCAGCTGAGGGCTTTTGCATCATAAGTACAGTGGTACCTCAAGATACGAGTTTAATTCGTTCCGTAACCTTGAGGCGTGGGAAACTATGAGACACTCAAGTCACGGTAAACTGGTGGGTCGTGTGCAGCTGGCCGACCCACGCAATTACTCGTATCTCAACTGTTGCTCGTATTTCAAAGCAAAAATCGCTCGCTCGACGGCTCGTATCTGAAAAATCTCGTATGTTAGGGCACTCATATCTCGAGGTACCACTGTATATGGCCATGGGACTAAGGTGAACCTCTTCAAGCAAGAGAGCCAAGACTCTCTGAGGTCATGGGAGACTTCATGGCTGTAGAAAAGGCCTGGCCAAGTGCACAGAGCACCCAGGGTGTCCATGGAGCGTGGGAAGGACCTGTTCCCCTAGCACCTGCTAAGCACCAACTCATAGGGTGTGGTCTGACAAGGAGATGGTATTTCACATTCATTCAGACACATGCACACCCGCCCCCTGCCACACACACACACATGCATCCCCTGGGTCATTCACAACTGAGAAAGGGCTGAACTGCCTGGGGTCACAGCAGCTCAGTCTCTGTGGTGTCTTCCACTCTTTCACCAGACAAGGAGTCTCTGGGGAAGCCTGCCAGGGGAGAGGGATATGCTCATTGTTCTCCATAAACCCAGAACAGGCAGCGTCCTGACCTCAGAGATGACCTTCTGCCACCATGGTCGCTGCGTGCGTGGGGATGGTTGCCCGTGGGCCGAAGCAATAGCCATTATAAAACACTTGGCTAAAATACGGATTAATCCCTGGGAGGGTGTTATGCAAGATTCAGATATATGGTCTGTGATATGGATAGGATATATTTTTTTATTGCAATAATAAGTTTCTCAACTCCTAATGGACCCTGTATTAACTGAAGATGACAGGGAGTGAGGAATGGAAAAGCCGGCAATTTGTTAAGGTTGCATAGCAGCCGTTCCAAAGGTTGTAAAAAATAAAACATTTCAGAGTTATTAAAATCGCCCTAAATTGTCCATCTGAACTCGAAGCAACAAACCTCACTCGTCCCGAGTCTCTCACCAGATATCTTTTCTTTACAGTGTGTCCCTGCCCCGGGAGCCGGCAGGCTCTTCAATCACCTGCTCCCCGAAGCACCCAGGCTTTGAAAAGGCCAGTCTCAGATCTTCCTGGAGGTGGTGGACTTGGCGTGCTCAGCCTGGGAAGGAAGCAGCTATGTGAAAGATATAACCCTTAGCATAAAAGCTCCTATTTAAAAAAAAAAAAAAAGGGAGGAAGCCCTGGCCAGTGTGCTCAATGGTTAGAGTGTCAGCCCACACACTGAAGGGTCTTGGGTTTGATTCCTGACCAAGGGCACATACCCGGTTTGCAGGTTTGATCCCTGGCTCATGTTGGGGCACATGTTGGAGGCAAACAATTGATGTGTCTCTTTCATATTGATGTTTCTCTCTCTCTCTCTCTAAAAATCAATGGAAAAAATATCCTCGGGTTAAGATTAAGCAAAAATAATAATAATAACAAAAAATGGTTTTTAAAGAGGAAGCAGTCAACAAGGAATACTTGCTCAGAGAGAAGGGATTATCTGGGGAACCTTACGGCCTTTGGGAGTTGGTGGCTAAGAAAGTAAAAAGGGACTCTAAAGCCTTGAGTAGGACTTAGTCGTCTCTATGGTGACAAGGGCCATAAGGAGGAATTAAGAAGAATTATGGTCAGACGCATGAGCCATTGGGTAGTTTTAATAATAAATCTCACTACTATTTACTAAAAGCATATTAAGGCCCAGAGGCCATTTTGAGGAATTTTTCATAAACTAACCCATTCAATTCTTGTAACCAAACCATGTGGTAATAGTATCCACATTTCATGGATGAGGAAATTGGCAAGTTTCTCAGCCTCTCTGATACTCAAAATCACACAGCTAATAGGGAGCGGGGCTAGGGTCCGAACCCCAAAGACCCAGTCTCCATGAATGTGTTAGCCATCGCATGTCCCTCTTCCCAGGAAACAGGCTGTGCATTCTAATGGGATGCAGGAAATGCTCAACATTCAGGCCGCACTCAGCTGATGGAGCAGCACCTGTGGTGGAGTATCCTTACTACCAGATGATGTCAACCTAGCCATCACATGTCCCTCATCCCAGGAAACAGGCTGTGTATTTTAATGAGATGCAGTAAATTCCCAGTACTCAGGCCCGACTCAGCTGGTAGAGCAGCACCTCTGATGGAGTATCCTTACTACCACATGATGTCAACCTAGCCATCACATATCCCTCTTCCCAGGAAACAGGCTGTGTATTTTAATGAGATGCAGTAAATTCCCAGTACTCAGGCCCGACTCAGCTGGTGGAGTAGCACCTCTGATGGAGTATCCTTACTACCAGATGATGTCAACCTAGCCATCACATATCCCTCTTCCCGGGAAACAGGCTGTGTATTCTAATGAGATGCAGTAAATTCCCAATACTCAGGCCCCACTCAGCTGGTGGAGCAGCACCTCTGATGGAGTATCCTTACTACTGGTTGATGTCAACTGCAGAATCCAGCAGCGACTCTGGCCTAGACGCTTGGGCTTAGCAGTGAGCAAGACAGAAAGATGCCTGTTCCAACGACCAGGCAGGAGGAGGGGTGGGCTTTATAAGGACCTTCTGTAACTGCCCTGGCCACAGTGACTCTTCCTGTATTTCACCCTCTACGGGGAGAAGTGGAGTCAGTATGATCAGGAAGAGGTGGGGCGAAAGGGGTGGGAGGCAGGGAACAAGACACAGGAAGTTCTGAAGGAGGGCGGGGGAAGAGGGTGGTGCCGGTGATGGCAGTAATGATCCCATATTTCTAGGTCCATTCTTGCTTGCCAATGAGCCACGAGGTGGGAGGAGGCCACCAAGGAAAAGGCAGTCACCACGCTGAGATCCTTCATGGAAAATGGCACTGCTGTCATTAGCTCAAAAAGAGTTTCTCACCTCAAATCAAACACTGACGTTCGCCTAATTTTTTTTAAAAAACATACTTAATGGAGACTTGGCGGACAGAGGGAGGCGGCCAGTGCGTCCGCTGGGAAAGTCTGGCCAGCCCGGTGCATACTCGGCGGCAGAGACAGAGCAGGGCCCTCCCGGGTTACAGCTGTCCGGCCACTAAGTGACCCCCCCTGGCCATGCCACTGGGGACCGGAGAAGGGAGTGCTGTTTGGCCTCATTCCTCTCCTCCTGGAAGGGGCAGGGTAGGAGGTGGGGCGGGGCAAAGGGACTCTTGGGAAGGAATTCCCTTTTCCAGCTCCCAGCATACAGTGGGGTGCTCAATAAGAAGAGCAGTGGGATGAACTGCAGAGTGTGGAGAGAAGGCCTGGGAGCCAGGTCCAGCCGCAGGCACCTGCGCAGAAGTCCCACACGTTGTTCAGACGCCTGGCTAGAGCGAGGCTACGTTGGGAAGCCTGCATGGCGAGAGTTAGGCTTACAGAAGGTCTGTCTGGAGCCCAGCTCTCCTCTCAGAAAGACAAGGTAGGGCCGAAACCTGTTTGGCTCAGTGGCTAGAGCGTTGGCCTGCGGACTGAAGGCTCCCAGGTTCGATTCCGGTCAAGGGCATGTATTTTGGTTGTAGGCACATCCCCAATGGGGGGCGTGCAGGAGGCAGTGATGGATGTCTCTCTCTCTCATCGATGTTTCTAACTATCCCTCTCCCTTCCTCTCTGTAAAAAAATCAGTAAAATATATTAAAAAAAAAAAAGACAAGGTAGGGCAAACGCACAAAGTCAGCAGCACAACCACCGTCCCTGGAGATGCACGCACCATCTGCCTTTAAGAAGCAAGCTCCGCTGGCCCGGAGCGACCCTGTGGGCCTAATGTGCTACCCACGTTTCTGGCCTCATCTTCCCTCCCCCCCATCCCCGTCTCTTTAGCTCTCTGGGCCAGGTTCCCCTTCTTTGCATACCAGCTGCCCCTGTCCATCCACACACCTCCCCACATTGCACTAGGCAGCCTCCGTGGGCCTCGCCCATGCACACAGGCCCCACCCTGAGCGGTGAGGGAAAGCATGCATCCTGTCTGTTCCTTTGGAATAGGATCCTGATGAGCAGGAAAGGGGAGGAGCCCACCCCTCCTCCTGCCTCTGCCATTCATTACGCTTCCAGGACCTTGGCTTCACGCTGGGGGCACCGCGGCCTCCCGCTGCACCAGCCTCATTCCAGCCCCCCTCTTTGTTCCCGCCAGCAGCGCAGGTGAAGTGTGGCCGAGAGAGGGCTGATGGGATAATGGAACCCAGGGAGGTGCCGCATGCATCATCGCCGCCACCCACATTGTTTTATCGTGAGAGCACCCCAGGGGGCGCCGAGTCCTGACGTTTGGGGTGCACGGATCAGTCAAGGCAGGCAAGAGAGGCAGCAGCTTCGGGAGACGCCAGCTCCCTGGAAAAGGCCCCCAGCCAGCCAAGCCCATGTAGTTAACAGGGGTTGCCAGACAGGCAGGTGGCATCTAGAATGCGCCTCTGGCTTCACCCCCCGGAGACCAGAAGCTGCTGTTCTCCAGCCCCGGGGGGCAGAGGCAGGGTCAAGGCCAGGGGCAGGGATAGGGAAGGCTGGGCTCATCTCTTCCGGTTTTTGCCCTCCTTGCTCCAGGGTTCAACAGCGGCCACAGGTGCCACCAATTTTCCAAATGTGGTTGGAAATGCAGTTCACGTCCCCAAGTCCAGTCTATGTTCCCACTGGAGGGCAACAGCACTATTTAGGGGAACGCCCAGTTTACCAACACAGGAAGCACTGCGGAGAGTTGCTTAAGGCAAGGATGCCTTGTGTTCAGGCTACGAGCCTCCGGAATTCAGAGGGAGGGAGACCGGAGCGATGGCACTAGTTGGGACCACCTTCATGAATGGATGAGACTTGGAAAGCAGTGGGCAGGTTAACCAAGAAAGGGACCAAGGTCTGAACAGCAGCAGAGTCTCCGTTGACCTTGACAGCCGGCCTCGGGGACAGGAGGGCATTGCCAATGCCTGGCAAGCACCTACCACATCCCTTTCCCTCTGCCCGCCTGAGGCACAGACGCTGAGACTTTTCCTTCCACGTTGGAAGGAAAATATCTCAGTGTGCAAATTATCACTTTACAATTAATTATGCAGAGCAAGCAATCCCCGAGAGACCTCAATATTGTGACAGCTTGGAAATTTACTGTTTTCGGATTTATCATGCAACAAGTCTTGTCGAGGGTATGTCGAAAAGTAGCACAAGATTAGACAATTAGCATTTTAATCTTGTGTATTCACGGCACATCTGTGGGTCAGCGGCAGAAGCATCGCAAACAACACCCCCCCTAAGACTCCGACCTTAGAAACCAATGTTTCTTAATTAGGCCTTTCCTTCCCCTTCTGCCTTTGGGGAGACAAGGCTGTTATGAGAAAGATATGATTAGACAATATTGGAGTTCGCCAGGCATCTCAGATGGTTTGCGTTTGATAAATAACAGCAGACTTCATTGCTGGAATCTTCCCTCCAGAATCTGTACGCACCATGTGGATATCAAGGGGAATTTCATCAGGATGTTTCTGGTTCCTTTACACTTAAATCATTAAAAGATTTTGGAGGGTTTTTGAAGTCCAAAATCTCTCTTGAGCCACTCTTTCCACCCCAGGATATTTTTTTATTTCTTTTCACACAATGTGGGAAATTGAATTTTAGCTCTAGATTTAAAATAAAGCTTCTTTGTCTGTGATGGCGGCTAAGGACTAAAAATCCCAACTCTAAAAAATGTGTCCTAGAGCCCACCCACCTGATGAACATTGGTCTATTCTCATTGGTGGTAGAGAGCTGGCCAATTATGATTCTAGAAGGGACCCCGGAAGTGTTGTGCTTTACTCTCCTCTTTGTACAGTTCTGTGCAAGGCAAGCCAGATCAGGTGACTCGGATAAAGAGGGCAGAAGTAGCATGTTTATAAGCTGGATGAGACCTGGAGTCCCATCAGCCCATGACTCCTGCCCCATCAAGACCCAGCAGGACAAGTGTCAAATCTCTTCCTAAGCTCTCGCCTGGTGGTTCATATCGCATACTCAGGTTGTGGTCAACTCGTTCTTTGTTACACCTGATATAACTTGACTATTTCTTCTTAGTTAAAAGCATTTCACATTTTCCCATTCTTTTGAGAGATCTGACCCTAATCTTGAAATTAATGTTTCGTTTGCAGATAATAAAATGTTTCATAAAGGATCCAATAAGGAGGCTCCATGACAGTGAGGGCCTCATCTGCCTTGCTATATGTCATTCTCCAGACCTAGAACTGCATCTGTCACATATGGATGACAAAAGATGTTTGTGAAATAAATGAATGAATGAGTAAAAGTCTAGTCACATGTAAACTATATTCAACCATTTTCAGCACTTCTATACCCGCTGATGAATTGCATTGTATTATTGACAGTCTGTCTAAGTGGGTAACAAAGATAAAGTCATCTTTGAGGGGTTGGGTACCAGAATCTTTATTTCTAGCAAGTTCCTAGGTGATGTTGATACTGCTGGTCCTGGGACCATACTTGGAGAACCACTCACGAAGACCATAGCTTATCAAGAGCAAAACAGGCATATGAGAGAGACAGACACTTCTAAGCACAGAGAACTACAGAATGATACATTCCCTGTCCCCCAGAAATGTGTGATCTAAGACAAGGATTGCAAACCCTGAGCAAGGACACATCTATTCTCCCTTCCTGGGCCCATGGCAGACAGTACTAATCAACCACCGAGTTCCCTTCCAGCATCTTCTCCTAGTGGCCAGGCAGCCGCTACCAAAGGAGTGCAGTGAGTGTGCGGGAGGACTGCCTGGTCAGTTTCATTAGAGAGAGTGGGGACTCAGACCTGCAAGACATTCCTATGGCACCAGAGAGCAGGGAGCGGGTACTGTCACAGACGAAGGACATGCAATTTTATAGCATTAACTCAGGTTTCCACACCCTCCAAGCAGTAAGTAAACATGTCACTTGTGGGCTTCATGAAGTCTGGTCCCTGCAGTGTGGGTGCTCCTGGGCTGGGTGAGAGAGAGCACAGTACTGGGTGAGAGAGAGTGCAGTGCTGGGTGAGAGAGAGCACAGTGATGGGTAAGAGAGAGCACAGTATCAGGTGAGAGAGAGCACGGTGCTGGTGAGACAGTGTGGTGCTGGGCGATGCCACCATTAGCATCTTTGCCCTAAGACGGGAGAGTCCCAGGCCTTTTGGTTAAACGCTGACCACAGCCACGTGCTCTCTTCCCTTCCTCCTCTCGGTCGTTCCAGTGGACTAATTAAAAACACGGCTATTAAGCTAGTGTGGCTCTAAGCCAAGGGCAAGTTTACGGATGGGAGGAGGAAACCACTTGAACCCTGGGCAGTTCTGGCCGTGGCGAGGAATGCCAATGAGAACAACGGATAACCAGGTCCTTGACGGCCAGCCACCATCCAGGGCCTGGCCAGCTAAGCGGCGAGCCTGGTCTCTGGCCGGGCAGATACAGAGCTGAGCCCCTGGTGTTCTGGGGGCTGGAGCCGCACGCAGGGGCTGAGGACGTGCTGTAGTTCGGTGAGGCCAGCTGTGCAGAAAGAAGGTCTCTGAACGGACATGGTCAGCGGTGGCCCGGAAGAGAAACATGTCCCTGGATAGGGGACACAGAGCAATACATGATTGGCTGCTGAGGACTTTCCAGTTAAGGGCTCCTAAGAGGATGTGCAGGACGGGCCGAGGTAGCAAGGCCAGGACGCCGATCCTAGAGAGGTGTGTGGAGTGGAACTCGTCCTCCCGCTCTCAGTGGTATCAATACATACCGCTAGCAGCATTGATCATCATTGATTGAACAATGACTGCGTTTGACATGATGCTAAATATGTTTATGATTATCTTATTAAACTTCATCGTTTAATGATATCATTTAATCTTCATATCAATCCCATGAAGTTCTTTCATTCTCCCTGCTGTACAGAGATGAAGGCTCTGCAAGATGACATCACTTTCCTAAAGTCGAACTGGCAATAAGTGGGGAGGTTAGGCACTGGACCCCTAAATCCATGCTCTTCACAAGCAGGCTTTGTTGTCTTTGCAGATATACGGTCCCACCCCTGATTCTACCTGCAAAACGCCTTTTTTTTTTTATCACTCTGAGATGCATCTGGCGATGCCAAGAGACCCATCGATCAGACACAGATCAACGCCCACACTGTAATAATATTACAAAAGCATCGCAACTGCTGAACGGAAGGCAGGGCAACATCCCTCCTCATGCAAAGATCTTCACCTCCTGTGGAATGAATGTATTCGAGCTAGACTTGGGGTGCCAGGTAGAGAGGTCCTCATGGGAATGGACATGCCTGGCATTCAGTGTTTTTCTTATGGGGCAGTGCGATGGTTCTTTTCTTTCAGAAAAAAAAAAAGTAGGTTCTCTATTTCCTGCTCAGAGTTTCCTAATTTTCCTTATCTGACTTGGCCATTCCTCAGAACGTTTTGAGATACTTATATTCTCGGGCATCATTAAAATGACCCCTCTTTCACCCCTTTACTTCCTCTCCATCCTGCGGACCCTGCACATTCACTTTATTCCTCTCCAGCTCCCTCCCGAGGGGCCATCACTTTACCCAGGGCCTCACCCCTCGTCCTTACGTCTGTCCCTCCTGGAAAACTCAACCCCAGGTCCCTTCTGAAGACCTGCCTGCCCTGTGTCTAAGTCCGGGATCCCTGGAGTGGCTGGACAGACCCCACACTCAGACGGGGCCCACTTTTATATGAATCTGCAACCCCCACTGGCCCCGCCTCCCCATCTCCGCGGCCTCCGCGCTTCTGTGCTTGGATCTGCCTACCATTTCCCCAGGCCTCCCCGCCCTTCTTAGCGGTACCACGGCCTTCCCTCGCTCCCCTCCAGCTGAGAATCTCTCCCTGCTTCCCGCAGAAAACAGACGTCAACAATCAGGTGTTTTCTCAATGTCTTGTCTCTGAACCATCAGCTTGACTACATCGGTCCTCACGCTCCACCTCCCCTCCTGGTGCCCAAGTTGAGTTCCCTTCCGCCAAGGCCATACAAGGCGAATCCCTTCATCTGTGCTGTGGCTTCTCTTCCCTCCCACTTCTGGGGACCTTGTCCCACCAGTTTTACCCCCTCTCCTTCTCCCTCCTCGGATCAAAACGTGGTCCACGCTCTTTCATCTCAGCAGCCAACACCACATAGCAACACCACTCCCTCTCTCCATTTCCAGTTCCTCTGCAGCTACTTCCTGCTTTCTCCTCTCTATTGACTCCCCTACTTCCTGAAAGAGCTGTCAGCGTTCACTGTCCTCATCTCTGACCCCCAATCCTTTCTCAACCCGTAGCATCTGGCGTCCGGGTCTCCGGTTCCTCCCACAAGTCTGTCCCTGAGACTTAATGGCTCTGCTGCTCTGCCTTCCAGCGGCCCCTCAGTCTCTGATGCTGCTCTCTGTGAGATGCTCTCGCCTTGGCTTCGGCCACAGCGCACTCTGCCTGGTGGGCTGTGAGAATGAACGTGAACGTGAGCCCTCCTCACACAGCACCCAACAGCGCCCTTGAAGCGAGTTACGCTCATTGGGGTGTCTCCTTGCACAGCTGGCTTCCTGGATCCCTGGCGCTCAGGGGCTGCTGAGGGGACACCCCAAGGAGCTGCACAGTCAGGGTGACTCTGCACTTATTAATTCATATTTCTTTTTTAAATATATATTTATTGATATTTTACAGAGAGAAAGGGAGAGAGAGAGTTAGAAACATCGATGAGAGAAACATTGATCAGCTGCCTCCTGCACACCCCCTATTAGGGATGTGCCCCCAACCGAGGTACGTGCCCTTGACTGGAATCGAACCTGGGACCTTTCAGCCCGCAGTTCCGATGCTCTATCCACTGAGCCAAACCGGCTTTGGCATATTAATTCATATTTCTGCACGCCCCCTTGGTCCCTGCAGAATGCCCTCCACTATGGCCATCACTGCCCCAGTGACCCGTTGCCGGAATCATGCCCAGGAGTGTGACGGAAGCCACCTGGCCCGGGCCTGAAAGGAGCCGCAACGTCTCCAGCGAGCATCTCTCCCCACCCTCGTTGCCACGCTGCGCACAGCAAGCATCATGGGAAACTCCGATATGTGGGTGGCTTCTGAATACTAAAGAGGGCAGGAGAAGAGAAAAGAAAGGAAAGAGAGATGTCTCAGACAGAAGTTTTTCTAAGCGCTATGGATTTTCCCCCGCGTTAGTGGATTTGAGAGGGGCGGGAGGACAAGCAAGGGAAAAATCAAAAGCAGATTACTACCCCGGGCCGCTCTGGCCTTTCATCGGCGCCGTGACAGCGGCTCTCTGCCTGCCCCTCTGCGCGGGGAAGGCGGAGGGACGCCCAGACAAACTATTGACCACAGAGCTGACATCACAGGTTACTTGGATCTTGAAAGATAACAATCAATTAAAACGGAGCGTTCCACTCACCACGTAAATTAGCTTCTGAGGAAGAAAGTCTGCTTTCCTCGCCAGAGTCCAGAATGTACTGAAGACAGATGAGATGGGGTCATAAATCTCTCAAAGGAAAATCTCCCTGCTGCGAGGTGCGCATACACACGCACAGGCACTTATACACGCGTGCCCACACGCGTGCGTACACATGCATACTTGAACACATGTGGATGAGTAGGAGTTTGCTAGGCAGGGAGGAGACAGGATGGATTCCTTCAGAGGAAAGATGGGGTACAAAGGCTGAGACGGGGCACAGAGCAGGTGGGAAAGAGTGGATGCGTGTCTGTCTACATCACGGGTGGGAAGAGGGCCCAGAAATGAGGGTGGAAACGGACTTCACTGGCCTTGAACTGCTTCCTACTCCATGGTTTAGGCAACGGGAAACTAGTCCGGGTCCACGGGCAGGCGATGCCCTCACTGGGTGCGGGTTTCAGAAAGACAGCTCTGAAATCATGCAGAGCAGGGATGGGGAGCCTTTTTTCTGCCAAGGGCCATGTGGATAGTTATAACATCATTCGTGGGCCAGATGAGAGACTCGGGAAGACCACTATTAATAATAATTTAAAAGAGGATGCCTGGCCTGGCTGGTGTGGCTCAGTGGTTGAGCACTGACCTATGAACCAGGAGGTCACGGTTCCATTCCTGGTCAGGGCACATGCCCGGGTTACAAGCTCGATCCCCAGTGTAGGACGTGCAAGAGCAAGCTGATCAATGATTCCCTTCCCTCTCTCTCAAATCAACAAAAATATGTTTAAAAATTAGCCTGTTATATTTGGTCAAACGTTTCCTTAACTCACCCCTCACGGCTTGGCAGGGCCAGACCATGATTTCCGGAGCCTTAAGCAGCCCTTGGGCTAGATCCACCCCTGGCACAGAGGATGGAGTAGGGAGGAGAGACCCTCAGACCAGCACTGTTTCTGGAAACACAACAGAAATGGTGGCAGCGGGAGGAGAGAGCGGACTGCGAGCTCCTTCAGAAGATGATCCGCAGGCAAACTCCGGGGCCCTCACTGCAGGCCCAGCTGGAAGATGCTACCTCTTAATGGCAGTAAGGAATAAAAGAGAAGTCGGATTATTTTTATATTGCTTTGGTTTGTTTTGTTTCATTCGTTGGCTTGGGGAGGGGAGTCAGAGAAGAGGCCACCGAGGAGAGAAGGAAATTGAATTTCATTGGAAAACAAGTGGATTTGCAGCTGTTATGAGATAGAGATACCTGGCTGGTTCCTCTGAGCTTAGGTAAAATGTTAAAGGCAAATTTTGGTTTGGGGAGCCAGGAGCAAATCTCCGATTGGTACATTAATGAGAAAGAATGAAGTCCACCATAGACAACAGGGAGAGGGAAGAGGAGGGTCAAGTTCAGATGTCTGAACCCCTTCGCTTTTCAGCATGTGGGTAGGGGCAGGGTTCAGAGACTGGGGCGGAGGCACGGCACAGTCAGAGAGGAGAAGAGGCACACAGGAGAAAAGGAGAAGATGTATCGGGAAAACTGGGGGTTCGGTCCCCATGGAGTCGAGTGAGGTGACACAGCCTCTGTGGAGAGCTGGGTCCTGGCTTCTCCTCCCAACTCTGAACTGTACTGAGGACCTGATGCCACCGGATAGGGCAGAAAGGGCAGAGGGATGTGGGCACGTGGACGAGGGAGGGAGGGCAAGGGGAGACCTTTCGTGGGTAGAATAAAGGAGTCTAGCTCCATACACGACACCAACTGGAATGCAGACTTTCTGATTTGCCTCCAAAAAAGCCAAAGAAAAACAAACAGAGAACAATACACATTTTAAAAGCAACAACAGCCAAAACTGGTTTGGCTCAGTGGATAGAGCGTTGGTCAGCCTGCAGACTAAAAGGTCTCAGGTTCGATTCCGGTCAAGGGCATGTACCTTGGTTGCGGGCACATCCCCAGTAGGGGACGTGCAGGAGGCAGCTGATCGACGTCTCTCTCTCATCGATGTTTCTAACTCTCTATCCGTCTCCCTTCCTCTCTGTAAAGAAATCAATAAAAGATATTAAATAAATGAATAAATAAAAGCAACAACAGTCCTAGCTGGTTTGGCTCAGTGGATAGAGCATCAGCCTGTGGACTGAAGGTTCCTGGATTCGATTCTGGCCAAGGGCACATGCCCAGGTTTCGGGCTCGATCCCCAGTAGGGAGCGTGCAGGAGACAGCCGATCCATGATTCTCTCTCGTCATTGATGTTTCTCTCTCTCTCCCTCTCCCTTCCTCTCTGAAATCAATAAAAATATACTTTTTTAAAGAAAGTAACAACCACAGAAAGGGCAGTCAAATAAGATGGATCTTAAGCACAAAGCCTCTGGCAGCCGGGGTGGCAGATGACCCAGTTGCAGGCAGCAGACTCAGCGCCCCGCAGGCCGCCAGACCGAGGCAGCCAGGCCCAGAAACCAGAGAGCCAGCCTGCCCGGAGTCCCCCGGGCACCGGAGCCGCCGGAGGAGAATCTATTCACGGCTCCCCGTTTCCCCTCCTCAGATTGCACATCTGCCTAAGAGCGACGCCACCCTAAACATAACTCAGCCCAGAAAGATGCCCCTCTGCGCTTTCTTTCCAGAGCCGAGATTCAGCCCGGCTTAAGTAACACCACTCCACAGGCACAAAGCAGCGCGATGCAAGCTCCCAATGGCATCAGGGGCCTGTGGGGGGGCCGCCCGCCCCTCTCCCCCACTCCCAGCCCCGCTGGAGGGAGGAGGCGGGGGGGGCATGTAATTTGTTCATTTCTTACATTTTATGGAACACTTCACTTTGCTCTCAGCGTAATTATTGTTGTACTTTCTGCTGTTTCCCATTTACTGTTTTTTTTTAAACCCTGCACTCCTCCTCCCCCCCCTGCACACTTTTCTTAATGCATTAAAATTAATAACTCGTAACAGTGACCTAATTTGCTTTGAGTACTGTAACTCGGGTGTTTTTTTTTTCCTTTTTCCTTTTTTTGCTCTTTTCTCCCAGATCTGCAAACCCTTGAGATGTTACTGTGGTAACAGGAGCGAGTTGGAAAGTTCATGAATGAACCCCATTGTGCTGTCTGAAGTCTTGTCCCCACCCCCTCCCCTTTTTCAATATTTGGACCTCCCCATGCCCCTTGAGCCCTGGGTCCAATGCATGGGACGAGGGCTGCTCCCAGCCGCCGCCATAGCCACGCCTGGTGCCTGTCACCTCAAGGCCCAACGGCAGAGTCTGCTGCGGGCCTTCCCAGAATGTTCCCAGCTCTCCCACTCTCCATGGCAGAATATTCCTTTCCTTCCTCAGCGTTTCTCCAGACTGAACCTTCTCCATTTTAGAGCCACTTTCTGGTGTCCATCTTCTGCCCTTCCCTACAGAGCCTGTGGCCCCTACCTGAAGAAGGCCTGTTATCCAACCGGTGTGGCTCAGTGGTTAAGCATTGACCTACGAACCAGGAGGTCATGGTTCCATTCTCGGTCAGGGCACATGCCCGGGTTGTGGGCTAGATCCCAATGGGGAGCATGCAGGAAGCATCTGATCAATGATTCTCTATCACCGATGTTTCTATCTCTCTCTCTTTTTTTCTGATTCTCTGAAATCAATTTAAAAAAATTTTTTTTGAAAGGTCTGCTGAGGACCAGGGGGCAGTCACCGGATTCTCCTCATTCCCAGGCCACCTCTTGGGCCAGGCCGAGACCTTCCTTCGCCACAGCCTCCTACCATCTCCCCGTATCAAGCCTGGTTCCCGTACCCCAACCCAGACCCAGGGCAGTCAGAGGTCTTAGCTAAGTGCCCCATCGGGCCATGTTTCTCCTCTGCCTAAAAGCCCCGATGACCCGCAGGTCCCAGGATCGAGTCCCAGATCCTTCCCGCAGCCTCTCCCAGACCTTCACGGTGTCGAGACAAGGAACCACGCTGGCCTCTGGACCCCTGCCCTGCTCTACACTGAGCACTTGGGACCGCTGGCCTCTGCGGTCATTTCTCTCCAGACTTTGCACATTGCGTGCCCTCTGCCCAGCTTCTGCCACCCATCTGCCCTCTTACACTCGAGTGGAGGTCGCCCCTTCTCTCGGAAAAACTTTGGGGAGTTGTGCCCCTACCTTTGAGCTCCCAGCCTGCTAGCTGATCCCAGAACACAGTGCCTGCACCACCTACTTTTGTCTGGCTGCACTGTTCATCCACTCTTGAGCGCAAGCCCTATTTCGTGGGCACTGCTGTGCCATGGCAGTGCCCGGCCCATGGCATGTGCTGAAATCAAGCCTGAATGATGAGTGGACAGACTGGAATCTATTACCATTTCCCTTCCCCGTCTCTCTCTCTCCTCCCTTCCTTGCTTTCTCCCTCCTTTCCTGTCAGTCCCCCTGTTGGTTCGTGACAGAGAAGGGCATACAAAGCAGACCTCCTTGCCGAAACCGGTTTGGCTCAGTGGATAGAGCGTCGGCCTGCGGACTGAAAGGTCCCAGGTTTGATTCCAGTCAAGGGCATGAACGTTGGTTGTGGGCACATCCCCAATAGGGGGCATGCAGGAGGCGGCTGATCCATGTCTCTCTCTCATCGATGTAGGGGGATCGAGTCCGTTTCCATTTTGTGACCAAAGCCTGGGCGCTCTCCCTGCCTCTGTCTGACCTCCCGAAGCCCAATCCCCAAGAACCCCGCCCCCTGGCTGATGATCCAATTTTCCAGGAGCCACCTGCCTGTTTGTCTAGAGCAGTGGTTCTCAACCTTCCTAAGGCCGCCACCCTTGCATACAGTTCCTCATGTGGTGGTGACCCCCAACCAGGAAATTTTGCTACTGTGATGCATCATGATGTAAATATCTGCATTTTCCGATGGTCTTAGGCGACTCCTGTGAAAGGGTCGAGACCCACAGGTTGAGAATCGCTGGTCTAGAATAAGCAAGGGTGTGCCTCTGGGGTGCGGTGTGGCTTCCTGGATCTCATCTGTGAAACAGCCAAGCAGGCCAGTTTGGGGGGGGGGGGTGGTGGCTTTCAGGGCTGATTGAGAAGAATCCATTTAAAAAGCCCTGCTCAGCTGAAACCGGTTTGGCTCAGTGGATAGAGCGTTGGCCTGGGGACTGAAGGGTCCCAGGTTCGATTCCGGTCAAAGGCATGTACCTTGGTTGCGGGCACATCCCTAGTGGGGGATGTGCAGGAAGGCGGCTTATGGATGTCTCTCTCTCATCGATGTTTCTGGCTCTCTGTCCCTCTCCTTTCCTCTCTATAAAAAAAATCAATAAAATATATTTTAAAAACTAAAATAAATAAAAAGCCCGGCTCCGTCTCTCACAGGCAAGCATGACCTGTCAGCATCCCTGTCCTAATAGGGGTTCTGAGCCCACATGCAGGGCAAGGCTCCGTGCATTCGAGCTCCAAGCATCAGTCCCCGCGAAGGCCTGCTCCCCGCTTTTCCCTCCCCTCCCCCCGGAGCTGTGCGTCTGCTGTGCGCGCCTCCTCTGTGCATGGCCAGCATCCTAAGCACGGACAGCAGCCCGCGTACTTAATTCACTTGTACGTGAACAGCTTCGGAGTGAGAAAAAAAATTAACTCAGCCTACGGGTTTGTAATTGCCTCGGATTTCACCTCCTGGCCACACTTCTCTTCCTATGGAGTTATTACAAGCCGCACAATATGGTCTAATAATTTATTAATCGTCAACATAAATAGATAACAGCTCACAGAGCCGTAATAGTCAGCGCACGTTAAACAACGAGGGCTTATTTAAAAGGCATTTCGCTGGTGAGGAGGAGGCTTGGTTGTTCAAGTCTGGAATGGCTGCTGGGAGGCCTCTAACCTCACAGACACCGACCAGGGCTTCTTGGCCCATAAACTGGCTGTCTTTTGTCTTTATTTCCCCATCTTCTGGTGGAAGGGGGAGGTGGGGTACAGCCAGTCCCTGCTTAGCAGAGATGGAGATCCAAATGAATGGGAAGGGAACCAACCAACCACTTTTTCTTCTTTTTTTTTTAAACATCTTTTATTGATTTTTTACAGAGAGGGAGAGAGAGGGATAGAGAGTTAGAAACATCGATGAGAGACATCGATCAGCTGCCTCTTGTACGCCCCCTACTGGGGATGTGCCCGCAACCAAGGTACATGCCCCTGACCGGAATCGAACCTGGGACCTTTCAGTCTGCAGACCGATGCTCTATCCACTGAGCCAACCCGGTTTCGGCCCAACTGCTTCTTCATGGGACAAAGTAAACACGCCGCAGGAGTGCAATGTCTCCGAAAGGGGCTCCAATAATACAACGTCTGACTCAGCATCACAGTCCCCACCTGAAGCCGGAGCATGCCTTTCTCAGGGCTGAGGTTCATCCCAGCACCCTGAAAATGAGGAAGTGAGCCTACCCCATGGCAGGGCCTCCCTGGTCCCTTCTGCTACCCCAGCCCCAATTTGCAAGCCACGCTTCCTCCGTTTTCACATGATCTTCCCTCTACGATTTTTGAATATTTTATAACATTTCAAGTTCAATAACAGATACTTGAAAGAAAGATAGAAGGAAAACTGTCTTCATGTGTAGACAGTCCTATGTATAAAGAAATTCTAAGGCATCTACAACAACAAAAATGTCTGGAATTAATATCTTGAGTTCAACAGGGTCCCAGTCTACAAAATCAATATGTAAAAATTAATTTTGTTACTATATACTGACAATAAGGCGAATATGAAATTCAGAGAGCAATTCCATTTATGAAAGCATTGAAAATAATACAACAGGGGTCAGAGTCCTTCTGATCAAGGCCCCCTACCAAAAATAATAAAACACTTCAGAATAAGTTTAATAAGAGAAGTGAAAAAAGTTATTCACTGCCAATGGAAAAACATTATTGAAAGAAATTAATAAAGTTCTAAATAAATGGAGAGGCATTCTATGATCATGGATAGGAAACCTCAAAATTGTTAAATGACAATTCTTCCAAAATTACTTTTAGATTCAATAAACTTCCTATCAAAATATCAGCAAATTGGTTGTTGTTTTTTACAGAAATTAGAAATCTAATCCCAATATTTATGTAGACATGTAAGAAACCCAGACTAGCTAAAACAATTTTGAGAAAGAACAAAGTTGGAGGACTAACATTTCCTAATTTATTCATTTATTAAATATGTTTTTTATTCATTTCAGAGGGGAAGGGAGAGGGAGAGAGAGGTAGAAACATCAATGATGAGAGAGAATCATGACTGGCTGCCTCCTGCAGGCCCCACACTGAGGATAGAGCCCGAAATTCTAGCATGTGCTCTGACCGAGAGTCAAACTGTGACCTTCTGCTTCATGGGTTGATGCTCAACCACTGAGCCACACCTTTGGGTACATTTTCTAATTTTAAAACATGCTATGGATAACCAACACAATGTAGTGCTGGCATTGGATAGATCAATAGGCGATAGATCAATGGAACAGAATTGAGAATCCTCACATTTATTTAAAAAACTAATTTTTTAAAAAGGTGTCAAGGCCATTCAATGGAAAAGGAATAGTTTTTTCAACAACTGGTGCTAGATCAGTTGAACAGTCACATGAAAAAATGTAAATTTAGATCCTATCTCACATTACACACACAAATTAACCCAAAATGTATAGAGACCTAATTATAAGAGCCAAAACTATAAAACTTTTATAAGAAAACATAGTTGAAAAGCATTGTGACCTTGGCTTAGGCAAAGAATTTTTCAATACACTTCAAAAATGTAATTCATAAGGGAACACTTTCAAGATTTGGACTTCATCAAAATTAAAAATTTTTACACTTCAAAAGACATCATTAAGAAAACAAAAAGATAAGTTACATAGTGGGAGAAATTTTGCAAATCATATACTTGACAAAAAATACCTTATAACCAGAACATATAAAGAACTCTTTTAAAAATTCAATAATAGGCCTGGCTGGTTTGGCTCAGTGGATAGAGTGTCGACCTGAAGACTGCAAGGTCCCAGTTTTTATTCTGGTCAAGGGCACATGCCCAGGTTGCAGGCTCGATCCCCAGTAGGGGGCATGAAGGAGGCAACCAATCAATGATACTTTCATCATTGATGTTTCTATCTCTCTCCTTCTCTCTTCCTCTCTAAAATAAATAAAAAATATATGTATTTTAAAAAATCCTATATAATAAAAGGCTACTATGCAAATTGTCCCCTCTACCTGGAGTTTGATGAGGAGGCAGAGCCAGCCAACCAACTGCCTACAGCCCCTCCCCTGGGCTGACCCCAACCCCAATCACCACCCCCATTGGGGCAAGGGCTGGCCCACCAAGCTCTCACATCCCTTTCCCCCAGCCAGCCAGGCCCTATAGGTCTTGACTGGGGCAGGCCGATGGACCCTATCTATGTACGAATTTGTGCACTGGGCCTCTAGTTCAATAATAAGAAAGCAAACACTGAAATAAAAACCATGGGCAAAAGTCAAGAGAAGACAAGTCACAGAGTAGGAGGAAGTATTTGCAAAAGACATCCTATACAATAAAAGGCTAATATGCAAATTGTTTGACCAGGGGGCGGAGCTGGCTGGCCAACCTGCCATGCCCTCTCCCTCTGGCTGGCCTGCCCCATGTACAAATTTGTGCACCAGGCCTTTCCTATTTAATAAAGGACTATTATCCAAAATATACAAAGAACTCTTAAAACTCAATAATAAGGCAATGAACAACCTAATTTAAAAATGAACAACAGAATTAACCTCGCCTGAGAAGATATATTCATTTGGAATAACCATAGAAAAATGCCCAACATCATAGATCATTACGGAATAAAAATATTAAAACAAGACTGAGTACCACCACACAGCGATGAGAATGGCCATAATCCCAAACACCAAACCTGGCCAGGATGTGGAGCAACAAGAGTCCATGGGAATGCAAAATGTGCACCACTTTGGAAGACGGTTAGCTTCTTAGAAAACTAAACATATTCTTTCTCTCGATAGGGTCCAGCAATCCTATTCCTTGGCGTTCACCTAACTGCGATGAAAACTTAAAGTCTACACAAACACCTGTACACGGATGTTCATAGAAGCAACTTTATTCATAACTGGAAACAATATTTGGAAACAACCAAGACACCCTTCAGTAGGACTGTATAAATGAATCGTGGTACATCAGACAATGAAATGATATTCAGGGCTAAAGAAAAATGAGCCATGAAGCCATTACAAAGTAAACTGAAATTCATATTACTGTGTGAAAGAAGCCAATCTGAAAAGCCTATATACTTTATGATAAACTGTATGAGATTATGGAAAAGGCAAAACTATGGAGGCAGTAAAAGGATCAGTGGTTGCGAGGGGTTGGGGGAAAGAAGGGAGGGATGGATGAGTAGGGGAAAGAAATCATTCACATGATTTTTAGGGCAGAGAAAAACTGGGTGTGGCATTTTAATAATGGATACCTGCCATTATATATTTATCAAAACGTATAGAATGTACACCACCAAGAGTGAACCCTGATGTAAACTGGGGACTTCGGGTGATAACGATGTGTCCATGTAGGTTCATAGACTGTAACATATGCCCCATAGGTCAAATGTAAAAAACAGTTGGGCAGTTTCTTAAAACGTTAAACATCAATTTATCATATGACCCTGGATAGCTAAGGAAGAGAAATAAAAATATAAGTCCACAAAAAAGCGGGTGCATGAATGTTCACAACAGTGTGATTCATAATTAAGCAAAAAAAGTGGAAGAAATTTAAATATTTTTTTACTGACTTTTTTACAGAGAGGAAGGGAGAGGGACAGAGAGTCAGAAACATCAATGAGAGAGAAACATAGATTGGCCGCCCCCTGCACGCCCCCTACTGGGGATGTGCCCGCAACCAAGGTACATGCCCCTGACCGGGATTGAACCTGAGACCCTTCAGTTCGCAGGCTGATGCTCTATCCACTGAGCCAAACCGGTTTCGGCAAAAGTGGAAGAAATTTAAATGTTCACCATCAACTCTGTATCTGTACGATGAAACACTATTCAGCAATCAAAACCAGATAAACTACTGATACATGCCACAACATGGATGGATGTCACCAACATGCAAAGTGAAAGAAACCAGATGCAAAAGAGCACCTCTTGTACAAACAATTCCACTGCATGAAATGTCCAGAAGAGGCAAATGCAGAGAGAGGAAGCTGATTACTAATTCCCGGGGGCAGGTGGTGAGTATGGTGGAGATGGAATTACTCTAAAACTGGATTGTAGAGATGGCTGCATAGCTGTGTACACTTACTAAAAATCATACTTAGAGGATTGGATGGCATGTAAATTATACCTCAATAAAGCTGTTAAAAAATAGCAGGTGCTGATTAAGAATGTCAGGAGGGTACACGAATGGGAGGGCACGCATTACGGAGACTACCTATGATTAATGCACCATTACAGGCTTCCTGGTGGAGGGCTCTGTCAGGGATACCTCCTGCTGGTTTTAGAAATGCACTGCTTTTATCTAGGACAGAGCCTCATATTTATTTTAAGCAGAAACAATGGAAGCTACCAAATATCATCTCACCTGCAGAATGACACCGGGTAACACCCAGCGTGGTCAGCAAGACTCGCGCTAAAACAACCATCGCTTGCAGATGCTCCATTCATCTCCGAGTGCACAGTATGTTTATCACTTCCGCACGGTGGCCTTCCTTTGAACAAGGGCTAGGGCAGTTGTCGGCAAACTGCGGCTCGCGAGCCACCTGCGGCTTGCAAGCCGCGGTTTGTGGCTCTGTTAACTAATGAGTTTGCCGACCACTGCATAAGGCAGTACCCTTACCCAGAAGTTTTGACTTCAGGTTAAAGACATTAATTAGAACATTATTAAAATGTTTTTTTTAAGTGTTTTTCCCTAAGGCAGTGGTCGGCAAACTCATTAGTCAACAGAGCGGCAAACCTCGGCTCGCGAGCCGCAGTTTGCCAACCGCTGGTAGGGTAAGGCACACACTCACCACGCTTTAACATAGGCCGCTCATCCATCCTCACAGCAACTCTATTCGTAGGCGTAGCAAACACTGCTAGCTGACTGGCCCAACCTTCATCCCGGCTTCGGTCAAGGAGATATGAACCCTAATTTGCAGGGTGGATTTTGGGGGTGGCTTTTGCTTTCACAGAGGCAGATGTTCAACCACTTCCTGTCCCCCTTTCCATGCCTAGAGCACGGGTCAGCAGTCACAGGCACGGGGTGGGGGAGGGCGAGGGGTGGAGCTGCTGGACCATTGAGCTGCATCTCCCTGGGAGGCTTTGAGGTGAGACCAGCGCATCCTCACTCGTTTAGAAGATGGTGATTGGCTTTCTGTTTCTTTTGGCCAAAACGACGGCTGTCTGGTGAGGTGTAAGTTATCAGTCACACTTCACAGATGTCAACACCAACGCCTTGAAAATCTACACAACTTGTGCAAGCTCAGCCAGCCAGCAGGTGGGAGAGCAGGCCCTGGACCCAGCGTGGCGTCACACAATAGCAGTGACAGCAACAACAGAAACCACACACTGAGCCCCCAAAAGGCGCCAGGTCTCTGACTCCGCTGGGCACTTGACTGGGCTATTTTTCTCTGATTCTGGCAACTCTGCAAGGGAGGCATTATGACTCCCATGTCAAGGATGAGCACCATGAGGTTAAGGAAGGTCAAGTACATCGGTCAAGGTCACATAGCTAGTAAGTGGTGGGGTCAGGATTGCAGACTGGCATGCGTCATGTCTGCTGTGTGAGAAATTTCAAGAAATAACACATGCTCCCTGGTCTCCACTGATGAAGAACTTTCTAGAGTTCTAGGACATGGGTCTGGATGAGCCCTCGTAGGGCTCTTAATGCTTTGGTGTGTACATTGTTTATGCTTTAAACCATAACATAAAGGCAATTTGTAGACACAGCTATCTTTTTGCTGTTTACAACCCCGTTTGTACCGTGAGTGCGCCTCTGCCCGGACACCCACCCTGAGGGCATGAAGGGAGATCTCCGTGGGAGGTGTGCCTTTCTGTTTCTTTCCAGAGAGGGGGCAATAGTGGAAACACTGCTTTTCAGCAGCGCCGGGCACAAGGTCAAGTGGAGCCCAGCATAAGCTGCAGAGCGGGGTCTCTGTGTGGAGGGTGGGGGGCAGCTGGGGCTGTTGGGAACATAGGCCTCTGTGAGAGAAGCTCCATTGCTGACTGCCCTCTAGGCACGCACTGCACTGCTGCTGCTCTAGCTATGGCATCAGCAGTTGGCAGCCGACGTGAGCAGGCCCGGGGCTGTGCAGGTTGGACTGCCGGTTGCACTGGGAGAGGGTGTCAAACTTGGGGGTTGAGAGCTACAAGGGGTTGACTTTCATCTCCACAGGAAGCGCCCCTTCTAGAGATGCTCTGTGACAGCCTCCATCTCTACAGGCCCACGTGGCGGCTCAACCTTGAAGAGCTTAAGTTGTTTTTCTTCCTGGGTCCCCAACAATCACATAAGCAGGGGGCACCCAGCATGGACATCTTTTCAAAGGGCCCTGGGATCCGAGCCCAGGGAGAAGGCAGGCTCTCAGCACAGCTCAGCACCGGCGTGGCTGTCCCACCAGGAGCCACCTCACCTTCCCAGGCTCCAGGGCCTCTGCGGGCCGCCCCGATCGCCCCTCCGACACACGGGCCCTGGGACAGGCTGCCAGCAGCTCTGGCCTCGGGCTGGAGAGCGGAGACACAGTGGAGGGCTGCATTGGAGACACCTGCCTGGGTGAGCGTCTCCCCTCCTCTCTGACACCAAGGTGAAGGCCAAACTTGGCCTCGCTCCTCCCGGATGGTGCTGTTTCCCGATAAGTGACTAAGTCTGCATTTCTATTTCCCCAAAACCAAGATTACAGCAACTCTTATCTCCATGGAAGCAATGAATCCTGCAGCTATCAGCCCGTCCTTCAGTGCTGCGTGGCTTCTTCCCCAGGGCCACTCCAAGGGAGACCCCTCCAACCCCCCTCCCAGGGCCTGGAAAGTGAAACCCAGTAGAAGGAAAAATCTGCCCTCCTATCACCCCCTTCACTGTCCCCACCCCTAAGCTCCTGTCCCTTTGAGCCCGAAGATTTTCCCAGAATCCACCTTTAGGGATAAAAATGGACTTGTTAAGCTTATTTAACAGATCACCAAATGCCCACCCCCAGGACAAGAAGCCGTTTGGACCACAGACGGGTCCCAATGCCCTAGCACTTCAAGGGCAAACTGCGCTCCCCAAAAGGCAAATCGAAGGTGACACAAAGCAGCGCGCTCACATCAAAAGCATCGCAACTCATTTAACACGGAGGGTCTTTTTTTAAATCCCTCGTTTTTTGAGATTAGAAAAAACAATAGCTGTTTCTCTTTCCTTTCATTTCAGCGGGGTTCCAGATAATAAAAAGATTTATCATGAAGCCAGTAGATTTACTCTTGCTATGCTGCCCTAGATTATGAAAAAGTATAATTATATGCAATTAAAAAATGAACGGTATTTCTTACCCGAGTGAAGCTTTAAAAGTCATTATGAAGCCATTAGCTCAGCAGACCTTACAAATGGCCTTCACTATTCTGGCCTTCACTTAGATTTACAACAAAGAGAAGTCACTTTCCTTCCTTTCTGTACTGTGGGCCTGCCTGGGTGCGCGTGCGCGCGCGTGTGTGTGTGTGTGTGTGTGTGTATGCATGCATGTGTGTGTGTGTATATGTGTGAACATGCATGTGCATGATCACCCTCCTCTGCGGCCCAGAGAGTGGCCAGAATACCAGTTCACATCCAAGGCCATGTTCTTGGTATTGAAATTGCCATATCCTTCCAGTCACGTGGTATTAATGCTTCACTTTGCCAGCTGGAAACTGGGCAATGGCCTCAGAATTCTCCTCACTCACCCTGTCCCCCACCTCTTGCTGCCATGGGACATACTTTAGTTCCTCGGTGCCCACAGCCCGCCCTGATGTGGCCACGAAGCTGTTGAGACTGAGCTCTGCTTGCCCCGCCCCCCAGCTGCAGGGGCTGAGTCATCCCCGTTGATTCACTCCGGACTGGATGACATGGATGGGTTTTTGTTATGAGTTGCCTCACTCATCCCCATCATGACGGAGCATGATGGAAGCTTTATTGATTAATCATTAGATCACATGAACAGCGGAATTGATCTGGGGGGGATTCAGACACCATTGTTTCATGATTTTACTTCCATTGAGCCTTCGTCTTTGATAAGAGTTTCTAATTACTGAAAATTTCATCTGCATTAAAATAATGGAGCGTACCCAGAAGACCCTCTTCTTCTGTTCCTCGGTGCCAGCACTGTCCTCAGTGTCATGCTTGGCAGTGGCCCAGGAGTTGTAGTAAAACAATGGAAACAAACAAACAACCTTCCCAACCCCCACATTCTACACCAGCTTCTACCATTGAATGCGCCATCGCTAGCATTTGCTCTCTCCTGCCTCTCCTGTGCTTGCCCAGTGGACTGAGAGCCTTCCTTAGCGGCATCAAGTCTGGCCAATAATCAGTCACCTGGGAAACACTTAAAAATATATAGATTTGGCCTAACCGGTTTGGCTCAGCAGAGTTGGCCTACGGACTCAAGGGTCCCAGGTTCGATTCTGGTCAAGGGCATGTACCTTGGCTGCAGATACATCCCCATTAGAAGGTTTGCAGGAGGCAGCTGATTGATGTTCTCTCTCATCAATGTTTCTAACTCTATTCCTCTCCCTTCCTCTCTGTAAAAAATCAATAAAATCTATTTTTAAAATATATATATAGATAGATTCATCACAACGTCACTTATGATCCAGCAGTTCTGGGATGAGGGTCAGGACTCTGATTTTAGATTGTTTTTCTGGTGAGTCGTAGGCAGTCAGCCCAGCATGCTGTGTGAACTGGCATTTACATCACGGCCCTCTTAGCGCATGCGCTGGGCACACAGGCGGACAAGGGGAAGCCCTCATCTCTACTCATTGGGCTACACCCTCCTCATCCATTTCCAGTCTCCAGGTATAAGCCTGAATGAACGAGAATCCCAGGACCAGGAGCAGATACTTCCAAGCCTCACAGCCTTCCCTGAGGGGCGGGGTGGGCTGGCTGCTCCTGGGCAGGGGGTGCACCCTGGCAAAGGGGGTCTGCGACCCAAGGAGCTATGCTGTGCAACTCTACCTGCTGGGAGTTTTCATCCTACCAGGCACTCGATTCACCCAAACCATCCACAAGTTACTTAAACATAAAATACAACACTGTGCCAGTCCCTCCTGAAAGACAAGGAGACAATCAGTGTGTCCAGTGACAAGAACAAAGGCCTTGAATGTGGAAGGACCAGCCTTGATGCCAGCTTTGCCCCTTCCGGTGGGTTCGCCTTGCCGAAGTCACTCTGGTGTCCTCACCTGAGTAAACGGAAAGGCTGGGTCAGAGGGCTCCCAGGTCCCCTTGCAGTACAGGTATCTGCAACACCAGCTCACGTCCCAGTGAGTTCTGTGCCTGGTCTTCCGATGACTCATAGTTTCGCACTCAGCATCACTAAGGAGCTTTGATAACGGATCAAGATATTCCTCTTTTGAGCCCTGGTTCACTCATTTATGCAAATGGGTGAACAGTCATGTCAAGCACACAGTTGAGGAAGGACTCAATGACGCACGCACCCCAACCCCCTAGTGCCTGGTAAACACTGAGTCCATGTAACACGATGTCATCACCATCATGATCACCATGGTCGTCATACAAAACACCATCCCCATGTCCGGAAGGACTCAATTCACACTAGTCTCTGTATCACCTGATCACGGTATAACAAAGTGACATTAGAACCTAGTAACAAAGAACCAGGGCACAACCCGAACCCTGAAATCAGGAAACAGGAGGTGACCCATCCTATGAGCACCCAGGTCCCATCCCTCCTCGGTTCTCTCAGCTGCAGAGGGTCATTCAAGCAGCCGATGGGGACAGTGGCCTGCCTTCATCCTGGAGTCCCATGGCATGTGCTGGAGGGGAGGCTGCATATTGTTTTAATGAATGAAATCCTGAAGTGGAATGAGACCTCCCTGATTCTCTGTGTGGTCACCCGTGGGGGCTCTCCTTGTCCCCCAGACCCTCAGGGGTGCAGGCAGGCAGCCTCCTCCCCGGGCTTGCTGCTCTCTGAGCAACCGCATCCTTCTTCTGGCTGAGCCTCTCCGAGCCGAGTTGTTTGTAAACTCCCCGCACTCAATGGCTGTGTTACACGGGCTCGGCTCATTAGCATGCAGGCAGTAAAGTACGCGGGAGCTCCCGATTTGTCATATTAAGGAGGCTATATTGCTGTGGAGAGGAACATTAAAAGATTTTATTCGAAGAAATTCCCTCCACCCCCCACCCTCTGCAGACAGAGTGTCCTGGGACCAGCGTCTGCTCCAGCCACGCTCGTTTGCACAGCTTTCTGATAAATGACCCCACCGATCCCGGGTGCTGCTCCACCGGGCTGCTCCCCAGTGGTCTGGATTGGCTTCCCAGATGCCTTGGGGCCTTGAGCAGCCTCTGTGCTAACAACCTTCATCTCCATCCTTTCTCTCTTCTCACCTGCTCCCTTAGCAGAAAGCCCTGTCCCAGCTCTGCCGCCGACTGCCCCGGTCTGGAGCTGGAATGAAGCCCAGCTTTGCTCAGTACAATCTAATAGCATCATCACCAACATCATCCAACGAAGGCCCCTTTACAGACTGGGCTGTGCCCATAGAACTGCCCAGACATGATGGAGGTGGCCTCTGAGGCGAGCGGCACATTCCCACGGTGCCCTGGGGCGTGGGTGAAGGACATGCGCAGGACCAGAGTAAATCAGCCACCGAGAGATAAATGAAGAGCAGGCGTGCGCACTGCAGACATCCATCTCTGAGAGTTAAGTGCCACGGGGGGCAGAAGGCAGGGAGGAGGGGAGGACTGCAGGGTCAGCACAACCAGGATGACTGATGGGAGAGGTCAAGGGCAGGCACTGCCTTCAAGAGAAGCATGAAAGAGCCATCTCCCGAAGGGAGGGGCAGGCCGGCCATTCCTCCGTGTCCTCTGAGACGCATTAAATCCTGTGCCAGGGAGGGGAAACCAAGTGGGGAACCGGCCACTCGCAAGGTCTGGGGGGACACACGGCCATTGCATTCAGGCCGGGTGGGGCCGTCCCCGCTTACAGATCAAGCACCAGGCCAGGAACTCGGCCCAGAGCTCGCTGTGAGGAAGAAGCATAATCAAGGTTGGCGGGAGGAAGGCTGGAGAAAGAAATCAAAGCTTCTCTCAGAAAGGATGGGGCTTCTCTGCTGCTGAGCTGGCCAGGCTTTTTTCTAATTCTCACCTGAGGATATATTTTTATTGATTTGAGAGAGAAAGAGAGAGAGAGAGAGAGAGAGAGAGAGAGAGAGAGAGAGAGAGAGAAACATCAATGTGAGCAAGAAATATCAATGGTTGCTTCCCATATGTGCCCCATCTGGGGATCGAACCCAAAACTTAGGTATGTTCCATGACAAAAAAAAATAAAAAAATTGAACCCAGACCTTTTGGTGTACAGGACGATGTTCCAACTCACTGAGCCACCTGGCCAGCCACCATCCTGACGGTGACAACAGGAAGCAGGTGGATGCTGGCAGAGTCTGCATTTTCAAGTTTCAGAGCTGCTTTATTGGAATTAATAATGGCAACCATAGTGGTTCTATTCATCACTTGAAGCCCATTACGGTTCCTTTTCACTCTAAAGTTCTCTGCTTTCTATGGGCTCATTCGTTCGTTCTTCAAACACGCATCATCGAGGACCTGGCAGGTGTCAGAGCTTTTGCTAAGAGGTCCTTGAAGTCCCCAGGGACTGGGGCTGCTTCAAGCTTTGACAAGGCAGGACCGGGGTCCGCACTCTGAGACTTGAGGGGGCACCCTGCACCTGCCACCCCTCCCAACACCTGTGAGCCACAGAGGACCTCCTGGGCCTCCCTCCGGGCTGGATCGGCTGGGAGAGAACTGATTCCCTCTTCCCTTGCTCCAGGGGCTGCTCATTCATAGCTGCATTAGCTTTCATTTGGATAACAGCATGGGGGACTGTCAGACATTGGCTCTGACCAAGTTTCATCTACAGCCTGACTCTGCCCTCTCTCCACTTGCCTTTTATGCAAGCCCCTGATGAAGAGAGGTCCCTGATTGGTCCCCAGAGAAAACGAATAGCTCCAGCCCTCCAGGCCGCCCGCTCTGCTGTCCATTCCAATCAGGAAGGGAGCGACTCTCTTGGTTGTGAAACAAATTTCAGCTCCCTGACAGCCTCTGTCTGCCTCGAGTTCTCCATTAGGCTTCACTTGGGGTTTGCTTCCCGGCGACAAACCTGCTTTGACAGGTCCGTCCGCAGACTCTCCGGGGCCCCGTTCTCTGCAGACTCCCCCCTCCACGCCCGCCTCGCTGCTGTCCAGTGTGATTTTTGTAATGACAAAACCATCCTGATCTTTCTCAGGCGTCCCAGGGCCCATGGCTTTTCAGGTACGTGTCAGCAGCGTTCAGCCACCAGCGGGGCTGACGGGCTGTGTGGGAGAAGGCACCTGGAAGGATTTCTCCCCCCTCCTTCCAGCCGCACATCCAGGCCTTTGGAAAGCAGCCTTCTCCCCTCATCTCCTCCAGTCCCAGGAAGAATGTGGCCTGGGGCCATTCAGTCGCGTTTTAATCTAGACTTGCAATTTAGCAAATCTTCACAGATGTTGCCCCAGGCCATGGGCAAAGAGCTCGCAGGGTTCCTCAGGTGCCTTCAGGGGAAGCTGCTAGCCTATCTCCACCCTAATAGCCTCATTAGACTCACAAAAGCTGCAGGGCTGCCCCCCTCCTCCCCTGCGCCCTGGTGCTGAAGCCTTCCCCAGTCTGCAGGACAGCTGGCAGGAGGGGGAGACATCGCAGGCCAGCCACCATCCTGACGGTGACAACAGGAAGCAGGTGGATGCTGGCAGAGTCTGCATTTTCAAGTTTCAGAGTTGCTTTATTGGAATAATGGCAACCATATTGGTTCTATTCATCACTTGAAGCCCATTACGGTTCCTTTTCACTCTAAAGTTCTCTGCTTTCTATGGGCTCGTTCGTTCGTTCTTCAAACACGCATCATCGAGGACCTGGCAGGTGTCAGGGCTTTTGCTAAGAGGTCCTTGAAGTCCCGAGGGATTGGGGCTGCCTCAACCCAGGCCAGAAGGGGTGAGGAGATCCACGCTTCCTGAACGCAGGCCCTGAACTCACCCTCTCGCTTCTTGTTTGGTGTCCCCCGTGGTCACGGTATCCTCTCCTCCCTGGTCCCAGTTTCTCTACAAATTCCCTGTGGTCCTCCCAGCACATCAGCCATAAAAACTAGGGAAGGGCTATCCCAGGAGAATCGCTGCTCCCTCCAGATATGGCACCCACTCTTTCATCTCCTTCCTGGCACTTTTCATGCGCCCTTCCACAGCCTGCAGAGTGGGGCCCCAATCTCAGGTCCTGAGCTGGGTGTTTTAGAAATCCAGATAGAGCTTGGAATCCTAACCCCAAACTGCCAACAATTCCCAACTGGAACCCAGTGCCCTAGAGCCGTGGTTGGCAAACCAAGGCTCGCGAGCCACATGCGACTCTTTGGTCCCTTGAGTGTGGCCCTTCCACAAAATACCACGGCCTGGGCGAGTCTGTTTTGAAGAAGTGGCGTTAGAAGTTTAAGTTTAAAAAATGTGGCTCTCAAAAGAAATGTCAATCGTCATCCTGTTGATATTTGGCTCTGCTGACTAATGAGTTTGCCAACCACTGCCCCAGAGCTAGGGCTTCGCCCTTTGTGCAAACAAGAACCCTCAAGCTTAGATGCCAGGACACAAGTTGTGATTCTTTCCCTGAAATGACAGTGAAGCCCCTAATGCAGAATGAGAAGTCACATCTCAGACAGAAGCCTCTGCAACTAGCCAGCCCCCGCTTCTCCTCCCCTCCCCACCCCAACCCCATCACCCTCTGGATCCCTGGAAGGGCAGGTTTGGTTGCTATGACATCATGCCACCTTACTAAGAATTGCAAGGCCTGGGCTATAATTCTTCTCTGACCCCCATGCATTGGGGTCACCTAACCCAAACCCCTTATTCTCTCTGGCCTTCGCCTTCCTCATTAATATGAGGCTGTTCTACTTTACTCGTTCAGACACGGTCAGAAAAGAATTTATAGGCCATCTCTATAAACCTACAGGGTAGTCTAAATGTTCAGGAAGCTGACTTTCCCCTCAAATTCTACAGATTAATTAGTTCATTGATTTACTATATCTCGAGAACATGTTTTATATTAGTCACTATGATAAGAGCTCATAAAATATGTCTCAATATGCACAGCAGGAAAGACATCTCTTAGATAACACGATTCAATGGCTGCAGAAAATCAAAGGCTTGGATATTCTAAAAGCAGGTACAGTAATAATTATTGCTATTATTAATGTTACAGATATTATGTACCAGGCAATACAGTAAATGTTCGACACGATTTTTAGCTACTTATCTTCACGGAACAGCCATATAAAGTAGATGCCGTTGTACAGACACTGTTTAACCAACAATTACTACTAGGATGAGTGGGATGTGGCAGGCCTTGTACTAGGCACCTGGTATCCAGCACACAGACATCACATCTCCAGGTGTAAAAGGACTAAATAACTCCCCAGCCACACAGCTAGCAAGTGATAGAAAGAACCAGAAATCTGGTCTACCAGCTTCTAGAGCCCAAGCTCCTGCCTACTCAGCCTGGCTTCCCCTTCCCCACAGAGGGCCTCTCCCTGGGAAAGAGCCATTTTTGTATCCTCCCAGCTTCACCGGTTCTCATTTTCATTTGCCACCTGTTTTCTTCATATCCTCCACTCTTTGCTCTCTCCTCCATCTCTCTTGCTCCCCTGTGAAATATCTGTGAACTGGCTAACCTGAAGGACTGCACCGTGGTACGATCCCAGAGGTGCAGGCTGTGAACTCCTTAGAAAATAACAGCCCCACATTGTAGAACCCAGAGCAAAAGTAGAGATGGGGAATTCCGGAACAATGGCCTGTGAGGCCGGAAATGGGGGTGTCCTGGGAGGTTTTGAAACTGATGGCCCAACCACATTTGATTGGACAACATACTGAAAAGGAAACCCATGAGTAGCAACTGAGCTGAGTTTCACACACACACACACACACACTCCATCCAAATAACATTTAAGACAGGGGTGGGGAACCTTTTCCCTGCCAAGGGCCATTTGGATGTTTATAAGATCACTCACAGGCCACACAAAATTATCACTTAAAAGTTATGTTGCTAGGAAAACGAGCTCCTAGATTTGTTAAATTTTGGGGCCCGCCCTTGGTTGCCTGGGCAGGATCAGACCAAATGATATGGCTGAGGGCCGGGTATTCCCCAGCCCTGATTTAAGAGGAAGAGCTCACCGGAGTCAGGGTCGCACATGTGGGAGATGATATGGCAGATAACAGAGAGACAGGTCTCCACGGAGTGGGATGGGACTAAGAAAGGGTCCTACAGCTCTTCACATTCCCTAAAGAAATCTGGAAATGCTAATTTTATTTATTTAGTTATTTTTAAAGTTTTTTTAATTGCTTGAGAGAGAGAGAGGGAGAGAGAAACATCGATGTGAGAGTGAAACATCCATCAGCTGTTTTCTACATACCCACCACCAAGGATGGAGCCCCCAACCTGGGCACGTGCCCTGACCAGGAATCGAACCGGCAACCTTTTGGTGCGCAGGATGATGCTCAACCCACTGATTCACACTGGCCAGGGCTAGACATGCTCATTTGACCATGTCTAGCATCACCTTGAGTTTGTCAAAATAATGAGTTTTTCAAACGAATGGCTTGCTCTTTCAGACCAATATGATGTCAATACAGTCTTTGATCCCAGACAGGAAGGGGGATGCTAAGGAGCTGACGGTCATTGAAGCTGTCAGGAGGCACGATGTTAGAATGGGAAGGGACCCAGCTTCCCATCTCATCGAGCGGTGAGATGTTATTTGGTAAAACATGGCGGCAGGCTCCTCAAGCATTAACTCAGATATTCCAACGGCTGCTTGGCTACCCCAAAACTCCAACACAGCTCATTATTTCATAACAGGTGTTAAAATAGAAATTGTTCATTAAAACACGTATTACTGGATGTTTAACTACCGTGTAATTGATTTTCTATCCATTGCCTAGTGGTTAACCCTCAATAAATGCTTTTTGTAATCAACTTAAAGTATAATACCTACCACGCTTGATATCTCTCTCCTTTGATTTAATAAGAAATCCATTCTATATTATTAAAATTGTACTTGATCATAAAAAAAAAACTGGTCAAATTTCAAGAGCAGCATAAGCAAAACTCTCTGGCAGGAATCTGTTGCCTTTTGTAGGAGGATCTCAGTGGAATAAGATCTTAAGGATCTCAGTGGAACAAGATCTTAAGGGCTGTAGGTTCTGGTTCTACTCATCATGATATCAGCTAAGATCCAGGACAGTCACAGGCTAAGCTCATAGAAGTCGAGTGCTAGAAGTACCACACAGGAATTCTGGCTCCGGACCATGTCCTGTAGGGGTACAGTTCCTCCCAAGAAGAGACCAAGCATTCTACAAGGGGTTTGAGGCGTCCCCAAAACCTCAATATAACTTTAAATGTGCATGTAAAAGACACATTGGGGATTGAGATTTTCCTTGTTCAGAGCTTTGCCCAAGGCTGCTCCCCCTTTTTTCAAAGCCCCGCTACTCCCCCTCCTCAGGGGAACTGCCTTGCCTGTATGGAAGTAAAAGGTGACTAATGATGAGGGTAAGTTGTTGAAATGGTTGTTCAAGTCCAGGGAGGCAAATGGCTGGGGGTGGGGACAGCCATGTAGAAGCCAGCTTAGAGGATGTGAAGGAGGAGGTACCGCTAGCTGGTCCTCCAAAACTCAGAGATGTTCACAGACTCCCCAATCCTCCCAGCTTCCAAAACACCCTCCCGTACACACACACAGCACACAACACACAGGCTGAGTGAATGTTAAATGAAATTTCACATATAATGCTCTCATAAAAGGCACCGATGAAAATATCACCTATTACTGTGTTCTCCTGAATATTTATGATTCTACAACATGGTTCTTAACTCACTTAATCTGCTTACTACTAGACACTGAGAGGAATATTATACATTTACTGAGTGATTCACTCATTCATTCATTTCCTTAAATTCCTGGATGTGAATTTACCAGGTGTGCCAGATACAATTTGGGGGAGGCTTTTAAGACATATGACTCAATCTCTCCAGAAGCGTATACATAGGTAGTGTGTGAGCCTACCGGGTACCATGGATTAGAAACCTTTGTGGGGGTGAGTCTTCTGCCAGAAAAAGTGAGGGAGGAGCAGAATGGCACTTCATTGGACCTGCTGGAGGGGAGTGCAGTCATACTAACACCTAGGCAGCTGGACTCTTGGGTCCTGCCCAGTTCTGATTTTTTTATTCTGATTCTCCTGTAACCCTGAAACAGTGATCCATGCGCATCTTCACGTGCAGTGACACAGAATGTATGTCAGACTCAAACCCGAACGGGCTGCTGAGCATCTTCCCTGGATGCTCTTGTCTTTGGAGATCAAAGGCTTTGACAAAAGACAGAGCCTGCCTGCTGGAGCAGCGTGCCGTTGCTGGACAAATCGGATTCCTCTTCTCAAAGGGCATTCTCTTCCGCGTTGTGAGTGGGAAGCCCGCACCATTGGGGACATGTTCCTAAAATAAAACTCAGTGGCCACCAAATGACTCAGTGTGAGCGTCTTCATTCTCCCTAGGAGGGGATGCTCAGAATGGCAGGAACCACCCCCAGATGGTCTGGGTACCAGTTGCATCCACAGATGCACACACAACACAGCCCTCTCCTCTGAAGCACCCAGCCAAGCTCACATCGAGTTCTCCACTGTGTACATTAAAACCAAAATAAATAATCCAAGAAAAGCTGCACATGCCTGCGTGTGGAGGGTCCAAGATAAATCGGGCAATAGGCCCAAGAGGAATTGAAGACGTTTTGGCAAGTCTCCGCTGCTTCTTTTTGCTTTGTTATTTATGGAAACCGAAGCATTAGCTCACTCTCCAGCTTTAAAAGATACAAGGATGCCCAGTGTCCCTCACACCAAGGCTGATCTCTATTGGCTGGTGTGGAAGATCCTTCAGAATCCGGCCTCATTTATTTAATGAATTTCATGTCTCCTAAAAGCTCCAGCTAGCCCCGGCTGCTCGCTCTGTGACCACTTTCCTCCAATTACTCATGCTCATTTCTACCTTCATGTTTCCACTCATGCTTAATGCACTCCAGAAGAGGCCTGCCCTGCTCTCCATGCAGGAAGCTGTATCTTTAAGGGCTGATCTGGGCTGATCCTTCTCTTCTCCCATCTCACATTACACAGCTGAGGGGAGGAAGGCGGTGGGGAACCACCAGCCTGCATGCAGATCTTTGAAATTCTGAAGGACCATTTGCACAGAGCACCTCAACTCCTTGATAGAAAAAGCCCCGAAGCAGATCTGGGCTGAAAGGCCTCTTGGAGAACAAAGAGTGACCCCCCCTCCCCTCAAATAAAGGGGAATTTCCAAGAGCAGTCCATGTCAGAGAGTGATTCCTGCCCCTTCATGGTAGAGAACTTAGATGCAGAAGATAGTTCAAAGAGATGTGTTCTTTTTAGATATGAACACACAGACAATGCATATAGTTTCAGAAAAACAAACTAACAAACCCCCAAAATAGTTTCTGGAAGGCTTGAATCTACCCAGAAATGTTCCCAAGGTCAAATACTGGGTGTCATCATTCAAATCATGTTTTGGCAAAGCTTTAGAATCATGATCTCAAGTATCTAAGGTTGGGATGGGTGTGGACAAAAATGTCTAACTATACGGTTAATATCTTAAAAACCCCCAGTTCAGAAAACGACCATGTCTTCGGTGTGAATGTGGCTAGGAGGACCTCCTGGGCATGGAGATGTTTCATTGGAGCACTGATGGAAGGTAAGTTTTTTTTTTTTTTAATATATATTTTATTGATTTTTACAGACAGGAAGGGAGAGGGTTAGAAAGTTAGAAACATCGATGAGAGAGACATCGATCAGCTGCCTCCAGCACATCCCCTACTGGAGATGTGCCCGCAACCAAGGTACATGCCTCTGACCGGAATCGAACTCGGGACCTTTCAGTCCGAAGGCTGACGCTCTATCCACTGAGCCAAACCGGTCTCGGCGGAAGGTAAGTTTTAAAGAAACGGGAAAATGGGGAGGGCTTCCCTCTGAGAAACGCTGGAAATTCTCTTAGGAGCTCATCTTTGAGATGCACACACTTAATATATTCACTCTGTGCTTTAGTAACAAACGGAGGGATGGTAATGAATGTAAGCCCTCAGAACTAACTCCCCTCTGCCCCTCAAAGCAGCTCCTAATATAGATTCTAAAAACTCGTCAAAAGGAGAATTGAAAATTCTGGGGAATGTTGAGGGTACAAAGGAGAATGGAAATTCTGGGGAATGTTGAGGGCACATTTTGAATCTGCTTCACGGGGCTGGCCAAAATGCTCCCCGGACATGCTTTCACCTGATTGAAGTCTGCAGCAATGGACTCAAATTGAGGAAAGAGGCAAACTGGCCAGAGGGAAAGGGAAAGAAGAACCGAAGCCATGCTTTACAAAGGCCAGTCATGAGCCCCAGGCTCAGAATCAGCTGGGGCAAATGCATACAGATCTGGCCTACATGTCTGTCCTGAAAAAATATTGCAAAAGGCAGGAGATAGAGGAACAATGAGAATTAAAGGGGAAAAAAATTCTGTTTATTTGTTTATGACTTAAACATGTTGATAGTCCAAAGATAGGAAAGATCAAAGATGCAAATGGGAGTTAAACAGACAGAAACACACACGGAAGAGAGAGAGAGAGAGTCACACGTCCACTAGTCTTCTTACCTAATAAAAGAAACATGCAAATTAACCATCACTCCGCTACGCCCACAGCCAATCAGAGTGAGAATGCAAATTAACTTAACAAAGACGGAGGTTAATTTGCATATGCAAGCCCTGAGTGGCCAGGAGGGGCGGGACTCCTGCTGTCAGGGGAAGTGGGCAGTGGAGGGAGCTATAGGAGCGATGCTCCCAACAAGCGAGGACTTGCTGTCTCCCACTGGACAGAAGTGGGGACATGCTGGATCCGGGCAGCTGGGAGTGAAGCCAGGAGAAGGAAGGAAGGCCCATTCTTGCACGAATATCGTGCAACGGGCCTCTAGTATGATGATCAGATAAAAAAGGCTGATGGCTGACAGAAAATACACATTGGTCATCATTTTTTCACAGGAAAAGTAATTCTTATACATTTAAACCGCAGGGTACCGAGAAAGAGTTTTCATGATTTCTGCCTCTCAGAGGTCTCTCAAACAGCTTTTCTAATATACTGTTTTTTATATAAATTCTGCAGTGACTTTTCCCTGGTGTGATTAGTTGTTAGGGTTTTTCTCTGCCTGCCACAGGCTTATTTATGTGATCCTGATTTAAATCTTTCCTCATCCCCTTTCTTTCTCTGCTGAGGCTGGCTGCGTTTCACAGCACAATCTGCTGAGTGGCACACACCCAGGGTGCAGGTCTGCCAGATGTCTGTGTGTGTGTGAGTGTGTCCATGTATTTGTGTATGGCCATGGGCATGTCCATGTGCATATCAGTGTGTACATGCCATGTGTGCATGCCCATGTGCATTTATGTGCCTGTGTGCATATGTGTATCTGTGTGCAAGTCTGTGTGTGTGCATGCCCATGTGCATTTATGTGCCCGTGTGCATGTGTATATCTGTGTGCAAGTCTGTGTGTATGTGTGCCCATGTGCACTTATGTGCCTGTGTGCATGTGTATATCTGTGTGCAAGTCTGAGTGTGTGCATGTCCATGTGCATGTTCCTGTGCATGCCGTGTGCATGTGCATGCCTGTGTGCATGTTCACACAGAGTCTACACTCTCCCCACGACCTGTGAACAACTCTCGTATCTTATGTCAGCCCTCGAGGTTTCCCCACGAGGGGCCTGAGCTGTGGAAGTCAGCACCGTAGGTTCCAGAGGATGTAGAGCCAGCCCTTGCTTGCACCCACATGAGGTTTAGAGAGGGACTGGGGAAGCTGACACCAGGCCTCTCCCTCTCCCTCACTAAAATAAAAAGGCGGCCCCCGCTCTGGCATTTTATTTTTATCGTCACATTAGAGTTGAGTCCAGACATCGTTTGTGCTACTACAGTTGGTTATGTATCACTTCAGTGAAGACTTTATTCATTTCCTTAATATTCACTGTGGATAACCCGAAAGATCTCCAAATTACAAATTGTCTGGGGCTCCGGATTGCTTCTCTCTGCCTTGCCTGCTGGCGCTCTCCTATCTATCTCCCACCCATTTCCCACATCCCCCTCCGGCCCTTTCCACAGACGGGGCAGAGCAGATGGCCCAGAAAGTGCATGCCCTTGACCGTCAGTGGAGAAGGGGAGACAGTCTCCGCTCAGTTCTGACCTCCTCAGACAGCTGGATCACAGCGCTGTGTCTCACCCGAGCAAGGGCTCTTGGGGGTTATGTAGTGAGTCCCACAGGCAGCTCACTGGCACAGTCCTATGCTGAGCACCTCCATGGCTGCATCACTGAAGATGGCCTGATCCCCACACTCCCTCCTTCCCCCAAACAGCTGTATCACAAGTCCTTCCTCCTCGGATGCTAGAAGGCTCTCGGGTGTGCTCGCTGTCACAGAGTAAGGGATGCTTATGTGATGGCTGCCAGGAAGAGGAATTGACCAAGACATCAGATAGGAAACAACGCTTTGTCCTCCGCACATCTGACATCAATACGTTACAGGTGCCTTAGCTCAGCCCGAGCAGGGAGGCTGCTAAGAGCCGGGGAACTGACCATGGACCACCCTGGCCGGCTCCCCTCCCATCAGCACCCAGAGAACCCCGCTGTCTGCGGGCTGCTGCAGGGGGACCGGGGCCATCACGGAGGTCGTCCTGTTGCAGTTGGTTTAAACCATGACATAGAGAAAATAGAGGAAGCAGGGCCATGCGGTAACGGAGGAGAAGGAAATGTGAAAAGCAAGTTGCTTTAATGCCCCCTAAAGAAAGAATGTCTCCAGCAAGTAGCCATCGCTTTGGAAGCAATGGACAGAAAGCTGGCTTAATCCTGCAAATACTTCGAGCTGCCCACAGCTTTTAATTCATACACAGAGAGGAGGGGGTGGCGAGCCGGGGGTAATGCCAGGAGGAAATACCCTGGCTGTCCGCCCGCCAGGCTCTGCCTTTGTCTTCCCTTCCGTGTGTGCCAGGCCCCAGGGTGGTCCTGGGTGGAGCCCAGAGGGAGGGCAACTTGTCCTGCAGTTTGGGGACATTTCATGCCAATCTGTTCATTTCCTACTGAATGCATTCACTCGTTGCACAAATATTAATTAAGTAGTTACTATAAACAGAGCAGGCACCGCGTCTAAACTGACCAACTGTATTTATATCAAACGCTTTTGTTAAGTGCTGAGGCCTTAATGCGGTGTAAAAGCAAGCGTGGTACTTATCCTGCCAAAGCTCAGGTTTGGCGACAGGAACGTTTGGCGCTCATATGTGGGAAGGCTGCGGGGGTTTTAGCCGGGCATTCATTCTGACGGTCTCTGCTCAGGTTGGTTGGTGCCATCGATACCGGTTCGTAAATGTAATGTATAGACGAATACTCTGGAAACATAAACTGAATAGCTGCACAGATAAATGCAAAATGTGAACAGTTCTAGGCAGAAGGGGGCATGGAACCTGGGTGCACATTGTCACCAGGGACACATGCCGAAGCCTCAGGCTGTGGTTGAGGCCCACCTACGCCCACCTGCTTGCCAGTCCCACCTCCCACAGCCACCAACTTCCCGACTCCCATCTGGCTCCTGCTTCAGTTGCTCATCTGCCATGTTTCTTCCTTCGTTCTTTTATCGATTCACTCACCCACTCACTCATTTATTCCCTCATTCACTTATTCACTCACCCACTCATTTATTCACTCGTTCACTTATTCATTCATTCACTTACTCATTACCCACTCACTCATGTATTCACTCATTCACTTACTCATTACCTAGTCACTCATTCACTCATTCACTTATTCATTCACCCAGTCAATCATTCATCCACTCATCCACTTATTCATTCACCCAGTCGTTCATCCACTCATTCACTCACTCGTGCAGGTAATGAGCACTTGCTAGAGGCCGGGCATGGAATGATGCCTGGGAACGAGATGCCTTCTGGAACCTTGCAGAGACCGGGCCTGGCTCTCCTCCTCCCGGTCTGGGGCAGAATCTTTCTCTTTCGGTTAGGAAATCTGATGTCAGCCTCATTCCATCTGACAAAGTCTCTCCTCGTCTGAAACTCCCTGTCTCCTCGTATCTTCTTCAGTCCATTTCCACATGTCTAAGCATTTTAATGGCATATGGTTCCGGGGGGCGGTGAGGGGTGCAGATCTCCAAATGAGAGGAAATTAGCAACTGTGCTTATTGGGCTAAAGAGAATGACAGGAGGGGAAGATTTCTTTAAAAATACCCACAAGCAGCGGCAGCCCCGGGAGATGCGCCTGCAATAAAAATGATGATTTTTTGTTGGGGTGGGGGGCGGTTCTGGGGTGGTGGGTTACCCACTGCATTTGCTTTCCCCTGGAATGCGTCACAGTCATTAATTTGTTTAATTTATTTTTTGCCTCTTCCCTAGCGAAGCAGCCCAATTCACTGTCGGCCCACCCATCAGAACAAATTACACTTTGGCAATATCCGAGTGCTTCTTCCACTTTCCATTAAATATAATAAGAAATCACAATGCACTGTTCTGGCCTGATGACTTCTCGCCAAGGATCCACAAGCGCTTTTTACAACCGCTGCCAGGCAATTCCAGTTGTCACCCTTGGCAACACAGAGGCAGGAGAACAGTCCCAGGACCACCACCAGGCCCTGTATTGATTGACGTGCGTGTGTGTCTGTGTGTGTGTGTGTGTGCACGCGCGAGTATGTGTGTTCCTCTTGGGTGGTGCTCTTAACCCACTTCGCGTGCACACCATCTGCTTCTGCAACACCATTTCAGTCTTCAGAGCAGACTCGTTCATTCATTCCATTCATTCCTTCGGCTTCCTTGGTGCCTCCCTACTGTGCCCCGGTCAATCTCATTGTGGCGAGGCCGATGGCTGCCGTAGCTGATGCGCTCACAGAGCCAGGCTGGGTGAGGATGAGCTAGCTCATGTTCATGGATGCCGGGCCCCTGCCTCCCGGCCTCAGGGACGTATCTCAGGGCTCCCAGGCGCATCTCTCTTCTCCCTCTCACGCGCCTGCTCTCACCCACAGCCCTGGCTGCGACGGTGAGAACTGCTCACGCCTGCAGATCCGTCTGTCCTGGGGAACTGCTAATTGATGATTCCATTTCATTTTCAGGATGTTATCTTACTGGCGCAGAATGGAAATTAAAATGTCTAGGGGTTACACATATGGTATATATGGCTCTTTCAAGTCAGAGATTAATTGTCAAGTATTAATATTTAATTTTTTTTTTTATTGTGAAAGCTTGTCAAAGCCTGCCGGCGAAGACAAGAGCTCTGGCCGGCCTGCTCGACAACAGAGCCAGGCCCGGCCGGCATGGCTAAGTGGTTGGCTGAGTGTCGACCCATGAGCCAGGAAGTCATGGTTCAATTCCCAGGCAGTGCACATGCCCAGGTTGCGGGCTCCATCCCCAGCGTGGGGCGTGCAGGAGGCAGCTGATCAATGATGCTCTCTCATCATGGATGTTTTTATCTCTCTCTCTCCCCCTTCCTCTCTGACATCAATAAAAATATATGTTTTTAAAAAAATGGAGTCACTACTCTGCCAGTCCTGCCTCATCCAAGTAGAAGAGAGAGCGCGGGCTTTGGAGAAAAGCAAACTAACCCCTCACCCCCACCTGCCATGGGTAAGTGATGAATGAGGGACCCACATTCAGGACACTGAGGCTGGCCGGCCTGGTACTCACCCTCACTCAGCATTTTCATCAGCCCCATCCCTACCCCATGGGCACCTTCATTCACTCCTCCCTCTTAGCCACAGAGGTGCCCACCTCTTTCACTACATTTGATGGCATAGAATCATCACCATCTGTGAATTCTCCTCCAGTACCTAGCACTATGCCTTCCACACATAGCTGTTAGTGCGTTCACACAGATGCAGTCATTTGTGCAAAACCTCCCTCGCAAAGGGGTTAAGGCGGGAGATTGGTCATACAAATGAGAGCATCTGTCCTATCTCTTTTACCTTCTCTGTCTCCGGTGCCCCTTCTGTCTCCTCTGCAAGCCCTCTGTGATTTTAATTTTGTGTCAGCTTCACTGGTCCACGGGGTGCCCAGAAATTTGGCCAATCAGTATTCTGGGCGTGCCTGTGGGGTGTTGCTAGGTGAGCTTAGTTTTTAAGTCCGTGGACTGGGTGAAGCAGATTGCCCTTCCTGATGTGGTGGGCCTTGTGCAATCAGCTGAAGGCCTGACTAGAACAGAGGAAGAGGGCACTCCTCCTGCCTGGCTGTTTGATTAAATGAAAATATTAATTTTTCCTGCCTTTGGACTCAAACTGAAATGTTGATTCTCCCTGGGTCTCATCCTGCAGGCGTTTAGACAAGAACTCACACCATCGGCTCTTCTGAGCTCCAGCTTATCGATGGCAGATCCAGGGCCTTCTCAGCCTCCAGAATCACGTGAGCAAATTCCTTATAACAAAGCTTCCTTTCCCTATAGAAACATCGTATTTGCTTTGCTTCTTTGGAGAACCCTGACAAATACACCCCTAAATGCTGATTTGTACTGGGGTTTTGTCTTACCATTTTTCTCTCCATTCCACATGCAGTAGCCATTTGTCTAATCTCACCTACTTCCAAGGCTCCAATCACCACCCATATGTTTAAAAAAACCCACAAACCTTTCTCTTTAGTCCAGATGCCTCCCAAGTTCAAGCTT
>JAAGEH010000417.1:19006933-19047375 GCA_011751065.1 Lasiurus cinereus
CCTCCCAAGTTCAAGCTTCAATATCATCTATCCCTTCACACACACACACACACACACACACACACACACACACACACACCTTTGAAAATTTGGAAGCACTGCTCCTTGCAAATGGGCCCATTAAAAGCACATAAATCAATGGGAAATGCATACAAAAGTCTCATTTATCACTAGATGTGTTGGACAGGGTTTTGAGTCTTACCTACTTTTATTCCAGAAATCTGTTTATCTGTGCAACATTTCTGAACAAAGTACTTTGTGATGAACCACTCTCTCTACTAGAATCTATGTGGAAAGCAATTACATGCAACCCCCCAAGACAAAGCGTGATGAATGCAGCAGCCATGCTATTGATCCGGCTTTCACAGCTGCCCTTCTCCCTCTTGTAAACCACCTTCTCCAGGGGCCTGGAAAGGCAGACCCTCCTCCTCCTCCTCTTATGAAACACCGGGGCCATGTCTTCAACCAAGACTGTTCTCTGAAGACCACAGGTGATGAGATCCTGGGGAAGTGCCAGAAGGTGATTAGAGGTGCTATTCTTCACTCACACACCATCTCCCCCACCCGTACTTGTTCACAGTGGGAGAGGCTCCAGGATGAGCATTTGAGTGGGATGTGATAGAGGAGACATGAAGAGGCCATTTAATTCTTTCCATGCTGTAGAGAACGCTCCCTTGCAGTGAGCACCCTGTCTGTTGCATTTTTATATTCTCGGCCCCCAGCTGTGGGGCCTGAGCAAGAACTCTGTCTGTGAACAGGACATGCCACAGTGGCTCCTTTAAAAACTACTCAATGAACACGACCACTGAATGATGTAACCTGCACATATAAATCAATAGGTCCCAGCCCAGCTAATGAACTGTTCCAAGCATGTTCATGGTTCGGAGTGAAAGCTACATGGCCTCTTTGGTCAAGAACAGAGTTATTGATTACAGTCAGCGTGTCCAGATTAGTGTCCGTGCTACAATGTTTGCAGACACCACGCCTGGCTACATGTACACAGTGCCTCCTTCATCCAAATTGACACACAGCCTTCAGACATTCAGTGACTGTCATGGACCGGTCTGACAGACTCTGTTAGGAGTTTGCCTAGTCTACACTTTATTCCCTATTGGGTGGACCCTCCTAGAAAGCACCCCTTGACCCCCCACAACAAGAAAGTATAAACATAAGGTCAAGGATTCTCTTAGATCTTAGAAGCTCTATAATAATTCCACTTCAGGATTTCTACACAAAGGCCCAGGAATGCACCAGAGACTTCACCCCAGAGGGCATGCCCACAGCTTGTGTTATAAACTCCTGCAAACAAGGATTCATTAGAACAGAATCAATGACAGACTTGGAACTAAGGCAGCACAGATGAAGAAGACCCGGAGGTTCTATGGAGATGTTGACTTTTATCAAGGTCAACACTGAGAGTTATTGACCCAAGAGGTAAATATTGATGGAGGCTCAGGAGGTCAATATTTGCCCCAAGAAAAAAGAAATGGTGTCCCAGTGACCCCCAGACTGAAACCTGTATTAAGTAGACTCGCTTCCAAAATAAATTAGCTGCAACAGAGATTAAGATAACCATTTCATTAGATTGTCTAGGGCAGTGGTCGGCAAACTGCGGTTCGTGAGCCACCTGCGGCTCTTTGGCCCCTTGAGTGTGGCTCTTCCACAAAATACCACAGCCTGGGCGAGTCTATTTTGAAGAAGTGGCGTTAGAAGAAATTTAAGTTGTTTTTTTTAAAAATATATTTTATTGATTTTTTACAGAGAGGAAGGGAGAGGGATAGAAAGTTAGAAACATCGATGAGAGAGAGACATCGATCAGCCGCCTCCTGCACACCCCCTACAGGGGATGTGCCCGCAACCAGAATACATGCCCTTGACCGGAATCGAACCTGGGACCTTTCAGTCTGCAGGCCGATGCTCTCTCCACTGAGCCAAACCTGTTTCGCCAGAAATTTAAGTTTAAACAATTTGGCTCTCAAAAGGAATTTCAATCGTTGTACTGTTTGGCTCTGTTGACTAATGAGTTTGCCGACCACTGGGCTAGGGTATTGGAAAGCAATATTATACTGAGCACTACATGTTCAAAATACTTTCCAAAAACATTCATTAAAGCATACTATCCCCTGCCAGATGCATCTGAGCGCTACACTCCCAGCCAAGCAGATGGGTCACTAGGGCCAGGAAAAGGTTAAATAATGTTACCCCGGGCCCAGTAAAGTAGCACAGGAATGGGAAGATGAACTGGAGACAAGGATGGGATGGACACACTGGGGGGCTGTCTATGGGACAGGGCCGAATTTAAAGCTCCTGGTAAAATCTGACATCTGCTTGACTTAATTATTTTGATTTAGTCAATTTATTTCCTTTTGGTGACAAAGCTCCTTGGGCTGGTTAACGGTATTGCTTATTTACAAAGATGGTTTTGGATGTTTATATATGATCAGCTCTATCTTTTAAACACTGGTACTCAGTCCACACTTCGGAAGTTCACGGTCACCTGGAGGGAGCTGAGTCCAGGGCTGCTCTTCTACCTGCACAAGAGTTATCATCGATGCCAGTTCTCAGGACGTCCTTGGTGTTGGCAGTGGGTCCTGGGTACTGAGAAGTGCCATGAAATGCTAACATACAAGCCACTGGCATTTAAATGTGCTTCCTTTTGCAGTGTCTCAAAATTAACTTTTAGAAATGACCAAGTGTGGATGATCTCTGTGAATGGAAAGACAGCCACGTAGGTAATCCAAAACATCAGCCAACCCAACAATCTTCCTCCCATCTCTCTTTGGAAATGCATTCTTCTCCCCTTGCACGCTGGCCTCATTCTGTGTTCCTTTGGATACTTAACACTGGGAAACAGTAATGAGCAATTCCAGAGCACCAGCCAGTGACAGCCAGAGACGTGACAGCGAGTGACAAGTTCTGGGTCTCAAGACGGTAAAGCAATCCATAGCCTGGTTCTTGAGTTGATGGGGCTCAACTTTTCAAATTTTGGATTTTCAAAATCAATCAACTTTCCATCTGGTGGAGGGAGGGAAGAGGCGAGGCCTTCCTCGCCTGCCCATTCCAATCACCTGGAAAAGGAACCTGTGACTGGAACGGAGGGACACGCTTTAGCTGAAAATAGAACGTGGGAGCCCTACCCCGCACCCCCGGTTTCGCTACATCACTGGCTTTCCCCTGAGATGGGATTTTGGAATTGCCCAGGGAAGTACGTGATACCGATATGATTTGGGACTGTTATGAGAGGATAATTTGACTGACAATAGAGTCCAGACAAATGAAAAGTGTTTACTGGATTGAATATTTAATCATGTAAAATGAAAAAGTCGGCGAGAGCAGGCGGGAGCGAGGCCGCTTTCTGCCGGTTGTCAGCGCCGCCCGCGTCTCCCGGGATCTGGACAAGCGAGGCGCTGCTCGGCAGAAGCTGTCATCTCGGGCGTATTCCTTGTATGTGCTCCAGTCAGGCTGTCAGCTCCTCCCTCCCGCCTTTATTTTATTTTGTACATTACTATTTTTAGGCACCCCCCCACCCCAAACCCTCGCATACCACTTGGCCTTCAAAGAGGGCCAACGGAGTGCCCCTGGCAGGAGACCTGGGCTGGTCCTGGACATGAGTGGCAGCTCAGTGGCCCTCCTCCCCAGGTGTCCCTGTGCTTGGAGTCAGAGACCTTACTCCCCAGGAGTTAAGATGAGAAACGGACAAACTTGCTCTTGCGAATGGCACCTACTGGCTCTGTGGCAAGATACCGCCCCTGGAAACCTGCTCATTTGCAAAATGGGGATGAGACCTCCCTTGCAGAACTCTCTGGAAAATTAAATGAGAGAAGAAATCAAACGCTCGGCACAGTTTCCAGCACAGTGAGTGGCAGTTGCTGTCAGGAACGCCCGACTCAGAAACCTGGGGTTTCCATAGGCAGGTCTGGCCCTAGAATGCCCGGCTGTTAACCTGGGATCCTAGAATTCCTGAGCTAGAAGGGCCTGTAAGAAGAGGTTATTTCATCCATCCACCTGCCTTCCCATCAACCCAGACTGCCGACAATCTCTTTTTCAAAACACCATCAGGGAAGATTCTGAAAGTTCCTCTGAACTGGAGCCAGCCCTGGGTTTACACAGCCGTGCAGCAGCTGGTCTGGTCCAAACACATTCTAACCAGTTCTGAGCGAAGAGTGGGGACCAATAGGAGCCCAAGCCCTGGTCCAGCACTTCCCTTTGTGGATGGGAGGGTGTCCCATCCCTACTGGCCCTGGCTCAGCAGGTGCACCTTCCTCAGATCTCCCTCCTCCGCCCAGAGATGCGGCAAAGAACAATGCAATTCCACCTGCCCCGCCAGCCTGGATGGCGGGACAGCTCAGAACGTAGCCGAATTCCTAAAGGGGAGTGGCTTCCACCGGGCAGATCTCTCTGTTGTGTGGCCTCGCTCCAAACAGCACTTCAGGAACCTTCTTGCAATCACAACCACCACAATAAAACATTTATAATGCCCTTTTCCTCTATTTGAAAGATCTAATGATCTTCACAGCAACCCATCGCAGAGATGAGGACGGGGGTGTGGAGAAGAGCCAGGCGCCTCGGTCAGGGTCATCTCATCAGAATGAGGACGTGCCCGCCTCCATTCAGGTCTCCCAAGCCCCATGCTCTGGTCTTCATGTTGCACAGCCAATGAAAATTACTGTGGTTCTCAACGGGGGTGATTTCTCCCCACCCTTTCCTCGGGGGCATTGGTTCATGTCTGCAGCTAGGTCTGTTTGGCACCTCTGGGGAGGGGTAAGTCGTGAGTAGAAGCCCAAGATGCTGCTTGACATCCTATTGTGCACAAGACGGCCCCTCACAGCAGAGAGCCACCAGGCCCGACACCAGCAGCAGCGCCAAGGTTGAAAAGCCCTGCCCGGGACTTTACATCGGGGGGCAGATAACAGAACCCAGTGGCCTGCCTGCCCATTCCTGCCTCCCCTGACTCACTTCTTGGGTCCACCTGCTCACCCCAAAGAAACGTCACCGATGTCTGCACAGGGATGCTGAGGCCCGCAGGAGGAAGCGAACAGCTAACTGACGAGTTGTTGCATTTTGTGAAGCTGTTGGTAAAAGTTATTTTCATTTCGCTTTTTTAAATTAGTTTGGGAGCTGGAGTTCTTTACATAATTACCAGCTGACAAACACGCTTCTGTATTTTTTTAATTAACGGATATTTGTATTCAAGTTCTCCAAATGACATACCGCGGCGTGCAGCTCGCAGGGCAGCTGCCACCCTCCAGATGTGGGCAATAAGCCGAACACGGTAATGGCGGAATGCAGAGGAGCAGAGAGGGGAGAAGGAGGAGAACAAGCTAATGTATCTGCTGGAGGAGGGCAATCTTAGTCCATGTGTTTGGATTGGGTTTCACGGGGATGAATACCTTAGACGCTCCCAAATTTCCGGCCCGGTTTGAACATGTGGGAGGAAGCCATCTGGGTCATTCATTACCACCATCAAAGCCTCACCAGTGCCTTTTAAAAGCGGATTATGGCCCTGACTGGTTTGGCTCAGTGGAGAGAGCGTCGGCCTGCGGACTGAAAGGTCCCAGGTTCAATTCTGGTCAAGGGCATGTATCTTGGTTGCGGGGACATCCTCAGTAGGAGATGTGCAGGAGGCAGCTGATGGATGTTTCTCTCTCATCAATGTTCCTAACTCTCTGTCCCTTCCTCTCTGTAAAAAGTCAATAAAAAATATGTTTTTAAAAAAGCGGATTACAGATGAAATGGGGCACTTGTAACTGCTAACAGCTCTGGAGACCCCAGATCAATGGCTCCTGCTCACGAGCACCCTATTAAATGCACTGAGCTTATCCTGAAGAGAGGGGCTCAGGGTGGGTAAGCTCTCATATTCATTTATTTAGCCCAAGACTGTCCCCCGTTCGCTCACTGCATCCCAGGAGTGGGCTCTCAGGAGCCTGAGAATTAGGGCGTGAACACAGTAGGGCTTTGCAGAAGAAGATAAACATCCCCATGTTGGGCCTATCACAAGCTTGATGTGTAAGCAGAGGGGGTGTGACCGCATGATCTCTGCGGTCCCTGGGGCTCTAACAGGTTACAGTTAAATGTGTTTTTGACAAGCTTATCAGATGCAGAAAAACTCTGCCTTAACCTTGACTGGATGTCGAAGGGAGGGAGGGCCATCAGGCTGGGTCTGAGAACCAATGTTAAGAGACCCGCCTATCAGAGAACAAGCCTCATGCATTGCAAATGGCAAATTCTGCCCAGACCCAAGAGAGTGCTCAGGTGCCCATTAAGCCACCTCTAAACTGTGAAATACAGGTTGGGGGGCAAAGGGTCAGGGAGAGGAAACTCACTCACTTATTCAGTAGGCGCTTGCTCAGTGCCTGCCGGGTCCCCAGGAATGAGGAGATAGGATGGGTTTTCTATTTGCAGGAACATCAGTCTTCTAGTGAGACGGGGTTGTCTATCAGGGAAAACGCATTGGCAATTCAGTACCAGTTCGGTGTGGCAAGGACTAGGCCGGAGTGAAGCGTGGAGTGCAATGGGAACTCACAGAAAGCGTGAAAGAGAGCTTCTGAGGAGGTGACACCCAAACAGATACCCAAGAAGGAGGAGCAGGTATGAACCAGGGCAGAGGGAGTGCGAACATCTCATCAGGGTTGGGGGGCTCTGGGTGGGGAGATAACGGAGCATGATGTATCCAGGGCAGCATAAGCTACCCCATTTTAGGGTACAAGCAAGGCCCACACAGGTTAATTCGACTCAAGTGAATGAAGGGGAGAAAGCGTGGTTGGGCAAGAGCCCGCGATGACCTGTGCTGGCGGCCTGATGCTCTTCTGTACCAGGGATGGTACCAAGGCCGACTTAGTAATGACATGTCACCCCTGAGGGTGGCTCGCTCTGTGGATCCACCAGAGCTAGAGATGGGTTCCTTCCAGGACTCTCTTGTTGGGTGCAGGAAAGAGGCAGCCAGAGGGCCTTTGCATTATTTCTTCTACTCCCTCTCCCTCCTATTGACTGCCTGCGAACTGCAAAAGCCGGGGTCCCAGGGTTTACACAAAACCGTTTTTGAAGGGTTGGGTTTAGTTCCAGCAAAACCAATGAGGGAAAACAAAGCAAGTTTTGTGTTGATGTGATTAATGGAAGACTCTACCTGAGTTAAGAATAGATAACACCAAAGAAAACTTGGCTAAAATTAGCCTTCATTTACAAACCCAACCCTCAGCAGCCAAGCTGCCCTCGGCACACACCCTCTGCTTTCCCCTGGGGGCTACTATGCTGTTTTTCACTGTTCACAGCTCAGTTTATCCCATTCAGTTTTCTAGATCTATACCTATTTCTCTTTGGCTCTTTTTTCCCTTAAATAGAGTTAGCTGAGTTTTTCAGGGAGTTCTCTCATTTCTCTTCCATCCTGCTAGTCTCTCTTCATTAAACAGCATGTTAATGATTACTGATGGATAAGTATAAACTTAAGTAATAGAGCTGTACTAGTTAAATAAAAATCAGAGGTTTGGAGCAAAATTAGACATAAAGAAAAACCAGAACCACCCATCGTTAAAACTCTTTTAAATGCCCGTCAACCTTCCAGAGGGTCCAGGAAAGCCATATATTGCACCCATCGATTTCCATCCTAAGAAATCTGATTTTTATGAAATACCCATTACAGAATAGTTTTGATTTGACCTTCATATATTCAATTATTAAGTTGCTAAGAAGTTTACTGATACTGAAACAGGAGTGTGTCCTAATCCACGTACATGGATAAACACACAGCACTTCCTCGACGTTCCTGGTTCAGTGAAATTTTGTGGATGGGCTAAGACATTCGGTTTCACACTGCTTCCAGGGAAACAGTGTTTGCTGAGTTTCAAATAAGTGGCGTCTCAGGAACGGTAGAAAGACTGGCAAGTTGGTATCTGATGAGGCCCACTCGCTCGAGGGCGTGTACACAGCAGCAGGGGACAGACGGGCACAGAGCGAAGGCGTGGCCCCTGCCTCGGCTCTGACTCTCCCTTACCTCCCTCACACTGGCTGCCACAGGCTGCCGTGGCTTTAAGCTTTGAAATATTAAACAATATTGCTTTCCAACATTCCTTTCATCTTCCTGTTTCTTCCTTCTTATCTCTTTATTGTCATCTCCCTCTAAGAAGCAGGTAGTTATTTAAAGGTGCTTTTTGACTATTGACGAACAGAATGCATTATCTACACTTCTGGGGACATCAATTCCAGGGACAAAACTGTATAAACATCGTGACAAGCGCGATGCTTCGAAGGTTAAACTATTAGTGAGAAATAACCGGGATCTGTTTCTGACTTCTGAATGGATAGGGGTGGCAGGGGCAACTCATTCAGCACCCCGGTTCTCCCAGCCGTAACCTGAGAATAATGGTCTCTGTCCACAAGACCGTAATCATTACGGATGGTCTGGAAAGGCTCGCGATAACAGCTGGATGTGACAATGAGAGAGTTAGAAGCCACTGGGAGCTGGCCTGGCTCTCCATGATGTCTCCCCGCACTGTCACCTGACCTTGGGCTTGTCACGGAGACTCCTCTCTGCACCCATTAAAACAGGATCACATTACCTTCACCCAGCAATTCTAAGCGGGGTGGGGGCCTGAAAGGAACCATGGAAGTGGGAAGAAATCAGTCTGCTTCTCAGCTTTGGGCTCAGTCTCAGTGACAGAGGGAGGCCCTCGCAGCCAGCTAGCCAGGGGCCCGGAGGCAGCCCTTCTGCCGCCTCCCCATCCTCCATCCTTTAAGGAGCGCGGGTGAGAGGCAGGGAAATGTTGGTTTAAAAGCCTCTCACGATCGACTTGCGGTGATTTTCTAAATCGGCCGGTTCCACGGGCCCCCGGCTCACTGCCTGGCACAGCCAGGATGGCCAGGCCCTGGACCAGCCAGGTAAGAAGTTCGGCGGGCCTAGGATGGACAGAGTCGCAGTAGAGAACCGACAGGGCCCTGCCCCGGTTTATGATTAGAGAGAGACGTCGTGATGATTACAAGCCCCCTGTGCGGAGGTGACATGGGTGCCCACCTGGCTCTCTTGTTTGAAACTGGGGAGCTCCAGATGGATCAGTGGGATGACACTTCAGCCCCTTTGTCACAAGAAAATATCCCAGGGCGTAATCCCTTTGTACACATACCCTGGACCTGGGGATTGGGCAGAGGAGGCCTGGTAGTGAGAGAGGATGTACACGCACATGACTTCTGTCCCGTCCCCACCCCGTGTCCCCATCGGAATGAGAGCCACACCAAGGGGATACCTGTTAAGTCTTTTTGGCTGCCCAGCTGTACCTCGAGATATGAGTTTAATTGGTTCCGTAACCTTGAGGCATGGGAAGCTATGAGATGCTCGAGTCGCACAGTAAACTGGTGGGTCGTGTGCAGCCGGCCGATCCGCGCGATGACTCCTATCTCAAATGTTGCTCGTATTTCAAAGCAAAAATCACTCGCTCCACGGCTCGTATCTCAAAAATCTCGTATGTTAGGGCACTCATATCTCAAGGTACCACTGTATATGTCTTTATTGTTTCTTAGAGGAAAGGAGAGGGAGAGAGAGCTAGAAATATCAACGATGAGTGAGAATTACTGATGGGCTGCCTCCTGCATGCCCCACTCTGAGGATTGAGCCCACAACCTGGGCACGTACTATTATTTTCCAGACAAACCACTGTCAGCCTACTTTTGCCCCCACCTGCCTTTGGGGGAAACCCATTACTCTTGGTGGGAGACAGTGGTTCCTTCCTGCTCCAGGTAGAACTTGCAGAATTCCAGATCCTGGTGTGCCCAGCCTCCCTTGCAGCTAAGCAGGCCCAGAGCCCAGCCATGGCCAACCTGACCCACTTCCCAGACGCAGCCTCCAGAGCGAGTGAGTTGCGGAGAGGAGGTGGAGTACAACATCCCTTCCGGCGGGGCTGGCAGCTGTGGGAAGGTCATGCAGAGGTCAGCGGCATCCGCTGAGAGCAGCGCGTCTAAATAACCCACCTCAGAGCCTGGTCCATCAGCCTTTCTGGCAATTCCACGACCTGCCCAGTACTTATCAGCCGGATGCTCCTGCGGCTTGCCACTAAGGCCTCTGCCTGAAACAGTAGTTGCACATGTATGCACACACCCCAACGCACAACCCTCTGCTTCTCCTTCCTACATACACAGTCTTCTTTCCTTGGCTTGAAAATGTTAATGCACAGCTAGCTGAGAAGTGATAAAACTCCTAGCAGAGGAGTGATAAAACGCTCCCCGCCTCATCTACATAGAAAGTAACGGGGAGAAGGAACAATATCCGGCTCTGATTGAGCTGATAGCCTTACCTCTACCCTCCCTCTCACTCAAACACGGCGCCGCACAAAGTCAATGGGAATTATGTTTGTATAACGAAGGGCAGAGCTGAACCCATAGAGACTGGAGAATAATTTAGCATATAACTTATTCCGCCGCCAACTCTAAGTTTTGCAAAAAGAAAAAAAAGAAAAAGAGGCAGAAATTGAGTCCCGAGGCCAATCTGCATGAGCACGTTAGTCACGGGCCTCTGAATAACAGGTCAAGTGTCCTCTGGCAAGAAAACTCGGCTCATTTTTATGGCGGGAGAGTCTTCTCGGGACTTCTGCATCCCCGTAATTACCAGCATCGCATTGCCAAGTTCAAACAGACCCAACCAAGGCTGAGGTGGGCTGGGGGCCCCTACTCAATGGCAAATGGGGAATTGGCTAAGGCACAGGCGCCTTCCTGTGTGTGAAGGCGGGGTGGGGGGGGGCGGTGTTGGAGGGTCAGTGAGGGAGCGAGGTCAGAGCTGTCCTGCTGAAGTTACAGGTTTTAGGTTTGGACCCAGTTCTACTGCTGTCAGTGTGGTGCTGAGAAAGTGGTTTCATGTCTTCAGGGTCTGAAAACAGTTACCTAGATTAACTTGATAGGCTAGAAATGGCATGCATTTAAGAGACAAATCACTCTGTCCTTGATGAACTTCATGACCTGGGATAAGTAACTTCACAGCATGTCCGTTTTGATGTTTGTAAAACAAGAATGATACTTCTTAGAGAGTTTGGGAGAATTAAGGGGAATGATATAAACAAAGCAGGCCATACATTGGCAAAAAGGAACGCAGTAAGTGGTAGTTTCATTCATTCATTGATTCATTCACTGGTTATTTGATCTATTCAACAAGTATTATGGATGCTTCCAGTGTGTCAAGCTTGTACGTGCTGGGGATATGGTGATTTATATACCTGCATGCCCTTCTCTCAGCTACTCACAGTTTCTCTCTCTACTAGAGTTAAGAGTCATGTTCTGGGACTCTGGGGGCAGACCTGGGGCTCGTGTCTGTGAGCATTATCCCGCAAGTTTCTTGAGGACAGAGACCAACTCTACCTCTGCTTCCTCTATGCACACAGTAGGGCTCAACAGAGGCCTGGGGTGAATGAAGTTACATAATCTGTAAAGTACGCAGGGGCCGTCTCCACAACGGAACGTTCTGTGCTTTGTGTTCAGTGCTTCTTCAGACCTGATCACGTCTTCCTAGTCCAAATGTTTGCTTCTTACCCTTTTCCAGGACGCTCGTCCCACCTCTCCTTCCTGTCTAAACCTCGCTGGCTCCCAGCTCTGTGCTGCAGTCAAACCATTGTTTCAGTGCAATGCTTCAACTGAGTTTAAGAGTGCTGAGGTCGCTTTAATTGAACCTCTCTTCTGATACAACAATATCCTTTACCCTGTTCCCCCGAAAATAAGACAGTGTCTTATATTAATTTTTGCTCCCAAGATGCGCTAGGTCTTATTTTCAGGGGATGTCTTATTTTTCCATGAAGAAGAGTATGGTACACATTGATTGTTGAACAACAAAAAAAGGAAATTTATTACCTGTGTATGGTACCCAAGCCAGCTCACTGATGGGCCGCAGCGCAGCCGGAGCTGTTCAGGCAGGGCGAGGTCTCTTTAAATCATGAGTCAGATGCCTTACAGTATTCTGGGGAGGCCTAATGTTTGGGGTAGACCTTATTATCATCGAGGTCTTATTTTCGGGGGTATGCCTTATATTACAGCAAGGGGCAAAACTGGAAGTAGGTCTTATTTTGGGGGGATGTCTTACTTTCGGGGAAACAGGGTATGCCGTCTCTCACACCTTTACTATCCCGTCTCCCATTAAGATGGTTACGGATGGCAGGCTGGCTGCCTAACAAGACCACCTGCTTCCTATTAAGAAGCTTTCACTGTGTTTTTTTAAAAATATGTATAATATATATATTGATTTCAGAGAGGAAGGGAGAGATAGATAGAAACATCAATAATGAGAGAGAATCATTGATCGTCTGCCTCCTGCACATGTCCCATTGGTGATCAAGCCTACAACCCGGGCATATTCCCTGACCAGGGATCGAACCGGTGACCTCCTGGTTCATAGGCCAATGCTCAACCACTGAGCCAGGCTGGCTGGGTGAGAAGCTTTCCTTCCTGAAGGTTCTTCCTCCAACCTCTCTGGTCACCTCAGTAAACAAGTATTTGCTGATCCCCTACTGGGTGCCAGACACCATATCCGGAACTGGGGACACAGAAGTGAGCCCACCAGCTTCGCCACCCTCCCGTGGCCGACGATGGGGCCGAAGACTTCTTGATGAGGGTCCTGTCCTCTAACTTTGGTATCCGAGGGCGGTTATGTTTTCCTTCTAAGACGTGTGTCTTAAAACACGGCCATGGACCACTGGAATGAGAGTCGCCTGGAATGTCTGTCTAATTGCGATTTCCTGTGCTCCTCCCGGGATTAATGGGTCGGAATCTCTATGAATCTAGGAATAGGAGCCACTGGCGTCTGCAATTTAAACAAACACCCCAGGTAATTCTCATGCCCAGTAAAGCTGAGGCACCCCTGTGTCTTGCCTTTCCTGCTCAAACTGTGCTAAGTCCCTCCCCCTGTCCCCACCCCCACCCCCCTCCCGGACCCTGCCATGTGTTATCACATAATCCCGGGCTCCTCATCCTCCCAGGGCTTCTGCGCCGGCTGTTTGTCTGCACCCTCTCAGCGGGGGCCCTCAGGGTGGAGCATCCCTCAGCTGTGGTCCCACCAGCAGAGAGGGCCCTGGGCTTGCTTGCAACCCTAAGGCAATGCTTTCGGCCAAGGAAGCCAGAGTCCGTTATTTGCATCCATGTCACACCAGTAGCTCATATTGAGATTTCGATAAATAAAACTCTTTCAATTAAGACTCAGAATTCACCGGTTGCAGGCAGATTTGTTTATCAAATTTGTGAATAACACACAGGCGAGACGGATGATGCCACTGTAATGCCAATTTTTTTTTTTTTCTGAAATGCGATGTTAACATGACTTGGATGTTGCAAGCCCAAGGTGGTTTCTGGTGACCAGGACGACGTTCTGGGTGTGTACAAATTATCAAATTATTCTCTTGCAAGTTTATTTATTTTTCCTGGAGTTCTGTACAAGGTCTACCTGTGCACTGTTTCCAGAAGTTACTGACCTCTGCTCCCCTACTTTTAAAAAGCATGGTATTTTTCCCGACTCTTATTTTACTACAACTAGAGGCCTGATGCACGAAATTCGTGCACTTGGGGTGTCCCTCAGCCCAGCACCTTCTCTAATCTGGGACCCCTCATGGGATGTCCTGTTACCATCACACCATCTATCTCAGGTGTCAATTCTTTCTCCATCAAGTGTATTCTCCCTCAGACACAACAGCATGTAGAGGAGACAGTGACAAAAGAGGCGTCTAGAAGCCGTCTGTACCCGATTCATGTGCTCATTTCTCAAGTACTGTCCCATCTCCTGGAGCTTAGAAATCCCCTTTTTGTGGTTTATCGTGGCTCTCTTTTTCCCTTTGCTGAGAGCACAGCTCATCCTGAGACTTCAGCTCGCCTGGTGCCTTTCCTCCAGGCCCCCTCTCCTCTCCTGTCCCCATCCTGTGCCAGGCCCCAGCTCCGGTTCTCCCCACGTGTCTTTTTGCAACCTGAGCACCTGGGAGAGCTGTCTGCCTGGCCATACTGGCTGCTTTAGATGCTATGCCCTTGCCCCCTTCATCAGGGTGGGGGGCATTGTACGGTCAGCGTCTTGGTTCGGAAGCTCCCATTACTCTACAGCCACCTTTCCTTTCGATCGCCCCCTTTTTATGCCTTTCCTTCCTGAGGATTTCAGCGATAGTCCTGAAGCTGAGGCTAGGTGTCTGACCACGCCCAGTGCCCTGGTTTGATGACAGTTCCTGAGGTGAGTCACGGTGTTCCTTCAAGGCTGCCTGCCCTCCTTCCTGCCTCCTCTCAATGAACATGTTCCGAATGCCTATTATGCGCTTGTCTGCATCTGCACGCGGTGTAGGCCTCTTTGGCACGGTGCCTGGCACTGATCGGGCATTCAATAAATATTTGTGGGAAAAGTAAAAATTAGTTAGACTGGAGCCTCGAGGGGCAGAGTTACCCATTGATTTTCCCAGCTCTCGGCGTGATCGAGCTGGACCATAAGGCAATTCTAAGTGGCAGGATGCTGCATGGAGCAGGACTAACCTTCCGGCCAACATCTGGAGGGTCAGGGTTCCCTCCAAGGCTGCGCTAAGTCCCCTGCCAGTTCATACCTGGCATCAGGAAAGAGCTTTCCTGTCCAGTATGCCGCGCAGGCAGAGTGACTGCCTCAGTTTCTCTTTTCTGGGCATCCTCACTGGGATCCCACAGCCAGACATCCTGACGTCCCGTCTACTGACAGCCCTCTATCCCTCACACCCATCCACTCCTCCCACACCTGTGCCTCCTGCCACATCTGTGGCATCCAGCCCAGGGGACGATTATCAACACATGGGGGTATTGGATTTGAATGCCAGCTTAGTTCATTACCATGCACTGTGTGCGGGCAATACATCATGAGTTCTTCCAGTCCTGCTCCGTCCCTCTTCCCAGTATTTTCTTTGAAGGGGGACCACGTACTTCCTCTTCCATGAATATTCTTCCTGTGAAGTCCCTGTTGTCCTCTCAGATATGTAGGTTTCCCGCCAACCCCTTCAAGCTTATGTTAAAACTGCTGGTCACATGGTTTTCTCCATCCCTCCATATGGAATCTCTGCCATCAGCCCCGCTCTCTCTCCCCTATCCCTGCAGCTATTACATCCTGCAGGAAAGGCCGCTGGCCACCCCTACCTGCTGTGGCTCCTCCCGTCCACCACAGTATGTGCAGTCATTGGCCCTGAGGCTCCCGACGTCCAGTGCTGTGCACAGTGCGTTCAGCCACTGGACGCGTCATGATACACTGGGGTTTACTCTCCCTTCTGAAAGCGTGGCCCCCTTTCTGATCAGGGCTGAGTAAACAGCAGGGGGTTTACCAGAGGTGTAGGGGGGGCACAATTTCAGGGAGAGAATGGCACACACCGAGCTCTCAAACAAAACTCATTTCTCTTGCCAAAACCGGTTTGGCTCAGTGGATAGAGCGTTGGTCTGCGGACTGAAAGGTCCCAGGTTCGATTCCGGTCAAGGGCATGTACCTTGGTTGCGGGCACACCCCCAGTAGGGGGTGTGCAAGAGGCAGCTGATCGATGTCTCTCTTTGATGTTTCTAACTCTCTGTCCCTCTCCCTTCTTCTCTGTAAATAGTCAATAAAATATATTTTCAAAAAAAACAACTCACTTCCCAAGCGCAATGGAGAGCACACACTCTCAGGCAAGCTGCTCTTGACCACACAGACCCCGGATTCACCTGGGACAAAAAACCCGTCTATCACCACTGCGTATCGCCCCCGAAAACACTCCCTTTGTGGCCCCTTGTCCATGCTCCACAGGCCACATCTGCTTTGGGACCTCGGGGGAGGAGGAGGAGGAAGAAGAGAGGGAAATGAAGAGGACAGAGAGCATGCGTCCCATTTATTTCTTTCTTTCGCACATACATCAGCTAATCTGTTTAACATTCATATTAAAGTTGTAATCACCTCCGCACACATGAGAAGACGCACCAGCACCGGTAATAGGCCCTAAGAACAGCATTACAATAGCTATTAACACCTAACACCTACCTTATCAACTGACAACATCCCTATAAAATAATAACGGCATCCGGATGGAGCTGGAGGAGGCTCATTCTCCCCGAGCACTGAAGCCTGACCGAGCCGGGGAAGCGGGGAGTCGGCTGGCTCGGAGGCGGCTGGGAACTGGCAAGCACACCGCTGCTTGAACCCCTGGAGAGAGGATCGGGGCACCTTCCCGAAGATCCCTGAGCCCCAGTTTCCTCATCTGCAAAGCGAGAACAAGGACCCTCTGCTCGTGGTGTTTGTATGGAGAAGGAACTGAGATCATGGGAAAGCGCTGGGAGGCAGGGGTTGGGGGCCGAGAGCCGCACCACGCGGCCGGACCGGCTCTAGCCAGTCGTGTCTTCTCTGCACATGCGTTTCTGAGACATCTGCTGGGTGCTGCCACTCGATCAGATAGGATTAAAGATGCCGGGACAAGAGGTTCTCTCTCTGTGGGGCTCGCCATGGAGCTGGTAAGACATCGTGTACACAGCAAGCTGAACAGGAGTGGATACGTGACATGATAGAACATGCGCACCCTGTCCAGGGAGGACAAAGAAACAGAAAGTGACTTCATGAAAGATGGGACGTCTGACCGAGCCTTGAAATATAAGTAATGAGGAAAGAATATTTAGGCTGAGGAAATGACATAAGCACAGACCTGAAGGCATGGTACATCCAGGGAATGAATCAATGTGTGTGTGTGTGTGTGTGTGTCTGTGTGTGTGTGTATACAGTGGTACCTCGAGGTACGAGTTCCCTAACATGCGAGATTTTTGAGATACGAGCCGTCGAGCGAGCTATTTTTGCTTTGAAATACGAGCAATATTTGAGATAGGAGAAATCACGCGGATCGGCCGGCTGCACACGACCCACCAGTTTACCTCGACTCGAGCATCTCATAGTTTCCCACGCCTCAAGGTTACAGAACGAATTAAACTTGTATCTCGAGGTACCACTGTATACACACACACACACACACACACACACACACACACACACACTCACATATATTGGCTTGGAGAGCAAGGAGGAATGGAGAGAAGATGACACGGAACAGACAGTTGATGCCAGATTTCAGAGGTCTTTAAAGGCGGGGTGACGGTGTCTACCTCAGCCAGGCACAGGCACTGGGGCTCTGTTTTACAGGCAAAGGGTAGCCATGACTTGGCTGAGGCGGGGAGAGTCCATCTGACTTGTATTCCAGGAAGATACAAGTGCCTGAATAATAGTGATGATAAAGGACGACTTTGGGAGAAAGTGAGGAACTTAATAGGATGCTCTAATAGTCTGGGGGAAACGATAAGAAGAAGTAGAGCAACAGAAGACGAACTGCAGAGCCGGCGCAGATACGATCTGCCCTGACAAGAAACCCGATTGGGTGAGGGAGATGAGGAAGAGGCTGGCGCTGACTCAGGTTTCTGAGCAGCGCTGGCCCATGAGGGCGCCTTTCCACAACAGGAAACGAAACGAGTTGGTTTTCAGACTGTTGACGAAGGAGCAATGATGGGGTACACGCAAGAGCCTCCGGGAGTAGGATGCACAAGGATAAAATAAGGTGGGGATCACTAAGAAATGCGCATTCCTAGTACTTCAGGTGTATTTATTTATTTTTAATTTTTTTAAATATATGTATTTTATTGATTTTTTACAGAGAGGAAGGGAGAGAGATAGAGAGTTAGAAATATCAATGAGAGAGAAACATCAATCAGCTGTCTTCTGCACACCCCTATTGGGGATGTGCCCACAACCAAGGCACATGCTCTTGACCGGAATCGAACCCAAAACCTTTCAGTCCGCAGGCCGACGCTCTATCCACTGAGCCAAACTGGTTTCGGCTTCAAGTATACTTAGAGCTCTATACCATGAACTGCCAGTAACCCAATTTAAATCGCTATAAAGTGCTATTCGTATGTGACGAACCTACCCATTTTGATGCCGAGTTTTCGCTATTTGAAAGCTGGCGAGCTGTTACCCAGGTCTCTGGACAAAGAGAGGGAAGATGACCCGTTGAACCCCAGTGGGACTTACTGATGTTTATAAGCCATCCTATCCTATTTATTTATGTATTTAAAATATATTTTTATTGACTTGAGAGAGGAAGGGAGAGGGAGAGAGAGCTAGAAACATCAATGATGCGAACGAATCACTGATCGGCTGCCTCCTGCACAGCCCCTACTGGGGATCGAGCGCGAAACCAGGGCATGTGCCCTTGACCGGAATCAAACCCGGGACCCTTCAGTCCGCAGGTCAATGCTCGATCCACTGAGCCAAACCAGCGAGGGCCATCCTATCTTTATTCTCAGAACGTAGCCCAGGGCCTGGGCAGGCTGCCGGTGTGAATGCTCACAGTGCCCAGCAGCAAGGAATTTCCTACCAGAGCCTTGAGAAGGGCCGGGGGTCTTGGGGTCCACTGGCCTCACACTGACTAACTGCCACTGCCCCGCAGGGAGAGCCAAGAGGTGTCACTCAGCTGTGGGACTCATGAAGAGGGTAATCAACACCTTCCTGGGGAAGCAAAACACACACCTGGACCCCTTGGTTGAAATGTGACTCTGCCCCCTGCCACCCCCTCAGTGAGGGGACGGTGACTGGGTTTGTCCCCATGTGGGACACAGCTTGTCCTTGTGGCACTGCTGAAGCTGAGTCTGGATGTCCCAGGAGACCACCAGCCACACGGGCTGGGGAGGGGAGCTGTTTTCGATGCACCCCTTGGTGGAGCAGGCGCCAGGCCTGGTGTCCTGGGGCTGTGAGGGAGGCCCTATCTCCACCGCAGAGGGCGCCCAGCCTCCTGGCCCCGGGCGTGCCCAGCGGTGCCCGGCAGAGCTGGCGCCCCGGGAGATGTGTGACCTTCTGCATCGCACGCGCCTTCGCCAGGGGACTCGGCCAGGGAAGGCAGCCATTAACCGCCTCATTAATATACAAATCTATGCAAGTCATTTCCATTTGAATTCTATGCATATTATCAGATAGAACAAAATGCAAATATATACAAATCCGTCCATATGAAGAAACAAATAGGGGAGCGCTGCATAATGCGGTCGTAATCACGCTGGGGCTGTGTCTGCTTTAATTCCCCAGACCCCCAGGCCCCGAGGCGGTGGTGATCCCCCCTCGGGACAGCTTAGCAGCCACATAACCTTTCTGGGACAGCCGCGTCCAAGGTGGGACATTTGATTTCAGAAACCTACTGAGGGATGCTGGCATTGGCCACTGGTTGTCTCTCTCATCCGGCTTCCAAAGCAGAGTGTCAGTGGATTTCTGGGGTGATTGTTGAGGAGGGGGACAGAACCAGAGGCCAGTCTGGGGGCCTCACATGTTGCCACTTCTGAAGGCCAAGGAGGGGCTGGAACATGTTACGTCGCTCTGGCCCTCACTGTGCACCCAATGGCCACGCCCTCTGTGGAGCCTCAGTGCATCTGGTGGTAGGGTACGCAGAGAGGGGCTCAGCTTCCTCATTTTTTTAAAAATATATCTTTATTGATCTCAGAGAGGAAGGGAGAGGGAGAGGGAGAGAGAAACATCAATGAGAGAATCACTGATCGACTGCCACCTGCGCATCCCACACTAGAGATGGAGCCCGCAACGCAGGCATGTGCCCTCACAGGGAATCGAACCGCAACCTCCTGGTTCATAGATTGGAACTCAATCACTGCCCCCCCCCCCCCCGAGGGGGACCGAATAAAAAAGTACAGCCAGAGCCGGTTTGGCTCCGTGGATAGAGCGTTGGCCTGCAGACTGAAGGGTCCCAGGTTCGATTCCGGTCAAGGGCATGTATCTTGGTTGCGGGCACATCCCCAGTGGAGGGCGTGCAGGAGGCGACTGATCGATGTCTCTCATCGATGTTTCTAACTCTCTGTCCCTCTCCCTTCCTCTCTGTAAAAAATCAATAAAATATATTTAAAAAAACAACAAAAGGAATAGCACCTGAATCTCAAGGCCCAAATGGTCCAGAGCGGGGTCCAACACCCTCATCACAGACCCTCGCCTTTGCTCTGGCACCTGGCAGGACACTCAAACTCATCCGTGAGCCTGCGACCCTCCTTCTCTTCCAGGTGCTGTTTGTAACCCCTCTCTGGTGCCTCCTTCCTACCGGATCCTCAGTCGAAGGCCAGAAACTCAACCAGACTCCGAGGCAACGAGAGAAAATCAAAGCGCAGGCAGTGAACGTCTTACCCTGCAGCAAATCACCCAGAACAAAGCCCCGTGCCCATTTGTCCTCTGTTGTACACAACTGCTGTTTTCTCTGTTCCATTTCAATTACACCCAGGACCGGCGGAGGCCGGGCTACAGGCTGTTTTAAAGGAGAGTTCCCACACTCCATGCTAATGAAGCCCAAACAAATCCCTGCCCAGAACCACTCAGTGAGGTTTAACTACAGACGCCCCTGGATGCTCCCTGAATTTCTCCCTCATGGGACCCAATGACAGTTGCATCTAGTAGGAGCTCCATCGATTAGTGTAAGCAGAATGGGTACCAAGTGATAGGAAACCGTTATAATGACCATTCCATACTCAGCACCTTTTACCTGACAACCCTCAAGCACTTTACAAACAGAAAAGGAAGCGAGCTCGTTCTAATTTGTAGATAGGGACACTGAGGCGCAGATTCTCACCCATGGAGGGAGACAGCAAGGCCTCCATTTCACCCTGCAGGGGCGGGGCCGCCCCCCCCCGGGACCATCAGCTCCTTTCTGTCTGTGGACCCAGCGACAGTCAGAATAACGAGCCCTGAAGATGACCCTTGAGTCTGCTGCCTTCGAAGACAAAAGGACTCTGCGCGTGTAATGAAGTTAGAGGCTCCTGAGATGCAAGATGATGTGGAGTTATGTCCTCACAGGAAGTCTTAGGGGGGGACAGGCAGGAGGAGGCTCAGTTTCAAGAGCAGAGCAAGAGGCTGGAGCGATGCCAGGAGGACTCACATACCAAGGAGAGCAGCTGGCCTGCCTCTAGGGGCCCAGAGAGCAAGGATGCAGATGGTACCCAAAAGCCTCCGACAAAAAGCAGCCTGCCACCCCTTGACCTCAGCCCAGGGAGGCTCAGTTTAGACCTCTGGCCTCCAGGACTGTCCTGTGTCATGGGAAGCCACTAAACTTGGCGAGGATGCGTGCACCAGCCAGAGGGAGGCTAACCCAGTGCCCCGATGGCCTTTCTCAACGGGGGTTTCTCTTCTGCACCAGGGAACCCGGAAGAGAATACGAGTAGCTATGCTTTCCCTCCTGCCAAAGACAGCACAGAACTAGCATCGTTTCGGATGCACAGGGACCGATTCAATTCTTTAGTACAATGGAGGCTTTTTGAGGCATCTGAGCTGGCTTCTCCTGATGAATTCTGCCAGGAGGGCTGCCCCGGCTTCAGCTCCTGCAGAACCCACACAGCATCTGGCCTTGAGAAGAGACCAAAGATGCTCAGCAAGTCTACCATGACCTTGGGCACCAGGCACCAGCTCGACCCATCTGGCAACACTGAAATGGATGGCTGCAGTCACTGCCCCTCTGCCTGCCACCCTCATACTGATTCAGAACACTCCTCAGCAGTAAAGCACCGGGAGGCAGCTGGGAGAGGGAGTCCGAGGCCCTTCTGCATAGAAGGGCCAAGCCCAGAACCGTGCCACAGGCAGGGGGCAGAGCACAGTCTACGCCTGGGTCACAGGCTGTGAGGGCGCTCTGGGCTCTCAGCGAATGCTCGACTGACGTTTTGTGGCAAATGCATGATAAGGAAGATCAAGGCCAACACAACCAGGAAGGACTGTTGGGGAGGGGCTTCCAGGTTGCTGCGAGGCACGATGAAGTCCTCAGGATCATGGAGCTAATGTGTCCTCTTCATTAGGCCCCACTGGCCAGAGGAGTTTCACCACAGCCTCTGCACAGAGAACCTTGTTCCTTAGTTGGAACCAGTCGTCGTGACTTTTCCAGAAGCCTTGCCCACGCTCCCCTCCCAAGCTGCTATCCTGCCTCTGAGGAGGCACTTATCCCATCCCGCTCCCTGGGATGCACCCTCTGAGATCATCTCCTTGGCGGCAGAAAGCCAGCAGGAGGCCTGGAGGAGGGAGAAGGGAGGAGCCCCTGAGCTTGCACTTGGAACTCCCGGGTTTCCATCTTCACTTTCACACTTCCTACCTGGGACCTCAGGAAGGCCATGTACCATAACCTGGTCTTCCTTCCCTAATTCTTTCAAGGGAGGATGAGACTTATCATCATAGAGGTGCAAGGCCCTGGAAAACCGCAAAGTACTACAGAGAGGCAAAGAAGGATTATCTTATTCTCACCTCCCCCAAGACAGTGGTTCTCAACCTTCCTAAGGCTGCGACCCTTGCATACAGTTCCTCATGTGGTGGTGACCCCCAACCATGAAATTTTGCTACTGTTATGCATCGTGATGTAAATATCTGCATTTTCCGATGGTCTTAGGCAAGCCCTGTGAAAGGGTCGTTCGACCCCCAAAGGGGTCGCAACCCACAGGTTGAGAACCGCTGCCCCAGGAGGACATGGTGCCCACGGGCACTCAGCCACAGAAGCCCAGAGTGACGAGCACAGGATGGTCCCTGACCACGCACCTTCACGGGTCAGTAAGTGAAATGCCCGGCACTAAGGACAGAGCCACCGAGTCACTGACATGGTACCGCCCTTCCTGGATAAGACACATTGGTTGGGGTCGAACCGGCCTTGCCTTCCAGAAGCTTACGATCTAGAAGGGAAGGCGGGGAGGAAAAGTCACTTCAATAGATTGTGACAAGCACAAGGGTCGCCACAGGTGGGAGGAGGGGGGAAGGGCACTGAGATTTGCTTGTGAGGGCAACTTCTGCCAGGACGCCAAGGGTGCTGGTCCTTAGGGTAGCAGTTGGGCCTGACCCAGGTGGTGGGGAGGGAGATCCTTCCACAGGGGAAGGGAGTTAAGGGAAAAGCCAGGAGGCCAGGAGCAGAGCTCACTCCGAGGCCAGCAGGTCCGTTGGGCTGCAGTGAAGGGTGTGTGTGAGTGTGGGAGGGGTGAGGCCGGACCTCCACCCTGAGGGTCTCTGTCCTGTAGATGTTGGGACATCTGCATCAAAGGAACGCACGGCCCCCTAAGGCCAGAGACCTCTGCCTGGATCGGGCACACCTCACTACCCTTATGGCTAAAGTGGCTAAAGTACTTCACTGATGAACGGAAACTTTAAAACCTCCTTGTACGGAAGGAAGTGTGCCTTCTCACCCCATCTGGATCCGGGAGGGTTAAAGCTGTTCTGACCCCTCCAGTCTTATCTCTGGAGACAAAAATGTCAGTCTCTCACTCTCACCTTAGCTCCTTCAATCTCTCTGTCTGTCCCTCTGTCTGTCCAGGTTAGCCTGACAGCCACACACACCTGTGCCTCCTTCCCCCTTCCTCTCTGCTGTCACCAGGTTGTCACTCTGACATCCGGGAGTGAGCACCTTGTCTGCACAGCAGCTCTGGAGGTTAGGGTGCCTTTAAATCTAGCAAAGGCTCCGCCTCCATCTCTCTCCCTCCTCTGTATGCATTCGGTTTCCCATTGGTGGCTTGGGCTGAAGAAAGAGGGCCTAGGGGCCTACTGAGGAGAAAATCTTCTTTTTTATGAATTGAAAAATAAAATGACAGTAAGCAGCCGGTAGATTCCAGTTCACAATGAAGCGGATGTCAATATCTGTGCTTGTATTGACCCTGACGATTTTTTTACAACCAGAACAAGGATTCTCGGGGTGCATTATTCTATACATCCTGACTCACTTCTCCGGGCAGAGCAGGAGAGCCATCCGTGTGGGCACTGGCCTCTCTGCCGGGCAGCTGACTCTAAATTAAACATTCGAAAGTGCTGGTGGGAGAGAATCGTGGCCTCTCTCACCCACCGTCTCCCCTGTGAGCAGCTCTTCTGGGATCTCCTGGGGGACAGGACGAGAGGCACGTGGGAAGGAATGACTGGGAGCTCTCCTTGGCTACGAGGAAGGCCATGATGCCAGGGACAGACTGGCAAAGCCACTGTGTTCCTAGCTGTAGGTGCTTGCCCTTGTCACCTGTGGTTTCCTGGGCTCATGACCCTGGGGATTCCTGAGTTCGTGATCAGTGCCAGTGGCCCTAGGACAATAGGACATGAAACTCTCGGGGCAGCTCCCATGAGCCACCCTGACTCCTCTGGTTAAATTGCTCTTGGACCCCCAGTTCATACAAACAGTGCAGTTACCCTTGAACCACCTAGGCTAGAACTGTGGAAGGCCACTTCTCCGTGGATTATTTTTCAATAAATTTCCATACAGGGGATCCACAGTTGGGAGACCATGGATGCAGAGGGCTGATGTATGGATGTTCTGGGCCATTTTATATAGGGGACTGGAGCATCCATGGATTTTGGGGTCCTGGAGCCAATCTCCTGTAGACACCTAGGACGAGCTAGGTTTTTGGGGGAGTCAAAAGTTACACTGATTTTTGACTCTTTGTGTGTAGGGGGATGCCCCTAACCCCCACATTGTCAAAAGGTCAACTATTCAAATGAAAATGAGGTTATGGTGGGAGGTAGAGGGGTGGAGTGAAGGGCGATTCTCTTGTCAGTAAATGCAACCCCCAAATGGCTGTCTGCTTTCTCTGGACAAGTCCCCACTAAGGAGTTGCTATTATTCTTTTTTAAGCACCTCATTATTTCCTAAGAGGAAAATTATGACCTCCAGACCCCACCCACTGCTGCCCAGTGGATATTCAAATGCTCTGAATGCAACGCCATAAAGGGAGCGACATGGCTTGGTGTGAAGGATGTTCAGATCTGCAGGAGAAAATACCTTTTATTCAGCTCATATAGGGTTGCAAAAGCCCCCCAAAAGGATACAAACATCCAGGCCCCGGCTATGTAAATGTTTAAGGTAGATAGCGTTACCTCAGAAAACTAGGACAATGGAACTTGGGAAACATGGCAGTCGGTATATTTTTATTCTCCTGGGCAACGGTCCAAGGGTCTGAAGCTTAGAAAATACGTATCTGTTGACACCGAGAGGGGAATGCCCCATGATTATCAGCCAAACGGGGAGGCAAGGGATAGATATTTCTAGAAGGTCTTTCCTGACTGTGGTCGGCTCAGCATCGCCTCTGAAGTATGGATGCTACCGGTGAATGCCGTTGCCCCGGTTGGATGAGACCCCCAAAGCCAGGCTCACGCCCAGAGAACCGGCATCACGTGGGTTTGGAGCCCCGCTGATGGGGGTGCGGGTTTCACTCGGGGGGCGTTGGCTGCGGAATGAAAGCAAGCAAGGAGTGCGATGTCGTCCACACGGTGATCTATCTGCCTTTCATTCTCCCCCGCATCCCTGCGATTCCATCTAAAGGAACTTTGAGAACTTCAAAGAACTTTTATGTGTGGCTATTTATTGTAAGTGTCCATCTTAAAGCAAGATGGTGATTTACCCATCTTCAGAAATGACTGCTGCCGAGAGCGAAGACGGAGCCCAGGCGAGGCGCCCCGGAGGCTGAGCGGCGGGCGATCCCACGCCTCCCGGTTCCGAGCGGCCTTTTCTTTCTCCCTGACGACCGTTATTAATCACTCCAGAGCCCGGGGGTCTCCCGCCATCTCTCCTGTTCTGGACGTGACAAAAGCAGGGTCTGATGTCCTGGATGGCCTCTCCGTCTCCAGCGGCTCTGTTCTTACACACACCGGGCTGACCTCTCCCCAAGCCCCATGCGGTTTCACTTGTTTGTTTGTTTTTGTTTGTTTTTTAATTTTTTTAAATATATTTTATTAATTTTTTACAGAGAGGAAGGTAAAGGGATAGAAAGCCAGAAACATCGATGAGAGAGAGACATCGATCAGCCACCTCCTGCACGCCCCCTACTCAAGTTGTGCCCGCAAGCAAGGCACATGCCCCCGACCAGAATCGAACCTGGGACCCTTCAGTCCCCAGGCGGACGCTCTATCCACTGAGCCAAGCTGGTCTCAGCTGTTTGTTTGTTTTTTAATTTGGGGAAATTTCGGTGGTAAGGGGTTCTTCTTAGGAAATGAGCATTTGGCTTCGGAGATGTTAAGCGACACTGGTACTGGAGTATGGGGGGACAGAGCAGCCGTTAGCCAGGATCAGCTTCTCCTCCATGCTTTTGCGTTAGAAGAAATGGTTTTTACAGGTTTTTTATGTTTAAATTTTGTTTCTTTCTAGCCGCTCTTCTTCCCAGGCCCTACAAGTCACAAAGGAGGAGGATATAGGCCAGGAGAGGGGGTTTCTGTGGCTGCTTGAGAGGCACCCGTGTGACCCAAGTCCTCCTGGAGTGATTGATGGGCAGCGCCAGGGACATGGCCTCTGCATAAGGGTGTCTCAGTGGCGGTTCTGTCACGTGCCTGTGCTGTGACCTTCAGGCAAGACGTGAGATCTGGGCCTCAGTAGTTCTCATCTGCAAATGGCTCTGACAGGCCTGCTTTAGGGATCGGGTGGCTATGGGCATGAACCCCTGGACTACCCACAGAGCTCAGCGGAGGACTTGGCCGTGGGCCCCGGTCCCGGCTCACTGTGGTTGGCTCCAGATCAGCAACCACCAGGCACAGTAGTAGAGAGAGAACCACAGCGAGGCATGGTGGGTTTTGATCCTTCTCTAGTCTCAAATCTCCCCTCTTCCCCGTCAACTTTCTTTAAAAAAAATATACCGTATTTTCCGGTGTATAAGACGACTGGGTGTATAAGACGACCCCCAGCATTTCCAGTTAAAATACAGAGTTTGGGATATGCTGGCCTATAAGATGACCTCCGACTTTTGAGAAGATTTTCCTGGGTTAAAAAGTCGTCTTATATGCCGGAAAATACAGTATATGTCTTTATTGTTTCTTAGAGGAAAGGAGAGGGAGAGAGAGCTAGAAATATCAACGATGAGTGAGAATTACTGATGGGCTGCCTCCTGCATGCCCCGCACTGGGGATTGAGCCCACAACCTGGGCACGTGCCCTGACTGAGAAGCAAACCCTGACCTCCTGGTTCATGAGTCAACACTCAACCATTGAGCCACACCAGCCCGGCCCATCAAATTTTCTGTGTTGGGATCCCCAAGCACCAAGGAAGTCGTGTTTGTGAAAGGAGAAAGGGGAACAGGTGGCCAAGTCAAGGGCTTGCGGGGTCAAGTTCACCTACCACGTTGGTCTAACACCTCTCTGCGGGGAGAGGCCCAGCCCTATTATGTCCAGCTAATTCCCAGACTGCGCAGATGAAGCTTTCCTCTCTGATTGGTGGAGCACCAAGTCTGAGGTTTTTCTAACTCTAAGGCAAAACGTCTTCTTCTCTGGCAGCGGCTGCTCAAGATGTTACCTGGCATTTGCTGATGGAACAGCGAGTAAAAGGGACAGAACCATCCTCCCTTTCCCACCGACACTGCACCCGCCCCTGCCCAGGGAGGGAGACAGTGTGGGGACCAGGGGACTGGCAGCGGCAGCCACCCAGGTCCGAAGGGGCAACAGGACCCTGCGATGCTGAGTCAGACGCTGGAGGCTGCTCATTGGTTTGAGCAAACCTTATCTAAGCACCACGCTGGCGACGAGAAGGGACAGTTGAACAATATCTAATGATATCAGCTAAACCACCGCATAAACGACCGGGCCTCTCGGCCACACAGGCCACACAGAGGAAGTGGGCGGCCCCAGCAATGGCCTCGGCTGCCTTTCTTCCGTGCCCCCCTGTGTATGTCTATGCTGCACATGCATGGAGCCAGGGGCTTTGCCTCCACCTGCCCTCCAAGGTGACAGAGCGCAGGATCCGGGCCACCTTGCCTGCAAGACCCCTTCCAAACACACAGCCACGGCTCATGGAGACGTGTTCCCGGTGCCTGGTCCTGTCCAGAGGTGAAAACAGGAGCGCCTCTGAGCCCGCCCAGAGGGTCGGGGAGAATGAGGAGACCTGTTAGCATCAGCTGGTTTTGCTTTTTCATCACGAGAGGGGAGCAGCCAGAAATGCTGGCTCCCGAATCCTGAAAGGGTCAAACACCTTGCCTGGGGCAGGGGACCCAGGCCTAGGAGTGGGTTTGCTGGGGAAGGAAAAGGAGGGGGCTCCCAGATGCAGGCAGGGCCCTCCTGGGGAGGACACCCACTGGTCGTCACCCACAGGAGGGCATCACACAGGGGACTGTCTCGCCGCAGGGAACCCATTCTGCTAACTGACGTTTCTCTCGCTCTCTTTGCAGCTCTCCCAGCCCCTTACGTATTTCTGATCACGCCTACCTCGCTCACAGGCACCCTGAATACTCTGCCTGCGCCCCCATCAGAAAGAGGAGAAAGGAACCCAGCCTCCCAGGGGAGCCGCTGCCCTCCAAAAAGCCTGCACCCCCTTTCCTTGTCCCCTGCCTCAGGCTCAGCTGCCCCCGCCGGGCTGTCCCAGGTACCCACCAGGGAGCCCAGCTCCCTCCCTGGGCCTCTGGCTTGGAAGCTCACTCCTGGGCTTTGCAAGCGCTGCTGCTGCCACCATCAGGCAGATGTAGGAATTGCAGTCTTGCCCGGGCTTCATCTCTGAAAACCTGGGGCCATTCCCCTGCCTGATGTGGTCCCTAGAGAAAACGAGGTGCTCCCTCCCTGTCATCCCTTAGACGGTGCAGGGTCCTGGAGTCCAGTTCCCTGATACCACGTGACTCCCTGTGAATGTGGGGGTGGGCCCAGCCTCCTTAAGTGAGGGCCCCAGGACACCAAGAACAAAGCCACCTGGAGATCAAATGGCAGGGTCCCTGTCCTTGTCACCAAGGCAGGGGAGGCAGGGGAGGCGTTGAGTCTCCAGGAGCCAGCTCTCCCTTTTCTGCCTCCCGAATGCCTGCACAACGCGCCACCAGGCCGGGTGTCACTCGGAAACTGTCATAGCTCCCAGCATTGCCAGGGGTGACAGGTGGACTGTCGCTCAGCACCGGAGCCGAGTCACCTGTGACATTTGCGGATGACTGACGGAAACCGGAGCTGACAGGCATTAAAGAGCAGAAGGCTGGGAGTGCTTCTCGCTGAAGCCTGGGTGGCTCGCCAGAGAAGGTTGCTGCTCTTGGCAGCGTTCCCGGTCACCCCACGGTCACCCCAGGCCTTTCTCCGAGCGAAGCAACTCCCTTCGGGGCGAGGACACCCCTCTCCTCCCGTGTCTCTGTCCCCTGCCCTCCTGCCGGGGGGCCCTCTGAGCAGGTGCCTGCCTGCGATGATGTCAGACCAACGCCTTCTCCTTTCACGATTCCTTAGGTTTCATTCCATCACTTCAATATTTATCCACAGCCTCCCGTGTGCTGCATTGTGTGCTAGGCACCAGGGGGCACAAAAGAAATGGATATTTCATCAGCCAATTAAGAGAAGAGAAGTCCCTGCCTTTGCCCTTCTTTTTTTTTCTCTCTCTCTCTCATTTCTTCAGAACAACCACAAAAGCAGCTGCCAGAGCCGCGTCTGTCTGTCTCCTCTTTGCTATTCTGCCCCGGAGCCTGGCCTGTCATTTCCCCAGGCGGCAGCGGCCGGGGGACCTGTGGCCTCCAGGTAAAGCTGAAACCGGAAGATAGAAGCAGGAGCCCATCCAGAAGGAGGCTGGGGTCCAGAGGGGAGAGAGAGCTACAGGGCGGGGCCCCTGTTCAAAGGTCAGCTCCCCAATTACATCTGGAACCCCCACCCCCTCTTTCCTGCCTACATAGGGAGGATCCCCACAGCTTACAGACACACAGCTTAGCGTCTGTCTGCTCATGCGCGGCTCACGGTTGATGCTTCGGATCAGCTGAATCTCCCACATCTGGAGGCGCACAGAGAGAGGACCAGATGGGACCGACTCTGGTCAGGTAACATCACCTCCCCAGCGTGGCCTGATGATGGCCTCTGCTGGTGGCTGTCATGGTGACGTCAAAATTCCGAAAGTCACCTGCAACCCGTGAAGCTTCATACGTTGCTCATCATCGTCACGACAAGAACATACTAGCGCCACCGCTGCTGCCAACAACAAGCAAAGGCGGGTGCCTGGCGCCTGCAAGAAAACGTGCTGGACAAAGACCTCTAATAACACGCCTTTTACTTTCTAGGCATTTACTATCGGAAACAAGCAGCTGTGGCTGATGGGTACCATTCAGGAAGTCTTAGACCTGGAGAGGATTTGGGATATCGTGTAGCCCAATGGTCGGCAGACTCATTAGTCCACAGAGCCAAATAACAACAGTACAGCGATTAAAATTTCTTTTTTTGAGAGCCGAAAACCGACTTCTGCACGTGGGCCACCAAGTTTCCATCGCACTGTATGTGCGCTCCTGCACGTGGTATTTTTGTGGAAGAGCCACACTCAAGGGGCCAGAGAGCCGCAGTTTGCCGACCACTGGTCTAGCCTACTCTCCGATCCAGTTCTCAGCGACTGGCCTTCCGTTCTCGAAGGCCCGAATTCCGCTCTTCATGTTCCGGCAATGGGACACTGTGGTCAGCGGGCCAGCCTCCCACGCCAGAGTTAGACAGGGGCCGTACTGGGAATGTCCCGGGGGGTTCCCCCCGAAGGGGGGGGGGGGGGGGGTTGCTTCACGATGGAGCTTGTCCTCCCGGGGAGACGGAAGCGGGCCCAAGGGAGGGACCACGGGTAGACCTGGAGAAGGCCTGTACTCAAGAATGAAAAGTTCGTTGGTGCTGGAGACCCTACACATGTCCAGCCTCTGGGGAGAAGAGCCCATGAGCTTGGCGCCTTGTTCTCCCCAAAGCCAGTGGCGCTCAGCTGCCTCTGGAGAGCTGACAAGTCACCAGCCGAGTGGCCGCAGGCATCACTGGCTTGTCTCATCCTTGCCCTGGACTCTTGCTTCTGGCTTACCATCAATTTCGTCAATGCCAGGATGCCTCCATCTCTGGCTGGTCATCCCTAGACACGGGCATATCTCATTTCTCAGCGATTCCAACTGCCTAAGAGTCCAGTATGGACTCCGCCACGCCTGCTTCTGTGTGCCGCGTGGTCTCTTCCACATTCTTTACCTCCCACAGTCCTCTAGTGTACGTCCACTAGTGAACGCCTGCCTACCGCCCTCTCTGCCTTCCCCTGGAACGCAGTGCGGCCGGCTTCCTCATTCCACTGCTCACCATTCCATCCTTCACCTGGAAGAGGAGCTGGAGAGAGCGAGTATATTTCCATTCTAGTCTAGATGTGAAAGTCAGCGAATATCAAGAAGAACCAATGACATGTTGACCCTACCTTTTTTGGGGGGGCAGGGGGAACGGTGTCCCGTGGAACTCATGTATAGAGAGGACTAGAACCAATAATGTTTCTATAAAGAGTAGACTTCATTCTGACAACCCATCCTCAAAAGGTTTAGCAGGGCACCCACCACCAACACCAGCTGGCCCTTCCCTTCCCCAGCTTCCTGTCACCCCCCGCCCCCCGCCTTCACCACACTAACATTGCAGCCACCACGGGACCCAGCGCTTCTGAGCCTGTCACCTTCTGCCCTGTCCTCTTGCCGTTGCACGTGGTCATGTCCAGCCTCAAACACGGCGCATGCTCCATGGGAAGCCTCTGAGACATCTTTCTAAACCCAGGTGTCTCCCCTGTGCAGCTTCCCGATGCCCTCGCCCGTTCCGGCAGCTCTCTGACCGCTCTGAGCTAGTCACTGTCACCACGAGGCACACACAGTGTCTGTTCCCTCACCAGCCTGAGCCCCCCTGGCACGGAAATGTGGCCCTAGACATCTCTGCAGCCGAGCCCCTGGCACAGTGCCTACTACACAGAGGCCCTCCATGCATGCTGGCCCCCAGGTCCGGGGCTGAGATTTGACGTCATCAAATGCCATTGGATCATCAAGGGAGGAGGAAGGAAGGTGGCCTAGGAGATGCCTGGCCTAGGAACCCGGGGGGTAGGGGGAGGGCTGGGAGGTGGATGGGGAAAAGGACAGTCCATGGCCGCTGCGGCAACTCTCAGGTCCCACTTCACGTTTCCGTCTTCCGAGTCTGAGCGAGAAAGACCGTGAACTTGGGACAGCTGTGCAGCGGACACAGGCCAAGAGGGCAGCCGTCTAGATCATTCAACCTAAGGTGCACACACCCTGTCAATACGGCGCACGCGTGCTATTGCGGTGTTAGCGTCAATGACCACAGACCCGGCTCGGGGAAACATACTTGGCCGCTCCTGCGAGGAAGATGCCAGGGGGGAGGTTGGCAGGAGGGCTCACCTCCCACGGAGCAAAGGGCTGATTTGTTCCAGGTTCTGGACATCGCTACGCAGCAGCGATCAGTGGAGTGTGTGCCTGCATGTGTGAGTGTGCATGTGGGTGAGTGTATGTGTGTGTGTGTGTGTGTGTGTGTGTAAATGTGTGTGCGAATGTGATTGTGTGAGCATGTGTGTGTCAGTGTGAAAGTGTGTGTGTGTGTGAGTATGTAAATGTGTGTGCGCATGTGATTGTGTGAGAGTGTGTGTGTGTGTCTGTGAAAGTGTGAGTGTGTGTGTGTGTGTGTGTCAGTGTGAAAGTGTGTGTGTGTGCGTCAGAGTGAAAGTGTGTGTGTGTGTGTGTGGAGCGGGGTCACAGATGGAAGGAGGCATGGTGTAGCCATCACACGCTCGCAGGCTACCAGGAAAACCTCGATGGTATGTGGGCAGGGGTCCACATTTGCCTCTATTTCCAGGAAGGAGCTGGGGGAGTGCCTGCCTGCCAGGCCCATGCCCAGCCGGGGCCCCCACAGCCACCTCTGCCCGGAGCGGGAGCCGCGTACGGTGGCCACTGTTTCCATGGCTCAACTTGCTGCCCGTGTGCCCGGGAAGCTGGCATTTCCTCGACGCTCACGGCGGTGCTGAGTGTGGGCCGGGGCGGCACGGGCTGGCGGGAGACCCTATTTCCAAGCAGCAGACGCTGAGCGTCAGTGATGGAAGGAAACACCGCTCCAATATTGACATTTACGAACTTCCCCGGGAAGTGGTGCAGCCAGCATCCTCATTTCCACCGTCTGGGGGAGAGGAAATGGAGAGCATCCACGTCGGATCCCGAGCGCCGACGGTGGGTTAAGAGCAGAAAGGCAGCGAACGTTCCTGTTCAATGTGGCGGAGAGGGGTCCTCTACAGGGTGGGTCCTGGGACAGCGAGAGCAGGGAAGGCTCCCCCTGTACTGCCCCCTCCCCCTGCCCCCGCCACACACACACACACACACACACACACACACACACACACACGCCTAACCCCCAAGCTCTGGCAAGAACCTAGGCCTCTTTGCGTGAACATGACAGAAGTGCTCTAATGACCAATAGGGGACCTGCCTTCCTATCTGATGGGCACATCTACCTGGGAGGGGGGGGTCCCGGCTTTCTCTGGGAGAAGAAATGGGACAATGACACATGGAGCAGCAGCCTCCCTGCATGTCCCCAACCGGAGGTGATACCCGCTCTGTGTGGGACACAGGGCTCAGCTGCGACAATCTGGGCACCGGCGCTGGCTGGCCCTGCGCCTTGCTGCCTTGTGGATGGCCGTGATTGGCTTTGAACCCTGAGGGAGGAGACCCCCAGAGCAGCTGCCCAGCCGGCCCCTGCCCTGTGAACGCCGTGTGTCCACTGCCCGGTGTCTGAGGGAAGGCTGGGCCCCCATCACTCTGCAGCAAGAACCCCCATTAACGTCAGGGTCCCCGCGGCGGGGAGAGGCGGAGGGGATTCCAGCAGCTCCCCGTCAGCCCAGGAGGAGGGAGTCAGTGCCTCCCGGCTTTGGGGTTGAACCTGATGAAAACGCCTGCGCTGGCTTTCCATCCAGAAGTCACCTCAGCATCTGACAAGGAGAAGGACTAGGGCTGAAAACTGATGCCCAGAACCATGGGGACCTCCCCACCCCCACATGGAGACCCTAAAATGAATGCTCTTGGCCCTCGTCCCCACTCCTTTATCACAGGCAATTTTCTTTCCCTCCTTCATGTTTCCAAAACAGTTTATTTATTTTTTTATCTCCTTGGAAGAAAAGTACTCTGCGAATCAAAGGTATCATTAGTATTGTTATTATTTTGCTATTGAAATCTCTTGAATTCACTCCGGATTAGTCATGTGCTTTTTGGGGGTCCACAATATAACGCCTCCTTAAGTCACCCCCATGGGGCTGAACAAAAGAGAAAAATTGCATCTTCAGGCCTAATCCCCTGCGCCACCCTGTCTCCCGCCAACACAGGGCACCAAGCCCAGCAGCTCCCTGGTCCTGTGCCCAGCGTCCCACGTCCCCAGCAGACCCTCCTCTGCGACCAGCAGGGAGGCCCCGCAGTGTCCTGAGGGTAGTGTGAAGGTGCTGACCCCAACCCCCGCACCTCCATCCCTCTGCAATTGGTCTGCTGGCACCTGAGGACTCCCCGCTGGGCAGCGGACACCATGAGCACCTCCATGCCCATCAGCCACGCCCCAGTTCCACTCACCCAGCACATTCCTGAAAGAAGGGGTCCCACACCCCTGGCAGCCTTTGGGACAAAGGAGGGGGTTCTTTCTTCTCTAGGCAAGTCATCACACCACTTGGGGTGCTGGGTGGGGGCATTACACTGACTACTCTTTTGTTACATGACAGTTCCTGGTAAGGATCCATGTTTGCAAAGTGGCTGCTCACTTCCAATACCCTTTTCTAACGCCTTCTGAGCACGACCCCCCTGGGGTCCCCTCTGCTCTTTGGGTTGCCTCTGAGGAGCTCACACTACCTTCTCAATCCCCATTTCCATGTCATCATCCCCTTAGTCTCTCCCCCCTCACCCCCACCCTGGCCAACTCCCTCCACTCACTCTCTATTTTCCCTCCCGTCTGCTCTATGCTCTTCTATTCCCTGGGAGATCCAGGCCCCCATGAACCTCTCCCCTTCACATGGACATCTGACGGCCCATGTGGGGGGTTCCTGCCAGCAAGTCCCCAGAACAAGTTGCTTAGACGCTTCCCAACACATAGATGGTTCCCCCAGAGGAATCCTCAACTCGGGGGTGTCATGGACAAGGAACTGCAACTTGTCACTTTCACCCCAACAAGCCCAGTGCGGTCAGATGACGCCCAGGTCAACCCAACCCAAGAGGCGGGCTCACCAGACCTCGAACTTTCAGACCCGCCAAGTTCTAGGCCGGACAGGAGGACGCCGGAGACCCCAGAGCACCACGCCAGCAAGCGGGGGGCACCTTTCCCACCTCAGCTCAGGCCAAGGCCCCAAGCCTGTGCCTTCGCCCCCTCCCCACCCGCTCAGGACCGCGAGGCGTGGGCAGCGGGGAGCCAGTCCATTACTCCCCTGCAGCTGCTTAGCGGGGGTGGCGGGCGAGATGCCACCGTCTCGGAGATGAAGGAGGGCACGGGCGGAAATGGTTGTGGGCAAACTGCAATGGTAAAGGGAGGGAAAAAAAATAAAATAGAGCAAGTTCTGAGTTTATGGATGACAAGAGAATCGATTCCTTCTCACCCCGGGGCAGAACATGCCTCTTCTCCGCGGGAGGCAAATTGTGCGGTGACATTATCCCTCTCTGTACCAGGCGCGCGGGCCTGACAGCCGAGGCGGGGGGGGGCACCCCCAGCCAGAGGAAACCCACACGGCGGGCGCAGCGCACTGGCAGCCCTCCCCCTCCCCCCAGGGAGCCAGGCTGGCCCGGCGCATGGGCAGGGCGAGGTGGAGGGATGCCACCTGCTCTTTCTCCTGCCACCTCGGGAAACACAAACACACACTCCATCTCCGTCTCTGTGAAGAGCCCGAACCTTGAAAGACTAAGAGCACCGCACAGCCCTGAAGTGAATTCATCCTGAATGCCCTCGTTTCATTGTCCACAGGGTTAGGAGAACAGGCAAGGTGGAGACGTATTTGGCACGCCCGGCAGGCAGGGGTGATGGGAACGGGCCTTACGAGTGGACCTGCTGTTCAAGTCATCGCAACTCTGTCTGGCCACCCCTCCTGTACGAGACCCGAGGAGACCCGGCGCGGGAGGCGTGGGCCTCGGTTCCAGAAACTCCGAGACGACACGCAGGTTCCACCGGGAGAGGTGCTGGGCGGCAGATGGCTGTGTCCCTGAGTGCCAGCGATGGCCCTAAATAGAACCCTGGACATTGGTTTGCTCCGAGTGGAGGGCCATCCCCGGGTCTGGAAAGCATCCGAGGAGGAAGAGCACCGGGAAGCGGGGAGCCAGAGGGATGACAGCCGGAGCCATCGAGAGCCGGCGGGCTAGTCTTCTCCTGACCCCTGGAGAGAGGGCAACCTCTTTCCAATCAGGAGAAACACATGGCACTAGGCAGGGCTTGGCACCGTAAACGAGGGTCAAATAGATCCCTCTGGGGAATTCGCAAGCCTCATCACAACAGCCACATTAAAACAAATGTCCTCAGGGCAAGTCGGAAGGTACTCGATGGCCATGAAGTCCATAAAGCATCTTCCCACTTGACCTTTAAGTCCTCTGGGCAGAAGCTGTCTATTGGAGGGACCGGGGACTGACAGTGCGGAGTGAGGCGGGCTGTTCTGGCAGGCTGGGTGGCATCAACTTCACGAGACCTCTCTCGGAGCCCTGGGCATCCGCCACCAGGCAGGGTAGCTGGGCTGGCCGGGCTCTGAGCACTCAGGACTAACCAGAAACCTACACGGATCGTCGCCTGATGCTCTGGTTTCCTCCCAGTGCCCTCCGGGTCAGGGGTAGGGGAAACAGCGCCCTGTGCCTCCGCAGGTAAACATTTAAAGATTCCAAGGAGGCTGTGGAGTAAGAGCTCTGCACCGAGACGGGAATGAGCAAAGTGGAAGATGCACCCGGATGACTCAGACCATCGGGGGGAGGCACTCAGACACCTCCACACTCCGCGCGCCAATCTGAGGAAGAATTGTTTTGGTGTGCCGCCAAGGGAAACAAACCGCGGATGATAGCGCGCCCGGGTCCCAGGCATTGTGTGCAGGGGGGGCAGTGAAGGGGGGGAGAGGATGGCTGGATCCTCCTTTGGGGGAATCCCCCATGCAACTTCCAGAGTGAACTGGGGAGAGGCACCACAGAATGACAGCGAGCCGCTGTCTGTCTGTGTAGACGCGCGCCCCTAAGCCAGTGCACACGCATCCAAGAAGGAGGGCAGCCTCACCAGTGGTAACGTGTAACCAAGCTGTTTATACCAGGGCTCGGAGATACTTATTCATTCAGCCTCAAAACTCTGGGGAAGGCAATTTATCTTCCTGCTGCTGGAGGAACCCTTGCGAGGGGCACACAGCCCCAGAATATGTGTATATGTGTGTGTGTGTGTCTGTGTGCGCGGACACATTATTATTATTATACGGGGAAGCGCCCCTCGGGTTTCATCAGGATGGCCATTAGCAACATCTGATGAGGGGGAATCTGCAGGGACCGCCGTCCCAGGGAAGAAGAGGTGAGGAAGGAGGCTGGGATGTGGCTCACGCTGGCTTCTCCCAGACCAGGCATGGCAGGGAGAGGAGCTGGTGGTTGGCAAAGCCAAGCCCCCCGCCCCCCCAGAGCGATGCTCTGCTTCCCCCCAAAACTTTTACCCTCCCTTGCACCCACAGATGGACCCGCTCTGCTGTGGGGTTTTTTTTGTGTGTGTTTTCTTCCTGAGCGAGTCCCGTCCCTCTAAGAAGCGTGCTGGCTGGCACCCATGCTGCCTCGGATGGCAGAGCGGCCCTGGCATGGCAGGCGGAAGCGGGAAGGAGTCCACGGACTCGTCCCCCTTGGCACTCCGTTCCACAGGTGACCGGGTGCCTTGGGCTACGTTGGGACTCCGGGTGCCTCTCCCAGCTTGCCCCCCCGCCCCTCCGGCCACTCCCAGCCCCAGGCCGCCCAGGGGCACGGAGGGAGCCCCGAGGTGGCAAAGTTCTGGGCTGAAGGTCCACCCGGCGCCTCCGCTCCCGCTCGGCTGCAGAGACGAGAAACCATGGGCGCCAGGAGCGGCGGCGGCGGCGGCGGTCCATTTTCTGCCCTGAATCCGGGGCTTGTGCGGAACTCGCAATTCCATCCGACTCGGGGAACGCGACTGCCTTCAGTGAAAACTCTTCGCCTGCTTTTTCCCCCCCAACACACACACACCCTGCAAATCACCCCCACGGCGCCTTCGGTAATCGCAGCCCCTTTGGCAAACGTGCGGCGCGCGCACACACACACACACACACACACACACCCTCGCTTTGGTTGTTGGCACACGCTCCCGCCAGGCAGACCTTTTCGGGGCTCAAAAACATCCCCGGAAACAAAGCTCTCCTTCCTTCCCCATCGCTCGCTCTCCGGCCGGCCAGCCGGGAGGGTCGGAAGGACCGAGGCAGGAGGTGCCCCAGAAGTTCGGGGCGCCGCGTCCAAAAGACACTGTCTCATTAGCATCCCGGGGCATAAAGGACTCATTTGCATGGGAGAGTTGGAGCCGGGTGTCCACAAGTGGAAGAGGGAAAAGTCGTCCCTCCCCACCACCACCACCTCCACTGCACCCCCAGACCCCCCTTCCTTCCAAAGGAAAATAAAAAACAGTAGCATTTTGTTGCCATTTCCAAAGCCCCAGCAGCCCGGCCGGGGCGGTGCGCGGCGGCGGCGACCTGGCCGGAGAGGCGCATCCACCAGCCGCCGAGTTTCGGAAAGAAAGCCTCCCCCCCCCACCACCCTCCGCCCGCCGCCTCCCCACCCCGCGCCCCGGCCGCTCGGACGGCGGCCCCGGGTCCTCCTACCTTGGCCGAAGAGGAAGGCGCAGGCGAGGAGCAGGTGGAGCCGCGAAGGTCTCATTCCTCGGGCGCGGCGAGGGCGAGCCGGCGGGCAACTTGGGGCTCGCGGCGAGTTTCTTCCTCCGCGGCTCGAGGGGCTCAGCCGCCGCCGGGTACGGGGGGTGGTGAGGGGTGGTCCTCGCCGGGTCGCCCGCCAGCCGTCCGTCCGGCGGTCCCCCGGGGGCCTCGGGCTCCGGCACTCGGGTCTCGGCAGCCGGCCGGCGGCACGGGTGGCCTGTTCCTAGCGGCCGCGAGGAGCCCGGGTCCGCCGCGGCGTCCCCTCGCGGAGCAGATCCATCTCCGCTCCCGGCCTCCCGGGCGCTCGGCTGCCTCCGGCTCCGCCCACCGCCCGCCGGCGAGCGAGCGGGGACCAGTGACAGAAGGGCGCCTTTCACGGGAGCCGGGGAGGGGCGAGGGCGGGGGGAGCGGGCCGTAATTAAAGAGGAAACACTTGGAAAAGGAGAGCCGTGCACCGCGGAGGGAGGGGGTGTGCTCTGCTCTTTCTCTCTCTCTCTCTCTCTCTTTTTCCCCCCCTCCTCCCCCTAAATAGGAGGAAATTCAGCTTTTCACCATGAAGGACCGAAAGGCATCTTGAACAGCGAGTGGAGCTGTGACTTTTTTTTTTTTGGATGTCCACACGCTATCCTGTTGTTTAATGGGCGTGAAGTTAAGGAGGACTGTATGCACGCGCACGCATGGATGTATGTGCATGCCTCCCCTTGCTCAGAAGCCTGCAAAACGGGCTGAAAGGGGTTTGGGGGAGCAGAGGCAGGGGAGGAAGCTGTGGTATCTTCCCTCAGAAAGGAGCTGGCCAGTGTGTGCAGGGAGTCTCAGAGTTGGGGAAAGAGACAGGCATGCTTTGCATTTTTGAGGGGGGGGTAGGTTGGGGTGTAGGTGATAAACCCTAAGGCGTGGACCTGGACCGCAGTGTGCTTTGTGCTACTCCCAGAGAACAGAAGGAAGGGACTAGAGGGAAACCAGGCAGGTGCGTGGCACTCGCCTCGTTAGTATGACCCTGGTTTGTATGTTTCCTGCCAAGGACCAGGGAGCTGCCCCCGGCCTTTGCATGTGCGGCCTCCCCTCGAACCAGCACCCCCCCCCCTTGTGTCTTTTCTCCTCCCTCACTGGCCTGCATGGAAGGAGAGGCCAAGGTCATAGGCAGCTGCCTCTTCAGAACCTTTAGGGCCTTCTTACCTGCCGTGGAACCCACATTCAAATCAAACTCCATTTTCTTCCAGGACATCAGCGGGAAGGTATCTAGGTCTATTTACCTGATGGGCATCTACATATCCCCCGGGGCATTGGGGTAATAAAATCAAGGGCACAGGCCCGCGCCCTCAGGAGCTCATCATTTATAGTGTAAACGTAGGGGATGCACATAAGATGCAAACTGAAAGGGTAGTGACAGGGTACCCAGCAGGCAGCCGGATCCAGAAGGGGAGGCAGAGTAAGAAGAGGAACATGAAGGGTGCGTTTCTCATGGGTGCCCTTCACCTATGCAATCCTTACTTTCTTTGGTCACCGCACCTCGGGGACAGGTCTTTAGGGAAACCGTGCCCTCTCCTGAGTCGGTATGCCACACTTTGGTGAGTCTGCTGACTGCGAGGCACGTTCCAACTCCCCATCTCCACCAGGATGTATCCCTTGGTATTTGGGAGCAAGGGAGCAAGGAAGCAAGGCCCGGGGACGGGTTGGGGGCACCTGGGAAGGGTGTGCTGTGGGAACTGACATCTGGCGGGTTCACATGGGAAACCTACAAATGCCGAGGCGTCAGCTGTGTTGACTTTTCTCTTCTGAATTTAACCCGGTCCCTCTGAGGCTGTTCAATATACCAAGTGGCAATTGGTGAGCAAACTTTTTTTTTTTGGGGGGGGGGGAGCAAGTGAAAAAGGGGACAACAGAAACTAAGAGGACCCCGAAGAAGCAGCACCCTCGCCAACTCAGTAAGCAAACGCG
>JAAGEH010000417.1:19047385-19064695 GCA_011751065.1 Lasiurus cinereus
ACCTGGGTACGAGTCCTAAGGCCTAAGGACAAGCCTCACAGTGAATAAGATGAATAATATAGAAAGATTGCGAATTGTACCTTACAAAGCACCATTTGATGTTGTAACTCACATGTATCCTTTAAGCCAGTGGTTCTCAACCTTCCTAATGCCGGGACCCTTTAATACAGTTCTTCATGTGGTGGTGACCCCCAACCACAAAATCATTTTCTTTGCTACTTTCAAACAGTAATTTTGCTACTGTTGTGAATCGTCATGTAAATATCTGTGTTTTCTGATGGTCTTATGATGGAGCCCCAAAGGGGTCGCGACCCACAGGTTGAGAACCGCTGCTTTACCTATCTCATTTGGGTTTGCTAATTCCTAAGTGGCCTGGGGGCCCAGGTGGGCTTCATTCGGCCCCAGTCGGGAGGCCCAGGACCCGTGCAGCGCGCGCAGATCAGGTCCACGGCCGCGGGCGTGGGCGCACCCCGCACCCTCACTCGTGGGCAGGAGAAGGCTGGTGGGAGTCAGGTGGCAACGACCGACCGCCTCTGGCTCTGCGGCTCCTCCCCTGGTCCCTGAGAGTGACCCCTGACCCCAGCCGCCTGGGCCTGCTCTGTCTCCCCCCTCTCCCCGCTCCCCGCGCCTGCGACCCCCGCGGCCACCAGGTAAAAGCTGGGGTGAAGTGGGGAGCTGCCTGTCTTCGGCGGCCACCGCGGGGCAGCGAGAGCACAGCGGCACCTGCAGGACCCGCCGCGAAGGGGCCGCCCTCTCCGCCCAGCGGGTCCCGCCCTCGCCTCCTCTTGGGGGGAAGAGGGGCGCGGGAGGGGGTCGGTTAACCTCCGGGCGCTGAGCGGTGCCTGCGCGCCCTTCCCAGCGAGGAGGGCACAGCTCCACCTGATGGAGAAGAGCGGGAGTCTCCGACCCTGGAGCGCAGGGAGGGGAGGGGAGGGGGGGGGGGTGAGGGGGGGGTGGGGGGGGGGCGTGGAGGGGAGGGGAGGGGGAGGGGGGAGAGGAAAACGGCGGAGGGGCGGGGCCGGAGGGAAAGGGCGGGGCATGGGAGGCAGGAACGGGAGGGGAGACCCGTGTTCCCAGCACTGGGGGGCAGGTCACGGGGTCTCCGGGTGCCTCCGTCTGTCTGTCTGTCCCTGGAGGTGGCAGCCAGCCCCAAAGCGACAGCAGAAAACCCGGCAACTTGGAAGCCGGCCCGGCTTCCTGTTCCCTGTCCATCCAGGCTCCAGGTCTCTGGGTGCCCACCGGGCAAGCCAGGGCCCCTCGCCAGCAGGTGGCATGCTCCCAGCGCCGCTCCTGGAATGTAGCCCAGGCCGCGTGCATCAGCCCCAGACCCCTCTCCAGGCCCCGGTGCTAAGAGCTGTGTCCTTTGAACCCCCCTTTCTCCCGTCGCCCCGCGCCCCCCCTGCTCCCCCACTTCCTGGAGCTCCATCACCAGGAGAGTGAGGGCTGGCTCCAGAATCCCTTGCTCGCTGGCCAAGAAGTTTCAGACTGGCCGCTGTCCAGCCCACAGCTTCCCAGCCTGCTCTGCTGGCCCCTCGCTGGCCCCCGAGGTTTCTGAGGTCAGGACAGAGAGTGAGGCTTGGGGTTCCTGGTGCAGGGGTGGGAGTAGCATGCACCCCGCTCATCGCTACTCTCTGGTGCCCTTCCTTCGGCTGTTTGTCCTCCGCCGGTAGCATTTATTATCCCCTCGATTTGGGGAAAGGCCTGTTTGGGGCGCTTTAATGTAGACGTGTGGAATGAATACGTGCATTCCTATTCGTGGAGACTTTGTCCTGGGTGGGGACTCGCATACGTGGAAAATAGGAAACATCTCATGAGCTTTTTCATAAGACAGGCATGGCCCTCAAGGCTACCTGTGATGTCTCATCTCCCCCCACTCCCCTCCACCCCAGCCCCCTACAGGAAGGTCCTGAGATGCACCCAGGCCCCAGCCTCCCTCCAGGGCTTCTGCTGGCCTGGGCTCCTCACTCTCCTGCTGGGCTCACAGGGCCGTGCCCAGTCCCACTGTCTTCCTGTGCTCGCGGGTACCGTTCCCACAGACCGGGAAGGGGAGGCTGTCATCAGGAGTGGAGACCTTCCTGTTGAATTTCTCCTCACAGTGTCTGTGGCACAGATACATTAGAAACCACATTTCCTTTCTTTCTTTCCCCCTCAGATATCCTGCCAGGGCTGGCTCAGGCCTCCGTGTCCAGGAATTGAAACACATTTGCCCCTCCTGGGAGTTGGGGGCAACGGGATTAAGTTACTAAGGGCTTGAGGCTACATAGACGTCCCGAGACCAGATGTATCTGCTCACACCTGTGCACGTGGATTGTACGGCTTTCACCCGTGTGCATTGCGGTCCGCAGTGGAAGGGCCCCCAGAACCAAGGATCCAGCTTTCAGAAACATCCCCCCCTAAGAGGCAGGGCTAGCCTGCAGCACCCATCAACCCCGAGCCAGGCCTTCGTTAGGGGTTAGGGCTCTGGCAACTTCTGTAGACCCTGAGTGAGCCCGGGTACACCTTTCTTCATCTATAAACATAACTGGTTGGGCCCCAGCTGGTTTTGCTCAGTGGTTAGAGTGTTGGACTGTGGACTGGAGGGTCTCGGGTTCGATTCCTGGTCAAGGGAATGTACTTTGGTTGCAGGCTCCATCCCCAGCTTGGGTCAGGCCATGTGTGGGAGGCAGCCAATTGATGTGTCGCTCTCACATTGATGTCTATCCCTCTCTCTCCCACTCCTCCCTCCCTTCCATTCTCTCTAAAAAACAATGGAAAAATATCCTCCAGTGAGGATAAAAACAAAAACTGGAAATGACTGGGTGAGGACAGTGGCTCTCTGGAATCCCTCCCAATCTGAACAGCCCTACCCTCTCCTTTCCAAAGGGCACCTCTCAGTTTAGAGAGGTTGGGAAGCCCTTTCCCAGTGCCCTCAGCATCAGGGCCCATCAGGGTCAAGGTCGGAATCCTGGGATCTGCACGGGCCCCCTGCTTTCACTGATAATGACCTTTTCCCAAACCGGCTCCTGTTTATCATATACTGAGTGGCCATATTATGATGATCTCTGAACGCATACTAATCTGGCCACTCAGTGTATTTCCTATATAATAAAAGGCTAATATGCAAATGGTCCCCTCCACCAGGAGTTTGACCAGCAGGCAGGCTGGCCAACCACCCATTTCCACTCCCCCTGTGCATTTTTAACCAGGCCTGCAGGGGAGGGCAGGCTGGCCAGACCCCACCCATGCACGAATTCATGCACTGGGCATTCAGAGATCATAATAATCTGGCCACTCAGTGTATATGGAGTGCCCTCCGTTTTTTCCTAACTTGTTGTCCTTGTAATCTCTCCTCTCTCCTTACTTTCCGCAGCACCATACCCCACATCCAGCTTGGATTCTGGGTTCCAAAGCAGCTTTTCTTTCCTGGACACTCATAACAGCAGTGGATGCAAACCTTTTATGAAAGGACCCACTTCAGAGCTGAGCAGACATGGCACCTTGTATTTTAACTGGATCTTCACACGAATCACACTTGACTTTCAGACTTGCCTGATGGTGCATCCTTCCGGAGGCCTCTCAAGCTCCCCGCTGTCCCCCTTCCCTCACCCGGCTAGGCCGTGGGCACTCCGCGGGTAATGCTGAATGAATGGTAACGTTTTACCTAGTGCCCCACATCCCATTTCCTGTTTTCAGAATCCAATTTAACTTCCTCTTCACTGGGTTATTAAACCATTGTCAAACATCTGGCATGTGCCCGCCACTGCTCCGGCTGTATTTTATGGGGGTGGGTAATGAAGTGAGCCTATATATAGTCTTGGAAATGTGGAACACACTTTAAGATGCACAGCACTATAGAAATGAAAGATATTTTTATCTCCCCGGCATCACTCTGCACAGGAGACAATGCTCCCGCAGCCCCGGTTGAAGAACAATAGGCCTGTTTAGCCCACACCCAGTCCTGCCTGCGGGGCACTGGGCATTCAGGTTGGAGGGGAGCGAAATCTCTCTCAGTTCAGGTTGTAGGGGAGCAGCGAAATCTCTCTCCGTCAGGCCTGCAAAATGCATAATTCACTGGGAAGAAAAGGCAGGAGAAATGTTCAGAAGGGCTGTGGCCGTGACCCCCGGGCCTTGTCCTGTCGCTGGCTGAGGGCGCAGGCGGCACCTTCATCGTGCTCTGTGCTCTGAGGACATCACGGAAGGCAGCCTTGCATCCCTGCTCAGTGCACAGAGCCAGGCCTGGGTCCCTGGGGAATATGCCATGTATGTGTTTTTTTTCTGTGTATATGACGAGGATGATTGTGTGGCAAATATTGAAAGGCAGAGTGAAATTCCAGTTTATGACTCATTTGTGGTATTCAAAGTCTTCGAAATTAGACGGCATTTATTCTTTTTCTCTGTTATGCTTTCTCATAGCCTCCTCTCCATGCAAACATACACACCCCCAGCCTTCGTTGGAAATCAGGGAGCCTCTCAGCCCAAAAGCAGCCCAAAGCAGCTGCATCTCACTTGAAGCCCCTATACGTTTTTTCCCCAGATGACAAACTTGACTTTCTCTTGTTTTTTGTGGTTTTTTTTTGCATAGTTTCCTTCCTTCCTTCCTTCCTTCCTTCCTTCCTTCCTTCCTTCCTTCCTTCCTTTCTTCCTTGCTTCCCTCCTTCTTTTCTTCTTACCTCTTTCTCTCCCTTTCTTTCTTCTCTCCTATATTAAACTTGCATATTTGTCAATAAACTTATGTATAAATGTATTTGTAACTTTTATATCCTATCCAATAAAAGAGTAATATGCAAATTGACCATCACTCCAACACACAAGATGGCTGCCCCCATGTGAACACAGATGGCAGCCACAAGATGGCCAGCAGGGGAAGGCAGTTGTGAGGGACCAGGCCTGTAAGGGAGGGCAGTTGGGGGTGATCAAGCCTGCAGGGGAGGGTAGTTATGAGTGACCAGGCCAGCAGAGGGGGGGAGTTGGGGGCAACCAGGCCTTGAGGGAAGGGCAGTTGGGGGGACCCAGGCCTGCAGGGGAGGGCAGTTAGGGGCAATCAGGCTGGCAGACGAGCAGTTAGGCATCGATCAGGCTGGCAGTGGAGTGGTGAGGGTATGATCAGGCTGGCAGGCAGAAGCAGTTAGGGGCAGAAAGCAGGCAGGCAAGCAGTTGGGAGCCAGCAGTCCTGGATTGTGAGAGGAATGTCCAACTGCAAATCTGAAAGTCAAGTGTGATTCATGTGAAGATCTAGTTAAAATCCAAGGTTCCATGATCCTCGCAGCTCTGAAGGGGGTCCTTTAATAAAAGGTTTGCATCCACTGCTGTTCTGAATGTCCAGGGAAGAAAAAATGCTCCTGTAGGATCGGGCCTAAGTGGGCAGTTGGACATCCCTCCAGGGGTTCCAGATTGGAGAGGGTGCAGGCTGAAGGACACCCTCCCCCTCATGCATGAATTTTGTGCACCAGGCCTCTAGTATATTTGCATTTAGAAAAGTATTTAACTTTTTTCATATACAAAACTTTCCACACACACATAACTGACACTAACCTGCTAGCAATGGGCCTCCTATCCATGTATCTGGAACTGCTGATGCTGAGAGCAGAGTTTCGTCATCTCCACTAAGATTTCTAGCCCCCTGAACTCATTGCCTGGGCTACAGATGAACACACCCCAATTCCACTACCTTTGCTTGAAAGTCAGTTCTATAATATTCCCCCATGCCTGAGCACATGGACTGTCCTCAAGGTGAAGCATAAACTTGTTGCATGGTACATGGGGCTGTCAAACAAGCACATGTTCTCTGTCTCATCACCAGCCCCCTCCCTCCTGGCCCACATGTCAGTCCTCTCAAAGTCCTCTTTGTCCATTAGAGCTGGCAGCCACGTTGATTTTTCTGTGCCTTTCTTGTACTGCCTTCTCTCCTGTCTTGACTTTTCCTCATTATTCACCTTGTTGCCTAATAAACAGGAACTCACCATTCAGGAGTCAGTTGGACTATCTTCCCATGAGAAGGTTGCTTCACTTCCACCCCTCAGCCCAAAATGAACAGCTGCCCAGCTGGGCGTGGCTCAGTTCAACCTATGAACCAGGAGGTCACGGTTGTATTCCTGGTCAGAGCACATGCCCAGGTTGGGAGCGCAATTCCTAATGGAGGGTGTGCAGGAGGCAGCAGATCAATGAGTCTCTCTCATCATTGATGTTTCTATCTCTCTCTCCCCTTCCTCTCTGATAGCAATAAAAATATATTTTTTTAAAATGAGCAGCTTATTTATGTAGGTTCCCATCGCATGCTTATCACCTTTTATTATGTAACTATTAATGTTGCATTATAATTATTTATTTACATGTCTACCTTCCAAAGCATATGTGAGATCTTCAAGGTCAAGGGCGATTCTGTGGAATTATTTTGGCATATCCCAGTGTATTGGCTTGCAGTATTGTTTGCTAAATGGTTTCTTGGATGAAATAAAATGAGTCCAGAACTCCAAGTGTCCTTCTTGTGACCATCGATCTCAAACTGGAAATTTTCTTTCTTCCTCTGCAGATGCTTTTAGACCCAACAAGATCTAGAAAACCTCACTTCCATGTTCTGGAATGAGACGCACTTGAAGGACGAAGGAAGATTTCTGACTGTGCATTTTGAACCCAAGCCAAGTCTCAGCAAATACAGGAAGGGTGCTGTTAATCTGTAGAGATCACAACCTAACTCCAGCACTTGTGTGATCGGAACAGCTAGAAATCCTGCTTCTTCGTGTTGCTAATGGCACAGTCCCAAACCAGTTGAGAAGCTGGATTCTCTCTAATAATGATATGGACACAGGCTCAAAGTAAATGAGAAAAACCAACATTAATTTTTCCCAAACTCAGTACAATTTGAATTGAATTGATGGTTCAGTGCTTTTTCTGTTGTCTCTGTCTTTTTTTCTTCTTCTACTTTTTGTTGTCTGTCTGAGAGTGTGAGCAGGCAGAAGTAGACACTCTCTCTCCTCCCCTTTGCTTTGTTGTGCCAGCCTGGTTAGGCCCCAACTGGAAACAGAAACTGTACTATAATCCCTTGGTTCTCAATGTGGGGTTCCTGGGCTGGTGGCATTAGCATCCCCTAAGAACTTGTTAGAAGTGCAAATCTTCAGGCCTCGCCCCAGACTTTCTGAATCAGAATCTCTGATCTGGGGCCTAGGTACTTATGTTTAACAACCTTCCAGATAATTCTAAATCATGCTAATACTTGAGAATTACTGTTATTAGAATCCCTGTGTACCATCGCCCAGTATCAACAATGGTATAGCAATGGCTACTTCGGTTTTTTAAAATGTTTTTATTGATTTTAGAAAGAGAAGGTGGGTGAGGGAGAGAGAGAGAAACATCAACTGGCTGCCTCCTGCATGCCCCTTACTGGGGATCCAGCTCAAAACCCTGGCAAGTGCCCTAACTAGGAATTGAACCTGTGACTTCTTGGTGCATGGGATGATATTCAACCAACTTAGCCACATAAGCCAGGGCATGGTTATTTCCATTGAATCTGTCCTCCTTGTCTTCTTCCATCTCTCTGGATTATTTTGAAACAAATTCAGACTTCGTATCCTTTCATCCGCAAGTATTTCAGTATGTGATAAGGGCCTTCAATGTAGATGAAAATAATACTTTATTGTATTATTTGTTAGCTACCTCGGCCAGACCATTCATCTTTAGACAATTCATTCTTAGAATACCCTCACCAACATGAATATGGCAGTTTTCAGCCAAAAAAGACAGCTCAACTAGAGAACACGGAGTTGTTAAACAATTCTTTTTCCTTTTTTGGTTAAGAATATATTATTTAGAAAAGAATGAGTCTGGTTATGATAATGGGGAAGAAAAATTAACATGACAGAAACAAGTCCCGGTTGAGGCTCCAAATAAAATGATGCATGCCTTTACCTTGAAAGAGCTGACTCTTTATAGTTTACTAGAGGCCCAGTGCATGAAATTCATGCAAGAGTAGGCCTTCCAGTGAAACCAGTTTGGCTAGTTGGATGGAGCATTGGCCTGCGGACTGAAGGGTCCCAGGTTGAATTCCGGTTGGGGGCATATACTTTGGTTGCAGGCCCATCCCCAATGGGGGGTATGCAGGAGGCAGCTGATCGATGTCTCTTTCTCATTGATGTTTCTGACTCTCTATCCCTCTCTCTTCCTCTATGTAAAAAATCAACAAAATATATTAAAAAAAAAGGAGTAGGCCTTCCTTCCCCTGGTGCCAGCACCAGCTTTCTTCTGGCATCCAGGACCCTGGCTTCCCTTGCAGCCCCAGCTTCGTCCGGAAGGTTTTCCAGAAGGACATCCAGTCTAATTAGCATATTACACTTTTATTATTATAAAGTTTCCTGCTACTTTCTATTCCTGAGGTATGTGGTCTGATGGTTTTCCTAGGACATTTTATCGGTACTCCTGGCCTGATCTTATTTCTGGTCCACTTGCCTTTGTTTGAATGTTGGCCAGAGGTAAGATGCAACGCACACCCATGATCTGGCAGCACCTGAAAAGAACAAGGGAGAACACCCCTCACCTCGTTCTAATGGGCTGACTGTGCAAGACCTGTAAGTTAGTCTCGTCAGCGGGCCATGCCATCGCCTGGTCCCTCAAGTTGCATTGTACCCCATGAGTGCTCAGCCCACTGAGAAATCAAGAGAATATTTACACACACACACACACACACACACACACACACACCCTGCAGATGTCCGTGGCAAAAACTGATGCGTGCGTGGCACATGATTTGATAGCACTATCTGCAAAGTGTCAGAAAGGGGAGGCGATCGATACACTTAATTTACTTGGAATAATTCATTGCCTAACTGGAGTTTTCAGCGAAGGCAGACAAATTCCACCCTAAACCAACTCACCCACCTGGATCCAGAGGAGAGCGGTGAATCCATCTTTTGAATGAGATGTAAAACTGAGTTTCTGGCTTTCATGAATGAGTCTCTTGGCCCTTCTTCCCTAAGACAGTGTGTTCATTCACTCAGCCATGTTTCAAAGGGGGTGAAGTTTGCCATTGACTGAAGGGTCCCCTGCTGCTCCCACCTGAGCTGGCTGTTGTCACGCTGCCCTGATGTTCGCATGCGCCGCTGGCTCAGAGGCTGCTGGTGGGAGCTCCAGAAGAAGGAAAAGCACGGGTCCGTTTCCCGGGTGGTGGCGATTTTTCTTTCCTTTCCAGGCGAGACCGATAGAAAAACGGTTTGTCCTGGGACTGGAGATTGCAAAGCACTGCATGTGGCAGTGAGGTGGGAAACGCAGAATGATGTGCTAAGGTCACGGAGGCCCCTGGAGATAACGAGCGAAGAGGCATCTAGGCGCAATGGCTTCACAGTGATCTCTCAACCTCCCGGCTCATCCATCTGCCACCACGTACGAGATGCTTTGAAGCAGGATTTGCCACCGACGATCGCCCGTGAGTCGTGAGTTTTTGAGAGCATCCTCCCTTGTAATGATGCATCCAGGTCTGGCAAATGCTTACTGTTGGCCCAGGGGCCTTGCCTTGACCGAGGACAGGAAGGGGACAGAATCAGAGATGCCCGTTGAAGCAGCTAAAGGAGCTTGGGGAGGAGGGATGCAATTATAAGGCGCCTCTGAATAATTATGCGATTGCTATCTGATTACCCTGTTTCCCCGAAAGTAAGACATCCCCCGAAAATAAGACCTACTTCCAGTTTTGCCTCTTGCTGCAATATAAGGCATCCCCTCAAAAATAAGACCTCCCCAATAATAAGGCCTTCCCCAAACATAAGGCCTCTCTGGAATAGAAGGTCCCCCAGAGCTACCGTCAGGCGTCTGACTCCTGATTTAAAGAGACCTCGCCCTGCCTGAACAGCTCCGGCTGCACTGCGGCCCATCAGTGAGCTGCTTTGTGATGACAACCACTACCGTACCATATACAGGTAATAAATTTTCTTTACTTTTTGTTCAGCAATAAATATGTACCGTATTCTTCTTCATGGAAAAATAAGACATCCCCTGAAAATAAGACCTAGTGCATCTTTGGGAGCAAAAATTAATATAAGACACTGTCTTATTTTCAGGGAAACAGGGTATGAAGGGCCACTTTCTACTTCAACTACCTGAAATTCAGAGACCACTGTGCCATGGACTCTCTACCAAGCTTTGGCGTACTCCCTGAAGGACAGGGAAATACGGGGTCGGAAAGGGGTCAGAAAAGTCCCGAGAGAGTCAACTGGAAATATCAGGAAGTGTGTTTCCCTTCTCTTCATGTGTCAAAACTCCTCTACAAAAGGAGGGGAAGAATTTGTCTCTCCTCCCCTTTCTTACTAATAAGCTGATCCAAAAAAAAAAATCGAGATCTAAATCTCTGTGAATCTTTTTTATTATCCTTCAAGAGAGGAGAAATCGATCAAGGAGTATTGGTTGAGTGCTTGCTTTTCTCAGGGCGCTGGAGGGGGTGCGGAAGATTGAAGACACAGGCGCCTTGGCCTCAGGGACCTTCCCATACAGTTGAAGACACAAAACAGACATCTTGTTTGATTCAGGCAACCACTTATTCATTCATTTGAATGTCCAGGAGACGTATTTATTGAGTACCTACTTTGCACTAGATGCAGGTGCTGGCAACGCGGAGTTGACAAAGATTTACGTTTTATCCTCAAGGAGTCTCTTCACGGCCTCTGGACCATAAAGAACAACAGCCGAAGCTTCTAAGATGAGCTGGAGGTGATCGGTGATCTAAGTCCTCTGAGAGGGTCCACTCACGTGGCCTGGGCAGGGCGGGAGGGACCCGGTTCAGATGTGATGGGAGCCCCAGTTGAATTAGAGACCCCCACTTCTTCGTCTCCACTTTATGTTCCATTTCCTGGAACACCAGCAATCAGGCTCAATCGGAGAAGCATAATTGTGGTAATGGAGGAGGAGATTAATTCCTAATTTTGATTTCTTTTGAACCATTTTTACTTGACTGAGTCAAACTTGCCGGGGGAGATGATTCATTACTATCTATTTTAAATCTCCACCAGGAAGCACAATGACACGCCACAATGATAGAGAATGTGTTTCAAGTGAAGAGATCTCATTTTTTTAAAAACTTTCTCAAAAAATTAATTTGCTTCTTCCTTGTAGAACATAAGGAAAAGAAATGACCTAAGACATTGCTAAGGGATTCACTACTGGTGATTGGATCCATACATTACTTATGTAAGCGAGAACTCACCCTGATACTCTTTTACAAAAACATCAAATATTCGGAAACACAGAGAGTCCAATGTCAATGTCATCTCGCCTCAAACCTCCTCCCCGTGGGCACCGCTGTCCAAGGCTCTGTGTGGATCCTTCCAGAATCTTGTGTTTTTACACACATGGAAGAACCAGGGCTTTACATACACATGCACAAATGCAGTCCCGCATAACACATGTTATTCTGCAACAGTAGCTTCTTGGATGTTAACAGACCTCATAGACCTGTCTAATAATGGTCTGCTTTGCTGGCCTGAAGGAAACAGAAATGGAAGCATCCCTTTTCTTTCCTTTAAAAAACCATCTTTATTGTTGAAAGTTTTACCTATGTTCCCCTTTCCCCCCCCTGGCCTCTTCTAGCCCAGTCCTGGCCCCTCCCCAAGCCTTCACCCCACTATTGTCTGTGTCCATGGTTATGCATCTATGCATAAAAGTTCTTTGGTTCATGTCTTCCCACCCCCAGACCCCCAACCCCCCACCTTCCCTCTGAGATTTGGAAACAGCCCCAGTGCCCACCAGCGATGAGTGAATAAAAAAGCCGTGGTACATCTACACCATGGAATACTCCTCAGAGGTGAAAAAGAAGTAACTCTTACCTTTTGCAACAGCACGATGGACCTAGAGAGTATTAGCTGAGTGGAATAATCCAGTCAGAGAAAGACAAGTACCACATGATCTCACTCCTAGGCAGAATCTAAATGAACAAAATAAACTGAGGAGCAAAATAGATCCGGAGACACAGAGGCATGGAGCAGGCTTGCGAGCATCCCTTTCCTTCTGTCCTCTGATATCCAAGGACAGACTTGCTTCTTGACCCGCCTCTGACCCAGGCCCCCGGTGAAGCAGCCATTGATTGCCTCCTGGTGGGGAGAGGGGGCAGAGGGAGCAGCGAGGGCTCGGGAGAAAGTCCAAGCCCCGCTGAGGCTCCAGGTTTTTAAATCTGGTTCCAAGAGAGGGAATAGCCACAGAATCAAGCATTAACTCCCGCAACTTTTAGGCAAACGATGATGAGCTCATTTCAGGGAGCAAGACACCCATGATCCCCTACTAATCACTATCGGGCCCATGTGTCTTTTTCTTTTCTTTTTTTTTAATATATTGTATTGATTTGTTACAGAGAGGAAGGAAGAAGGATAGAGAGTTAGAAACATCAATGGGAGAGAAACACTGATCAGCTGCCTCTTGCACACCTCCCACTGGGGATGTGCCCGCAACCAAAGTACATGCCCCTGACCAGAATCGAACCTGGGACCCTTGAGTCCACAGGCCGAGGCTCTATCCACTGAGCCAAACTGGTTAGGGCAGGTCCATGTTTCTTTATCACTCCTATGTGCCAGCATGTCCAGGTACTTTAGTGTATTCTTTCCAGCACTGCCCTTTTCCAAAGGATGGAAGAGGAGGAGCGAATAGCGGGTGGGTGAGGAGGGAGTGAAGGAGGGAGGCAGGGAGGAGGAAGAGAGAAAGGGAAGGAGGGAGAGAGCCAGGGAGGAAGAGAAAGAGAAAAGGAGGGAGGGAGGGAAGGAGGGGAGATGGAGAGGAAAGGGAGGGAGAAGGCAGGGAGAAAGAGAAGGAGGAAAGAAAGGGGGGATGAAAGAAAGAGAGAAAGAAAAAGGCAAACGTCTCTGCCCCCTGAAGGCCTGAGGCTCCTCTGGGGAGACTTTAGGCTCCGTTCTCTCAGCTCCTGGGGAGCCACACACACAACAGAAAAGGCTTTGTTTGAGTCCCAGCGTGTCCCTGTGAGGCTCAATGAGACCAGCTCCCCACATTCAAACCTTCCCCCTCTGGAGAGCGAGCAAGTCTTGGGGGACGTATTCTTTAGTTTATTGGGTTTTAGATGCAATGAATCAGAGATGTTCATATCCATCGGGCTCTTATACACCCCCTTCCCCCCACCCCATCTCCCCAAGCATAAGCAATCAGGTCAGACCAGGGAAGCGCCATTTTTGTATCAGAGGAGATTAGTTCCTGAATGCGCAGGTTGCAGTGCAGTGGTAGAGACAAACAGAATCCCTGGTCTTCGGGGAAGGTTCACTCAGTCCGTGGAGAATGCCGGGATACAGCACCTCATGTTCCTGGAGGCCCCGCAGAGATGGCTGCGTGATGGTTCAAAACTCTGGAATATTCCTCATCATATGGAAGAAGTTTAGTCAATGCAGGTCATGGAGCAGGGCCTTGGCAAACAGGCCAGTCTGGGTCCTGGCATCAAATCAGGTACCCTCCCATGCATCCCCAGGGAAATGTCACGGATTACACAGAGGTGTGGGCAGTGCCCCCACCCATAAGAGGGGGTGTTGAGGCACTCAGAGAAGAGTGTTTAACCCGAAGAGAGGGTCCCATGTAAGGGGGCTGGGGCACCGGCAGGAGCTGTGATCCCAGAGGGACAGGGCATGGCCATTGCCAGATCCTGGGAGAAACCCTCCCTTTTTTTTCTTTATTTAACATATTTTTATTGATTTCAGAGAGGAAGGAAGAAGGAGAGACAGAAACACCAATGATGAGAGAGAATCATTGACTGGCTGCCTCCTGCATGCCCCCTACTCAGGATCAAGCCCGCAACCCAAGCATGTGCCATCAACCAGAATCGAACCCGGGACCTTCCAGTCTGCAGTCCAACACTCTATCCCCTGAGCCAAACCATCGAGGTCAGAATCCCGCTCTTCTCTTGCACTCCCCTCTCTTGTTTACGACTCCACCTGGAAGTCAGAAGGAAAACGGTCTGGAGAGGAAATCACAGAGCCAGCACAGCGGAGGTAATCAGGGAAGGCATCCTGGAGGTGGTGGGGGGGATACAGAGACCAGCGGTCCCTCTAGCCTTGTGGAGATCAGACTGGAAACTGAATGAGGTCAGGACAGAAGGATGTGGTGGAGTTTCCCGCGGCTCTGGATCAAGTCAGAAGGGCAAAGAAGCTGTCGTCCATGTCACCCTAGTGCGCGGAGCACTTGAAGGATGGGCAGTGAGCCAGCAGTCCTTGACCTGGCGAGTCCTGATCCTTTGATGGCCACACCATCATAGACTCCACAGTTCATTCTTCCACCTCAGAGGCAGGTAGACTCTTCCAGGAGGCTGAGGGTCACCCCACTTTTACCTACGCTGTTTCATGAGATGTTTCTGATTAACCACTATTAGTCACGCATGCGACATGAAAAAACTCACTGCGGTCACAAACGCTGGGCCTTTATCGTAGGACATGCACCACTTTAAACTCTGCACCGGGTCTGGAGAGGAACACGACGTGGTGCCGGCTCTTCTGAGGCCCGCGTTCTGCGGAATGAGACAGAGACGTGCACAGCAAATCAGAATTCAAAGTGGCCTGTGATGAGCGTGGAGATCATGCAATGCGCTTGTGGGAGAACAGACACGTTCGAGGTCCGTTTTGATGGGGAGCGTTAGAAACGCCCAGTGGTGTTTCCGTTGGGTTTGAAGAAGAGGTGAGCTGGAAGAAGGGGTGGGAAAGGAGGTGGTGGGGCGCAGAAAGGTAGAAAACACCACAGCTGCTGGGCAGGACATGGCGAGCTCAAGGATGCTGGACCCAGGAGCCGTGGCCAGGAACGCTCAGGAGTCACTGGGTGGGACCCCAGAATGTCTGAATGTCAACACTAAGGCATTTGGGGTGAGCTTGCTAGTTAACCTCTGCAATGCTCAATCTCCTCTTGGTCACTACTAACCGAACCCCAAGTTTTTTCAAGGTGTCATTATAACCATTTAAAACTATGGCCCGGCTGGCATGGCTCAGTGGTTAAGCATCGACCTATGAACCAGGAGGTCATGGTTTGATTCCTGCTCCGGGCACATGCCTGGGTTGTGGGCTTGATCCCCAGTGTGGGGCAGGCAGGGGCAGCCGACCCATGATTCTCTCTCACCATGGATGTTTCTGTCTCTCCCTCTCCCTTCCCCTCTGAAATCAATGCACATATATTTTTAAAAAACGCAGGCTTCCTCAGCAGGTCTCTGCAGGACCACTGCGCTCCATGCCTCCCTCACTACAGCTGCCTGTTTGGAAGGTGGCACCAGGGACTGCAGCGGGAAAGCCGAGGGCAGCGAAGCCAGTGCTGGTGAGATTTGGAGAGAAGGAGGCCGGGAGGGCTTGACCCCGGGACACAGAGACGCAGGAGGAGCTGGCTGTGCTGTGAGTGCCCTCCGGATGGACTGACGGAGGCTGTGTGATTTACAGGGAGATGTCGCTGACTGACCCAAAGGGGAACCCACAAATGTGAGGGGACCAAGCATTCTTCAGTCTCAGGAGGAGCTCAAACAGATGCTTGCAGGTTCTGAGGCAGCGTGGCCTCAGCTCACACTCGGAGGCAGGCCTGGGTGCTGGAGCCAAGAACAATAAAAATAACTGCCATCATGCCGCACGCTCCCCCTCAAGAACCCGGAGCGTGTGGCGTGGTTGTTTCAAGTTCCTCACTGTGATGCCCTTGCTGGCAAAGAAGGGAAGCGTGTGCCATCTCTCCCCGTAGACAGACAGAGACACTGGACAGAGACACTGCCGTCTGGAGGCGTAGGGACCTGCTTCTAGGAGCAAAGCAGGCTGTCCATCCGGCCGGCCTCCAGCTGACGGGGGTTCCTCAGGGCCTGGGAGGCAGGGAAAACCCACGATGGGGTACTGCCACCCGACACATGCAGACAAGGCCCAGAACTCATGCTCTGATCAATGATCTCTCTACATTGTTGTCTTCTTCCTCTCATCCTCCTTCTCCTCTTCCTCCTCTTCTTCTTCTTTTTCCTCTTCTTCTTCTTAATAGGTCTTAGTAATTTTTACAGAGAGGAAGGGAGAGGGATAGAGAGTTAGAAACATCGATGAGAGAGAAACATCGACCAGCTGCCTCCTGCACGCCTCCACTGGTGATGTGCCTGCAACCCAGGTACCCGCCCTTGACCAGAATCCAACCTGGGACTCTTCAATCTACAGGCCAACGCTCTATCCACTGAGCCAAGCCGGTTAGGGTTTGTTTTTTGTTGTTGTTGTTTTTGTTTTTTGTTTTGTTTTGTTTTGTCATGACACATTGCATTTCTCTCTGTAGGCTCTGGGGCCTTGAAGTGTCACCCCAAGCTTGGAAGCTCTGCATGGTTAAGAGTCCTGAGGTGTCCTGACTTCTTTTTTTTTTTTTAAACTGATGGGGCTGAGGAAGTGCCCCCTGGAGAGGTCCCTTCACCAAAGGACTCACCAAATCAGTTGTTCGTTCTTCTTTGCATGCGATTCCACTTGGCTTTTCGGGGCTGGCATTGCCTCTTCTAAAGATTCAGGTCTCCAGCTCCGATTCTGTGTAACCTACATTTCAATTTGGTCCGATCTCAGACACAATTCCTTCCCCGGATCGCTCTTACAAACAATGGGGCATAACTGGTATATTTTAATCCCGAAATGGCATCTGAAAGCATTCTGCAATGCCGCCACGCCAGCACTTTTAGAAGCATCTGACGGGATGAATTTCGGTCTATTTCCTGAGGTTTGCAGGAAACGAGAATGGAGAAAGTGCTGTGGCAAAAAATTTCAAGCTTCACGGGGGAAAAAAGGGAAGATTGACAGGAAACGAGGCTCGCCGAAGACAGCCTGGCGGAGTGGCGCTGTCCTCTTTTCTGCCCATCAGCACCCGGGAAGGGAAGGAGCTCAGCCCTGAAATTGGCCCGGCCTGGCCCCGACGCTGGAGGTGGGCAAGGACCGTGGCTGAAACTCACCGGAGACCAGGCAGTGGGCCCTTTGGACTGCGGTGTGAATCACGGCTGTGGCCAGACTTTTCCATAGAAACAAAATTACCTCTGATTTTTATCCGAATAAAGAAAAACCTGGAAGGAGACATAAGATCAGTTTTCCTAAAGCCCATGATTATGTTGTGCTCCTTGATTTCCCCACATCCCTTTTGCTTTCTACACTGGCATCTGTTGTTTTAAATTCAGGCCTTTTTGGAAAGCAATTCCTTCTAAATGTCCCGAGAGCGATGGTAATCTGAAGCAAATTCTTCCTCCAAGCACACCACCTTTCCTTCCCCTCTGAAAGGCCTTTCTTTGTCGGGTTTAATCTTTCTTCTGGTGATCCCAGTGCCAGCTAGCTCTCTTCTTTCTTTTCTTTTCTCCTTTCTTTCTTTCTTTCTTTCTTTCTTTCTTTCTTTCTTTCTTTCTTTCTTTCT
>JAAGEH010000417.1:19064705-19118061 GCA_011751065.1 Lasiurus cinereus
TCTTTCTTTCTTTCTTTCTTTCTTTCTTTCTTTCTTTCTTTCTTTCTCCTCCTCCTCCTCCTCCTCCTCCTCCTCTTCTCTCTCTCTCTCTCTCTCTCCCCCTTCCTCCCTCCTTTGTTTCCTCCCTTCCTTCCCCACTCTTTCTTCCTTTTTTTCTTCACTTCATGAATGTATTATTAAGCAAATACCTTGTTCCACCTCCTGCCAGCCACTCCCCAGTCCTCTCCATCCTTGTTCCAATCTTAATCCCTTCCCCCACAGAAGGTACCACAATCCAGACTTTTATATACATCACTTCCTATGCTTTTTTTTTAATCTTTTATCCCTGAAGCATGATCCTCAGACACTTTCAGTTCAGGCTTGACTATTTGAAAATATTATGTGGCCTCAGTCAGTTTGGCTCAGGGGATAGAGCATCGGCCTAGAGTCAAAGGCATGTACCTCGGTCATAGGCTCCACCCCAGCCCAGGGCCTGGGTTGAGGCTTGTACAGGAGGCAACCAATCGATGTGTTTCTCTCACATCGATGTTTCTCTCTGTCTTCCCCTCTCTCTTCTACTCTTCCTAAAAGTTAATGGAAAAATATTTTCAGATGAGGATTAACAACAACAAAAAGTTTTATGCGTTGTGTTCTTCTGTATACTTAAACCTGCAGCTTCCTCTCCTCACCTCCCCATCTTCCTCTTCCTTACAGTTCGCTTATGGGGGACCTGCATTGCTTGTCCTGAAGGCTCCCACAGTTGTTCGTTCTGGGGGTGCAGCTCATGGTTCCTCTCTATGTCCTGCTCATTGGCAGCAGAATCCAAAGTTTGATCAGACTTTGGTTCAATCCGTTTGGTCAGAACTCAGGGTGTGTCTTGTCGTTTTCCACCAGGAGGCATTGATAACTGTCTCCTTTTAGTGATGTAAGCATTCTTTCTTTCTTTTTTTGAACTGAGGAGTTGACATTCGACATTAGTTTCGGGTGTCTAACCATGATTCGATGTTTGCCTACACTGAGGAGTGTCGCTGTAAGGAACCCCGTTTCCCGGTCACTCTGCAGGCTGTGGTCAGCGCTGCTCTGGTGACCTGCTGATCTTGGTCGTTTCCTGCACCACTTCCCTGCCTTGTGGGGGGGCTACTGCCTGGGTCCCTTCCTGCTTCTCACCAGCAGGTGGACGCAGTCTGCTCAGCACAGCAGTATTCCCCGCACGTTCACTAGTGGGCTCTGCACTGTCTTAGGCTCTCCAGGAAGGGTTACCACACACGCCCTGGGGAAGTGGGGAGGGTGATAGACAGGGGGGAGGGTGACCCCTAACTCCTGTAATAGGTGGTGGGAACAATCCCAACCTTTCCAACAAAAAAAAAAAAAAAAAAAAACGGTTCTGCAGTCGCTGGCCTCCGCTGGGACATGGGCTTTAAAAGTAGAACTATTGAACATCGAAATTGGGACTCAAACATTTTTTGTTCTTATAGGTTTATTTCTAGCCTGCAGAGGCAAGATGTTTTTAAAGAAAAGAATCGGGCTGGGGGTGGGGGAACAGATACAGAGGCAAAGAAGCAATGAAGGGACTGTCATACTACAGTGGGAAGGCAGGGGAGGTTGGGGGGCGGGGCCTGTAAGAGATCAACCAAAGGACTTGTGTGCATGTATGTAAGCATAACCAATGGATGATGGGCATTTCGGGGGGCGGGGACAGGTGAGGGCATGTGCTGGGGGGTGGAGAAGGCCGGGGGGTCAATAGGGGAAAAAAAGGAGACATATGTATTACTATTTGTAATACTTTAAACAATAAAAATATATATTAAAAAAATAAAAGTAAGGCCTACCACTCCCCTCAGCCCCAGCTGTCCCTGTGTGTTGCCATGAGTTGAGCAAGGGCTGGAGGACAAAGCCTGGAGATGCTCATGGCTGTGTGTGTGTGGAGCTGTGGGGAGACAGTGTCACCTGGATTTTAGAGGAAGGCTCAGGCGTCGCTGCAAACCCTGGCAAAGGCACGGGGCCTTCCAGGCTGACTTTCCCGGGCACCCACATCGTCACGCAGCTAAGACTGCAAAGCCAGTGAGTAAGGCGTTGGGGAAGGGAGAAATGCAGAAGGCACCGGTCCCTGGCTCAGCCCAGAAGCTGCACCCCGCCCCCACCCCTTCCCCCGCCAGCTCTCTGTTACAGCCCAAGTGAGACTTTCTCTTTTCTCTTTTCAAAATGTCTAGGTGCAAGACATGCCCAAATGCCTTTTAACACGGAGAGTGTGAAACCTGCTATGACTTGTGATTGAGAGGAGGTGAGAGTTATGGTGAGAAAACAGACCCCCTTACTCTGCTGCCACTTTGAATGCAGACGGGTCCGAAGCAGCAAACCTTTCAGAGAACCTCCTTCCAACATTTGGATACCTGCCCCTTCCCACTCCCCCCCACCATGGTCTGTTACTATAATGATTCCCGAGGGCTAGCTGAGAAATCAAGGCTGAGCGATTCACCCAGGTTCCCCAGACCAAGCAAACAGGGACCCATCTCCACACAGCATGCTGCTCATTGTAGATCCCTCTACCAGCTCTACTCGTTACTCGTCTTCTTAGACGCGTTGCCAGGAGTCACAAGAGCCGCTGGGCCCACCCAGCGGATGCCGGGACTAGAACAAGACTTTTGAAAAGTCTCTGGGGTTTGCCCCAGCTTAGTTCCTCTCTGATGTGACCCAGATCACGTCCATCATGTCACTGCGGTCACTTGGATGCTGACTTCCCTGTGGAGAGCCACAATGCTGTGTGAGACCCAGGGCAAGGGACAGGGATGGCCTCAAGGTGTCGGCAGAATGAAGGAGGCAGTGGGTGAGTGATGTCAGTATGGAGTGAGTGGAGAATTCAGAGCAAGCATGTCAAATGCTGGCCTCCACTGGGACATGGGCTTTAAAAGTATAACTATTAGACATCGAAATTGGGATTCACACATTTTTTGTTCTTGTATGTTTATTTCTAGCCTGCAGAGGCAAGATGTTTTTAAAAAAAAGAATCGGGGTGGCGGGGGGAACAGATACTGAGGCAAAGAAGCAATGAACAGACTGTCCTCTCTGATATGAGCCCAGATCATGTCCATTATGTCACTGCGGTCACTTGGATGCTGACATCCCTGTGGAAAACCACGATGCTGTGTGAGACCCAGGGCAAGGGAAAGGGATGGCCTCAAGGTATCTGCAGAATGAAGGAGGGAGGGAATGAGCGACGTCAGTAAGCAATGAGTGGAGAATTCAGAGCAAGCATGTCAAACCCTTGGCCCTAAGTGAGGCGTGTGGCCCGTCGGTCACGAGTTTGACATGCTTGCAGGGGGCGAGGCTTCCCCTGGAACCTTGGACCCTTGAATATTCTGGTGAGTGACAGGAAGGTGTACCCATTCCTGTGGCTCCTGTGCCCCCTCTCTGCTCCAGCGCTGGGTCAGTGAGTCTCGGTGTGGTGGTTACTGGCACAGATGCCAAAGACCATTAAGGGGGAAAATGGAAAGCTTTATTTGAGCTAAAAAGTAAGAGTGGGTGTGGCCTATTGATCTGAGCACAATGGATGGATCTCCTCCTTCGAACGGTCGGTCGTGTTGCGAGACGCACAGGCATTTGCTAAATCCCAAGCGCGTTAGGCGGAATCCCCGAGCCTGTGAGTGGCAGCGGTGAGCCAAGAAGAAGAGATGCTGAGGGAAGGGTCAGGGTCAGGGTCAGGGTCAGGGTCTGGAGAAGTAGCTTTCAGGATTCTAAACCCCGTTTCCATGCGCTGGGGTCAAGCCGATCTCTCCAGAGCAGAGATGGACGCCTCTGTCTTCTGATTTGAGGCATAATTCGGAATCCTGACTTCCGATGATGATCATCTTTGATACTGTTCCCTCTTATCAATGAACCTAGGCCCTAGGGCAGTGGTTCTCAACCTTCCTAAGGCCGAGACCCTTGCATACAGTTCCTCATGTGGTGGTGACCCCCAACCATGAAATGTTGCTACTGTTATGCATCGTGATGTAAATATCTGCATTTTCCGATGGTCTTAGGCGACCCCTGTGAAAGGGTCATTTGACCCCTAAAGGGGTCGCAACCCAGCGACCCACAGGTTGAGAATTGCTGCCCTAGGGGCTCTTGCCCATGCCAGCTACAGTCCTCCATTTGGTAAGCTTTGAGAGGAAGCCTAATAAGATCTGGAGGCAGAACAAGGAGCCCGAGACAGACAAGACGGGCCAGGGCAAGTCTCCCAGTCTGCCAGCGATGGCATTAACGGTCTGCATTCTGTGAGCCCTGGCGTGAATTGCTCCTCTTTGGGGCCCAAAGAAAATAGTTTAAAAAGCTGAAACCTTTTGAGGTTAACAAGTGGCAGCTTCCCCCGCTTCTCATTTCAGGCCTGCAGAGGGTGGGTCACGAATGCTTGCGAGGGACCTTTCCCTCATAAATCAGGAACCCCTCGATTGTTAAGGATTATTTCTTTTTTAAATATATTTTATTGATTTTTTTTTCAGAGAGGAAGGGAGAGGGATAGAGAGTTAGAAACATCGATGAGAGAGAGACAATGACAGAGAGAGACATTGATCAGCCGCCTCCTGCACGCCCCCTACTGGGGATGTGCCCGCAACCAAGGTACATGCCCTTGACCAGAATTGAACCTGGGACATTTCAGTCCATAGGCTGACGCTCTATCCACTGAGCCAAACCGGTTTCGGCTATTTCACAGACTTGTTCTGAAAGCAAAAGAAAAATGGGCAAAGTAGAAACTTGATGTTTTCTAAACGCCTGCCCTTTGGAGCATGTGCCGGGGCGGCATTTCAGTCGTTGCCTTTCCCTCCGAATTCTTCCCTTACTTCCTCCCTCCCTCCCTCCCTCCCTTCCTCCCTCCCTCCCTTCCTCCCTTCCTTCCTTCGTACCTCTCTGCCATCCTCTGACCTCCTAAGCCTCGGCCCCCTCGTACCCACCCCCCACTTTGGAATTCTGATCTGAGCTCCACACATCCTTCCTTTTCATTTATTTTTTTCCATCAGATGATCCTGTCAGAACCCAGGGGATCAGCAGGCGCCACGCACACGGATGGATGTAGGCCTCTCAGACCACACGGTAAACGAGCAGAAGGGAGCGGCTGGAGGCAGGAGCCACACGACCCACCGCGCTCTTCCCATTAGAGTTAATGGAACATAAATAAAACGGAAAATACACTTCTCCAGGCAAACCCGTCCTCTGTCAAGTGCCCAGTGGACACAGGGGGCTAGCTAGCGGCCACGCTGCTAGATAACGTCGGTTTTATAGGCCATTGCTGACATCACAGACAGTCCTCTTGGATAGTACTGGCCTGGTCTCTCCATTGGCTTTCAGCTGGGGCTGTGTAAGAAAAAGATGGACAAGCCAAGACCGGTTTGGCTCAGTGGATAGAGCGTCGGCCTGCGGACTGAAAGGTCCCAGGTTCGATTCCGGTCAGGGGCATGTACCTTGCTTGCGGACACATCTCCAGTGTGGGGCGTGCAGGAAGCAGCTGATCGATGTCTCTCTTTCATCGATGTTTCTGACTTTCTATCACTCTCCCTTCCTCTCTGTAAAAAATCAATAAAATATATTAAAAAAAAAAAAAAGACGGACAAAAGGGCTTGTCGCTTAGGAAGGACGATCTCAGAAATGATCAGACCTTCGTTTGATAACCAGAATACTTTGGAATTGAGCAAGCCACGGATAACGTCACTGAGTTAGCGGTGTTCCCATCTAGGCTCTGAGCCCTGAAGAAAGGTGAATAAACTTAGGTCCTTTTGGAAATAAATGAATGGGCCCTGACTTCCATGGACTGAGTTGCATCACCCCTACATTCTGATGCTCAAGCCCTAACCTCCAATGTGACTGTACTGGGGACAGGGCCTTTGAAGGGGTGATAAATATTATATCAGGTCCTAAGTGTGGGACCCTAATGGGGTAGAGCCAGTGCCCTTATGAGAAGAGGGGGAGACACCAGGGTTCTCTCTCCACCATGTGAGGACACATCAAAATGGTGGCCGTCTGTAAGCCAGGAGGAAAGTTCTCATGGAAAGCAACCAATGCTGGCACCTGGTCTTGAACTTCTCTTCTCTAGAACAGAACTGTTGTTTGATATTCTGCTATGGCAGCCCACAGGCTAATTCAATAACCTTGTATTTGAATTGCCGCTACTAATAATGGCTAACATGTGTATAGTATTTTCAAAAGTGATTTTATGGATCTTATTTGCTTTTCACAAAAGCCCCGGAGACTGATATGAATATTGCGATTTCACAGATGAAAGAAAAAGAATCCTGCGAATTCTCAGATAATCCAGGGTCAGAGGAGTCTAGAAGCCAGGCCTTCTGCCTCCTAGGGCGGCGCTCTAGCCGTCCTGTTTTGGAGATGATAGTGATCACCCCAAATATACTGCCTCTGGCAGCTCTGAGCACAAGGACTCCTCCATAGCTACTCTCACTTAGAGTCTGCCCAGCAGAAGTAACTGAGATTCCGGGCACATGGGAATCAGTATTGCACACTCAGCAAGGGATTTATGTCCAGACTATTACAAATATTTTTCTACAAGTGTATTTTAAAAAAGCGAGAGAGCCGAAACCGGTTTGACTCAGTGGATAGAGCGTCAGCCTGCAGACTGAAAGGTCCCGGGTTTGATTCTGGTCAAGGGCATGTATCCTGGTTGTGGGGGCGTCATTGGTGGGGGGGTGTGCAGGAGGCGGCTGATCGATGTCTCTCTCTCATCGATGTTTCTAACTCTCTATCCCTCTCCCTTCCTCTCTATAAAAAAATCAATAAAATATATTTAAAAAAATAAAAAAAATTAAAAAAGCGAGAGAAATTGCAATGGACATGAACAAGAAATCTGCAGAAGAGAAAATTAAAATAGCCAAGAAGCACCTTTAAACATGTAAGCTTGTTAGTAAAAAAGAAAATGTGTTGCTCGAGCCCATTAGGAAAGTATCAGCCTGCAGACTGAAGGGTCCTGGGTTTGATTCCGGTCAAGGGCACATACTTGGTTTGAGGACTTGATCCCCTGTAAGGAGTGTGCAGGAGGCAGCCAATCAATGATTCTCATTATTGATGTTTCTATCTCTCTCTCCCTCTCCCTTCTTTTCTGAAGTCAATAAAAATATGTTTTAAAAAAGAAAATGTGTTAAAAAATGTGATTTTTATACCTATCAATTAGGAAAAAAAATTATAAGTCTCCTAATTTCAAGCACCGAAGAAGAAACAGAAATTGTCATAACTAGATATAGGAGTGTAAATTAGTGCAGGCTCCTTGAAGAACAATTTGCCAATATCTGGTGATGTTGAAGAGATACATGCCCTACGATCTAGGAATTGACTTCTAGCCATGCATCCCAGGGAAAATTCTGCACGAGCATACACACACAGATCTGACCAAGGATGTTCATGTCAGTCTTATGAACAATCTTAAAAACTTGGAAATGAGCTAAATGCCCATCACTAACATAATGGATAGCATGTAGTTAGTTTTCTAGTAGTTAAAACAAAATAAACTAGATTTAAATGTATCAGCATATGTAAATGTCAAAAACATGATGTTGAGTGAAAGGACAAATTATGAAAATATGGGATGATACGTAGATAAAACTTAAGAAAAATTAAAAGTACATATTGTCTGGGGATAGAAAAATGGGGAAAACACCAACAATATAAAGATAAAGATAAAATTCAACTTCAGGATGGTGATTGTCTTTTAGAGAGATAATGAAGTTCAGTCACATCTGTACATTTTTTTAATTTGAATTCCCTTCTGAAGTAATTAGGACAAAAATAACACAATATGCATCAAATCTGAATGGTACATGGATAAGGGTTAAGTAGTTCTCTGTACTTTTATATATACATTTGTCATAACTTAAAGACTCAACTTTTATTTATTTTGTTTTTTAAAAATATATTTTATTGATTTTTTACAGAGAGGAAGGGAGAGGGATAGAGAGTTAGAAACATCCATGAGAGAGAGACATCAATCAGCTGCCTCTTGCACGCCCCCTACTGGGGATGTGCCCGAAACCAAGGTACATGCCCTTGACCGGAATTGAACCCAGGACCCTTCAGTCTCCAGACTGACGCTCTATCTACTGAGCCAAACCGGTTTTGGCGACTCACAACTTTTACAAGATCAGAATTATCCTGATCATTTCTTTCTTTCTTTTTTTTTTTAAGGTATCTTTTTTTTTTAAATCTATTTTATTCATTTGTTACAGAGAGGAAGGGAGAGGGATAGAGAGTTAGAAACATTGATGAGAGAGAAACATCGATCAGCCGCCTCCTGCACGACCCTACAGGGGATGTGCTCACAACCTTAACCGGAATGGAATCTGGGACCTTTCAGTCCGCAGACCGACACTCTACTGAGCCAAACCGGTTTCGGCTATCCTGATCATTTCATATCAGCACTCACACCCTCCGTCTGAGCCCTGTAGTCTGCAGAGAAAACAGATAAGGGCAGAAAGGGGCACCCAGAGAAACTTCCCCCTGGGAGCCTCCTGAAGGTCAAGAGTAGAGCTGGGGTGTGACATCACAGCCTGGGGACCAGGTACAGCACTCACCTTGTGCTAAACATAAACAGAGCCTCGGGACGGAGACTGAGATGTCAAATTCAGACAGTGTGCAAGGGTCAGAGCAACTCCCTCAGCTGTGTCTCTACTCCTCTGAAACAGGTGTCATCACCCCTCTGCACCCTCCTCACCCCCCCGCCACCCACCCCACTTAACAACTTGGAAAATAAAGCAAACCTAAACTTAAAATTAGTTTTTAAAATAATTAATGGTAGACTCAGGCAACTGTTTTCTTGGGTCTCCAGAAAGCCTGGCATTGCGAAAAATGCTTTGTTTGTTTTACAGGGATAAAAAAGAACAAAAAAAATTTAATTAGTGTTTCATGAGTCACCCAGCTGACACACACCTTTTCCTTTAAAAAAACAAACAACGAAGACACCTTCACATGAGACATCTCCGCCCTCCCTGCTGCCTCTCTGCTTCCCACTCTGGTTTCAAGGCTCTCTCAGATCTTCAGACATGTTGTGTGATTAGATATTCAACGTTTTAGTCATCTTCTTAAAATATGTCTCTTTTAGATCCTTTGGATGTCGGCTGACGTAACCATTTGAGTGAGCGGATGTCTATGGAGCAACTATTACCTTAGATGCTTGTTTCACTACTTATTTTATTTGACTTTATTCGATTCTTATTACAATCCTTCATTTCAGCCTTATTAAGAATCATAAGTAGATGCAAATGGACACAGTTCAAGGGACTGCCTTTTGACTTTCAAAGCAATATCCTTCAAAATAGATAGCACAATTAACATTACCCTCCTTGCAGAATTCAGAAAACTGAATCCTAGGAAGAGTGGTTTGTTCACGTTTATAAGGTTATAATCTAAACAGAGTCAGGATTTAAACACTTTGTTGGGACTCCAAGTCCTCGACTGCAGTCCCAGACCTGTCACTAGTTATGTGTGAGTCACCTTGCAGAGGAAGAAGAGGAGGAGGAAGAGGAGGAGGAGGAGGAGGGAACAGAAGAGACATTTGTGTTTACCCTATTTCTTTTCCTGCTTCTCTCTGGACAACAACTTAAGGAATGACCAACCAGAAAGAGATCAGTGAGCCAGAAATATCCCATTGAACCACATGGTTCCCTTGGGCTTTGAGTCTGTTCTCTGAAAGGCTGGCACATTTTAGCCAGCCTGTATTTTTATAATTACCAAGTGCCTATTATGCACAAAGAATCGGGATCTGAAAAGGCCCTGTGCACATACAAAGTCAAAAAGCAGTCCCCGGAAACTGTGTCAAATTTGTATTACTTTGAAATGGTCTTCATTTGGAGATGAAGGCACCTCCTGTTCCCAGGGTGGGGTGCCAGCTTTTTTCCTCCTAGCTCCAGGCCTGGGCAAATAAGTTTTAGATCTGGACAGAGAGCCATCTATTCGCTCCAGTGATGATTCTGGCTTTAGTGACACGATAAGGGCTGGAACTTGAGCTGGGTCCTAGAGGAAAGGCACACCTTGGATATTGTTTCAGAAGGTGGTGTGCGCTGTGTTGGAGGGGTTGAAGGTCAAGGCTCAGTACACGCAGGCATGACACTCCTCTACATGAGAGGGGGAAAGGGAATAGAACAGAAGGCAGAACGATGGCATATAATTAGAAATAACAGTGATGTGGATTTGTCAATAGGCAGGGTGGGGCAGTATAGAGAACAGAGGTTGGCCTTAGGCTGTTTGGGAGGGGAGTCTGGCCCTGCCACTTGCCAGCTCTTGGCTAGCCATTCACTTAACCTCTGAACTTTAGTGTGTTTTTTGTCTGTTTGTTTTTAAATATATTTTATTGATTTTTTCCAGAGAGGAAAGGAGAGAGAGATAGAGAGGTAGAAAGATCGATGAGAGAGAAACATTGATCAGCTGCCTCCTGCACACTCCCTACTGGGTATGAGCCTGCAACCAAGGTACATGCCCTTGACCAGAATCGAACCCGGGACCCTCGAGTCCGCAAGCAGACGCTCTATCCACTGAGCCAAACTGGTTAGGGCTAAACTTTTGTTTCTCATCTATTATGAGGAACCCAATTGTTTAACATAGGATTGCCATGTGGGTTAAAGAACAAAATTCCTGCCCTACCTGGGTTGGCTCAAAGGATAGAGCCTCGGCCTGCTGACCGAAGGGTCCTAGGTTTGATTCTGGTCAAGGGCACTTGCATGGGTAGGGGATGTGCAGAAGGCAGTGATCAATGATTCCTTCTCATCATTGATGTTTCTATTTTTCTCCCCCCATTCCTCTCTGAAATCAATCAATCAATCAATTAAAAGGAAAAAAAAAAGAAAAAAATCCTGCTTGGCTTCTAGCAGAAAACCTCAATAAATGATAGTCAGGATGAGCAGGGCATAAGGAATCTCAGCCCTTGCCTTCCGGGAAGCTACCAAATGCTGTGAAGGCGGGAATGATGGTTTTTGAGCAAGAGCAGAGTGCCATTGAACTCAGACAGAGACCGGGGAAGAGTGTGGAGGTCATTGCGATGATCTGGGTATGAGGTAATTGGGTCATGGCTTGGAATGACATGAACAAGGATAAAAGAGAAAGAGTAAATGTGACAGTCACTTCAGAATTTAAAAATCTAGCCAATCAAGGGGACAAAAGAGAGAGCTGAATAGCAGATGAGGCCCAGTTGTAGGCTTGGCCTACTGAAATGCTGGCATCATGGAGTGAACCAAGTCACGGGCTTTAGGGGGAGCATCCACTTGAGATCTGTTCATTCATTTTGAGGGTCGGGTGGAGCACCCACATGGAACTGTCTGGGTGGGCATCAGAAGGATTTGCTCACTGCGTGACTGCATTTCTTGTTGGAAGGTCCATACTTATTCCCTAAACTTCATTTATGAATGAATTACGTTCTCCCCTATTTTATAGCTCCGATAGTATGTTTATTTAACATTTTACTTTAATTGGACTTAAACTGATTTATGTGGCTTCATTTAAGCAAAAGTATCCGTGAAATCTCAGGCTTTATGTGCTAGTTATAGTTTGTCTAATGTACATTAAAATAAGATCATAACTGTCAAAATAGAAGTATTCATCCATATACTAGTATCTCCTAAAATCATTCCTGCTACCATCATCGCTATACATACGTTTTGTGAAATGTGGATAAAAATGAAAATTAAAGCCATGAGAAGTGCTAATTTTCCCATGGAAATAGACTAGTAAGAAGATCAGAAAGCGAAAGAGAGGGAAAAGGAAGTGGCTAGCAAATTGCAAAGAAAGAAAGAAGCATAGGAGAACCCAGACAATAGAATGTCAGAGCAGTAGGTAGAAGCAGGGTGAGAGGGGGTGGGGTAAGAAAAATTCAAAGAAAAGGTGGTAACAAAGCCAATATCTAGAAGAATGCATTTCTCAAAAGGCCACAGTATAGAGAATTTCATAACCCAAGGAGGGTCAAGTTCTGGATATATTTTGAAAATATAAAAAAATACCTCAAGCCAAAACTGGTTTGGCTCAGTGGATAGAGCATCGGCCTGTGGACTGAAAGGTCCCAGGTTCGATTCCGGTCAAGGGCATGTACGTACCTTGGTTGCAAGCACATCCCCAGTAAGGGGCGTGCAGGAGGCAGCTGATCAATGTCTCTCTCTCATCGATGTTTCTAACTTTCTATTCCTCTCCCTTCCTCTCTGTAAAAAATCAATAAAATATATTTTAAAAAAACACGTCAAAGTCAAGTCAGCATGCATGATTTGTTGATGGAGTCAACGTGGGGTATGAGAGAAAGAGAAGAGACAATCATACAATATTTCCCAGGCTTTCAGCCTGGGCCCTGGGAATCTGTTGCTGCTATTAATTGAGGTAGGGAAAATTATGGGTGGCTCACGTTTGGGGTGAGGGAAGATCAGAAATTCCGTTTGCACAGTTTGAGATGGAGATTACTTTTTCGGAGAAGATTTAGAGCAAACAGCAGGATAGATGGGTCTGAAGTTCAGGACTCAGGAGCAGCCAACAGATAAAATTGAGGAGCTGAAAAATCTAGGTTCTGACTACATTTGCAAAACTAAATATTCTTTTTTTTTAATTAAATATATTTTATTGATTTTCCACAGAGAGGAAGGGAGAGGGATAAAGAGTTAGAAACATTGATGAGAGAGAGACATCGATCAGCTGCCTCCTGCATGCCCCCTACTGGGGATGTGCCCGTAACCAAGATACATGCCCTTGACTGGAATGGAACCAGGGACCTTTCAGTCCGCAGACCGATGCTCTATCCACTGAGCCAAACAGGTTTCGGCAAAACTAAACATTCTTATTGTAGAGGTTGGAACCAGTGGAGTTATGCTAGGTAACAAGTACTCCCCACCTGCCAAATCTTAGTGGCTCATGACTTCAATATTTCCCCTTCCTGTTTATGTGACTTGCCCACTGGGGATTGGCTGTGAGCTCTGCTCTGTGTCTTCTCACTCCAGGACTCAGGCTGGCAAAGCAGACAGAGGTGAGAGAGCTCCAGGGAGGCTTGCATCAGCAGTGGGATGTTCTGGCTCAGAAGAGATGTATGGCTTCTACTCACCATCACTGGCCGGAAGTAGCCACACGGCTTCTTCCCTCCCTCCCTTGTGGGTCCCTGAAAATGCCTTTTCTTGAGACACCCTAAGAGCTCCACTTCCCCCAACAACAAGCACAGAGAAAAGAGCTTCCGCTCTCAGAACAAGGACCGGGTTGAGGAGTTGCTGCTTTGTATTGTCTGGTCAAGTCTCTTCTCCTTGGTTTCCTCACCTAAATAGGGGGCTGTTGGGAAGATTGAATAACATACTGCCTAGTCCAGGTCACGTGAGAAGCATTCATTGGGGCAGCCAGCGTTGGCATGCTGGCTGAAGGGTGAATTGCTAGAGCCATTTTAGACAACCATGGCTGTATCTACGAAAACTGAACATGCGTGTGACACACGATTCAACATTACAAACGTACGTACACCCTTGAGAGCCTGTGAACATATTTGACCAAAAGGCAAGTACAGTGGTACCTCGAGATACGAGTTTAATTCGTTCTGTAACCTTGAGGCGTGGGAAACTATGAGACACTCGAGTCTCGGTAAACTGGTGGGTCGTGTGTAGCCGGCCTATCCGAGCGATGACTCCTATCTCAAATGTTGCTCGTATTTCAAAGCAAAAATCGCTCACTCGACGGCTTGTATCTCAAAATCTCGTATGTTAGGGCACTAGTATCTCGAGGTACCACTGTACTGGAATGCTAATGGCAGCCCCCAACAGGATACCACTCATTTCGATCAGCAAACCGAGGTGTGTAAGCATATAAATATGGTCACACATTCATAGGACCCAGCAATCAGAAAGAAACCAGCACTGTGTGCGGATCTCACAGATTGTGTTCTCACAAATCGCATTCCCTATGATTCCATTTCTATCACGGACACGAGCAGGCAAAACCAAGCTCTGCGGATGGAAGCTGGGACCCTGGTTACTCTTGGGAAGAAAGAGGCGAGTTCCTGGGAGGAGACAGAGGTGGACTTTGGGGGTGCAGGACATGTTCTGTGATTGGTGCAGTAATGTGTGTCTTCTGAGGAAATTGATCAACCTGTACATTCATGATGTGTCTTTTCATTAAAAATGTAAGATTTTTAAAGGAAAACAGTCAGATCAGGTGTGTTATAGCCACCAAGTAAAACTAAGCTACTTTACTTGGTGGAGACATGGGATCCCACTTGTTTTTATTATTATTATTTTTTAAATATATTTTTATTGATTTCAGAGAGTAGGGGAGAGAGAGAGAAGTATCAATGATGAGAAAGAATCATGGATCGGCCGCCTCCTCACGCCCTGCACTGAGGATGGAGCCCGAATCCCGGGCATGTGCCCTGACCGGGAATCGAACCATGACCTCCTGGTTCCTAGGTCAGCATTCAACCACTGAGCCACACTAGCCTGGTTCACTTGTTTTTTAATCACCAATCCCTGTCTCTTTTGCCAAGGAGCTGGCTCCAGCCCCAGAGTCAACTTCTGTGTAAATAGGATGCGTCTCCTCTCGGCTTGATTGGCGGTTCAGACACGTGTCCTTACACTGCCATTGTAATTAGATTGTAGGAGACCTCAGAAACTCCAGGTTGTTACATTTACTTCTTGATTGCTGGGTTTTTAAAAAAGCAACGTGTTGTATTTAGGAATATGTGGTTGCCTTGGCTTGGAGGAAGCCATGCTCACTGCAGCCAGAGGCTAACCTTAACTGGTTATTGAGGTGATTGTGATGCTAATGAAGAGATACAATGGGGCAAAATTGCCCCCAGCCCCTACCTTTTCTGCCCTGTCAATCAATCCGTAACAAACAGGGCTCATGGACCAGGAGAACTAGCCTTGAAATGAAGAGCTCCAGCAAAACACACACACACACACACACACACACACACACACACACACACACACAAAAAAAAAAACAACCCCAAAAACATAAAAAACAATGGAAGTCCTTGCCAATTTGATAAGGCAATCTGCACTCCCTCCTGCTTGATGAGTTCTTCCTTTACCGCAGCTGGTTTGAAGTGATGCAGGAACTCTCATCATTACTAGAAGTAAACACAGCCCAGATGCAGCAGGGCTGAGCCAAGAAGGGCAAATGTGCACCCAGGAAGCACCAAGGGGCCAGCTGATTTGTGTCCCTGGCGGGGCGGGTCAGTTGGGGATCACTGCTCAGGACCTGGGCACCTGAGTTGGGAAGTGAGTGGTCTGGTGACCAGGATTTGCTCTCTCCCTTTGCCCACTCTGACCCGTCAGGATTCATCCTGGATTGTCTCAACTAGATCATTTTATTTTTATTTAAAAAAAATATTTTGATTTTTTTTTACAGAGAGGGAGGGATGGAGAGTTAGAAACATCAATCAGCTGCCTCCTGTATACCTCCTACTGAGGATGTGCCCGCACACAATGTACATGCCTTTGGCTAGAATCGAACCTGGGACCTTTCAGTCTGTAGGCCGATGCTCTATCCACTGAGCCAAACTGGTTAGGGCTCAATTAGATCATTTTAGTTTTGCCTAATTAGAAAGTGTCTTTCTATTTATTTGTTTGTTTGTTAAGGGATTGCCTTTTCTCTTAGGCATTTTTACTTAATTCAAGGTAGGCCATCGGAATCCCATTTTCTCCCCGAATGAACTAGAAGGTGTCTGGGTATAAGTATGTACTTGTGTTTGCGATGACTATGGAGACTTCAACTCAAACCCACACATCTGACAAATCTGTTTCTCAAATAGTACTCACCATTTTATCGGTGAAAGTGGGGGAACCCTTTCCCCACTGAGTGCTTGGGGGGGCAGTCCTTATGATATGTGGAAAAAAATAATTTTCTGAGACCTGTATAGGAGGAGCACTTCTTATTTGCATGGAATCACATCTCGGGGACTCCACCGTCCCATTTCCCTGCAGCTAGGGAGTCAGCAGTGCTGGAAGCAGAGCCAGCTTATGGTCCATAGTGGAGCGGGGTCCCATCCAATGTCAGGCTAGTTGCAGTCCGTTAGTCCACTGTGTGGGGTCCACATGCCGTGAGCCACGTGGGCAAACGCAGGCGAGCAGGAGGGTGAGAGCCCCTGAGAAACCGAGAGCACAGGAGGGCAAGAAAGCCAACCCCTCGGTTTAGGGCAGCTGTTCTCAACCTGTGGGTCGCGACCCCTTTGGAAGGTCGAACAACCCTTTCACAGGGGTCGCCTAAGACCATCGGAAAATGTAGATATTTACCTCACAATGCATAACAGTAGCAAAATTTCATGGTTGGGGGTCACCACCACATGAGGAACTGTATGCAAGGGTCGCGGCCTTAGGAAGGTTGAGAAGGTTGAGAAGGTTTAGGGCATTAAATACCTCAAATCTTCCTGCACTTGTAGAGGCCCTGTCTATTCTGGTCAGTGGTCCCAGGTGTGGCTGACAGGGAAAACCTTCCTTATTCAGCTAGACCTTCCTGGGCATGCGTCTGTTCCCCCTCTGTCCAGTCCTTTCCTCCATCAATCTGTGGGAATAGACCGGGCCCCCCGGAGAGTGCTAAATTGCACAAATGGTGAAGCTGCATGAACAGCACGCCTGTGATATTTTACCTTCTTTTTGTTCCTTTCCAGTTATTCATAACTAGGCTAATGAGAACAGTACAACAATAGATTGCGTTTAGTAAAAACGCTGAACACGTGAAGGCTTCCTTATTAAATTAGATAATTTTTTGGAAAACAGGAACATGTGGGTGAGCATTCTCACTAATGCTTAGCTATTATCAGTCACATCTTAGCTTAATTCTGATCTTAAGGCTTCTTTCTCAATCACCCTTAGCATGGACTGGGACACTAAGGCAATCAGTTCAATCCACTGCATATTTATGGAGCGCTTACTATATGTCAGGCACGGTACTTGGTATTCGAGACAGGAACATGAATAAGAAACCGGCTGTATGTTCCAGGGGCTCACATTTAGACAGAAGGGCCAGCGTAAGAACAGAATGTTAGGAAAGAGAATCAAGTGGGAATTACACATAGAGGAAGAGGAGGATGGATTGGCGTTAAAGGCGGGAGGGTTCTAGGAAGGGCTCCCTCTAGAAGGGGGCATTTGAACTTGGTTTTAGAGGATGAAGAGGAGTTTTTCTCATAGGCTTTAAGCCAGAAAGAATGCAGCCAGCACAAATACTTGCAATAGCCCAGCCCACGCTGGAACTAGATGCAGATATCCTAGATGTGGAGGCTTGATATGCAGGTAGAGACAAAGTATATCTAGCCAGAAATCTTGTACCTTCTTCTGTAGGTGATGGAACAAGTGTGAAGGCTTCTAAGTAGGCACCTGATGGATCATCTGCCAGGAGAGGGGAGGGAGGTGGAGGGGCTGGAGCGGGTGTGGGGGGCTGAGGGTGTGCCTGGCGGTGGAAATGCTACCTGTCCAATGTATGAAGAACGTTTCGAGGTTGTTGCACTAGTTCCAGCTAGGGATGATGATAATCTGAACACAAATATCAGGATGTTTGAAATGACAGGAGACTTGGAGAGACACGTATAAGGACCAATGAAGCATCCATCTTCTATAAAAACTGTTTTTTTGAAATTTTAACCTTGCTATTGGCTTCTATAAATGCTTGCTTGCTTAAATAAGGAAAATGAGGCTATTCTCACTTCAGAGAGGCCATTAAACCTTCGCTGGACAAAATGATCAGTGCTGGCACCAGGCCAGGCCTTTGGTTGAGGTCTCAAGGCCTCAGCACAGAGGGGCCCTTTAAGAACTTGCAAAGAGGCGGAAAACAGTCCATATTTGGGAGACAAAGAAGGTAAAAACCTATAAATACGGAAAATTTCTGCATGTAGGGGCCCAGAATTTGAGAAACATATTCCTCTAGACCCGCGCGTATTAAATGTAACTCCAAACTCTCCGAGCATGGTTTGGTTATTCTGATTTTCTGTAACACCAACACTGTTTGATGAGAGAGAGAGAGAATTTATTTTAAAATACTTCTTCAGCTTACCTCACAGCCTTTGCAATACCTTGTTGGTGCCTCTTTCTTTTTTCATTCCTAAACACACAGCGATACTGGCCAGAGAACTAGCCAGAATGTGCAGACTCCCAAACCAATCTTGCAAACCTGGAGGGTTGTGCCGTGCCAGCACGGCCAAGGGTGACCCTGAGTGTCATACTTAGAAAAGACAGACAAGGGAATGAAAGCTGGGTCCCGGTGGGACGCTGCTTCCTGAGAGACAGCATCAATACCCACAAGCAGAGTCTTTATTTTATAGACAGATTTCCACGAGGCAAAGTGAGGGTGGGGTCAAGATGTTTACAACATTCTTGTGGGTTTTGATCCCACTCAACTACATGCACCTGATCAAGCTTTGTTTACTTGCAGCCTAAATCACTCAGGCACGTGGGGCCACGTGATCGGACCACAGGCTCAAGCTCACAACCACAGCTGTTGGCTATCATGGTGCTGGGAGGCTCTGCCCTCCAGGCTGGGACGTGCCCGTGGCCACGAGAGGACTGTGCCCTCTCCTCAGTCCGAGGCTTGAACCTGTCCAGACACTGTGGCCGCGCCCCACTCGGTGGGAGACGAGTGGAATGGCCTGGATCGCTTCTCCCCACACCTGCTCCATGAGCCTCCAGCTGGCAGCTCACGGGGCGCAGCGCCATTTCAACACTCTCCTTGAGCTCCTGGCCTGACCAGCTTCCCAGAATCCCATTGATACGCCTACCGGCAGCCTAGACTCTCTAACAAACACAGCCTCCCACACCAGGAAACCGAGCAGTTCCTGGACAGGTGTTAATGGGTTTAATTATTCATTTTAATTGCAGAAGGAAATACTCCTAGAAAATCCCATGTTGGGTGTAGCAGTGAGGACGCGAGGGGTTGCCAATAACAGAAAAGCTAACCCAGACTGAATTAGGCCCGCAAGGGAATTGCTGAGTGTCGGAACAGGAATGGAGGCATGGGTCTGTCCAAGCAAAGTGTATGCAGATCAACCCTACCTCCTGGCTCTCTTTCCCAGACTGGTCTGATCCGGTGCTTCTATCCACGGGTCATGAGGTGGCAGCCGACAGCTCCAGGTCAACACACACAGCTGGGTTACGTCCCAGGGTAAAATCGGAGCACTGCCAATCTGATGTTCTGCGGGAGAGTCCCCAGACCACATGGGCTGATAGTGGACGAAACTGTTTCCCTAAAAAGCTCCTGAGAGCATACCAGAGGGAAGAATGGACGGCAAGCCGGTGAAGACAAGAAGTAGCTCCTGTCGAAACCGGTTTGGCTCAGTGGATAGAGCGTCTGCCTGTGGACTGAAATGTAAAAGCAGAGGCCCTGGTATCTGGGATTTATTTATCTTCTACAATCGAAACTTTGTAGCCTGGAGCGGAGCCAAGCCTTCTGCTCCCCTGGTACCCTGTTTGCCCCTAACTGCCCTTCCTTGTGGGCCTGGACACCCCTAACTGCTCTCCCTTGAAGGCGTGGTCCCTCCCAACTGCCAGACAACTGATTGATGTCTTTCTCTCATCGATGTTTCTAACTCTCTATCCCTCTCCCTTCCTCTCTGTAAGAAATCAATAAAATATATTTTTAAAAAAAGAAGAAGAAGAAAAAGGAGAAGAAGTAGCTTCCTTACTAGGAAACCCAGAAGTTCCGAGAGGAGCCTGCAAGTTGGAGTTGACTAACTCCACTGACTCATTTGCAATTCACTCAGCTACTAACTCCATGATCCGTGCTCACTAAATATGTGTTGAATGCGTGAAAATAGCACGCTCCCCCCCAGCAGAACTGCCGCCTGGTTTCCTGAAGCCGAGGAGCTACCTGTACCTGAGGCTTAGGGCTCCGTGTCACGCGCCACCCTCCTGTCGGCCACAGCACGGCCACGGCGCTGTCACGCTCCACTTCAGGTGTCTGTTTACCTCGCCTCCTCTACCCTCTGAGGGCAGGGGCTCTGAATTGGAAGGACACAGCAGAGCACCAGCACAAAGTCTGTTCTCAGTAATTATTTGTTGAATGTGTGCATACACGCACGCACAGATTGTTGAATGAGTGCACGAATGCATGCGCAGATTAATGAACGATCCACGGAGAGTCAGCTCTCGTGTCCCCTGCAAGTAATCACGATACTAGCCTACCGCGGTGAGTCCCAAACTTGTAGGTGTATGAGAGTCTTTTAATAAAGTTTAAAACCCCGTATAGACCCAGACCAATGAAATCACCATATTTTGGGGTTGTACCGAGAATCGGCAACTAACTCCCCGGGTGACCCCAGGATACAGACAAGTCTGGCCAGCACAGCTGTCCGGGCTCACTCAGGACCGTGGCGAGCCCTAAAGGATGCCCGTGTTGGCTTTTTCTGGCGCACAGGTCACCGGGGAGTCTGTTAAACGCGGGGTCTAACTCATCAGTTCCGAGGGGCCGATGATCACGCGTGTCCAGCCAGCTCCCAGGCCCTGCTGTGCTGGCACTTCTGTGGGCAGTGCCTCCTGAGCTGTAGCTCTTCGTCAGCATCACCTGGGAGCTTATCAGAAACCCAGATTCTACGGCTCCCTCCAAATCTGCTGAATCAGGAGCTGTTGGGGGGGGGGAGGGTATGGGTGGGAGGGGCGAGGCTAACAATCTGTGTTTTAATAAGTCCCTGGGGTGATTCTGATGCATGTTTACGTTTGAGATCCTCTGAAAAAAAAAAATTTAATCTTGCTCTGCCTCAGAAATGAGTTGTTTAAAAAGGCAGACTGACTGAATCAGAATCTATGGCAACTGTCCCTGTGCTTGGGGGTGATGGCGAGGAAGATGAAATATCTTATTTTTCTTAAAAAAAAAAATAGTCCAGGTTAATATTGCTAGGCAGCTAGGTGTGGGAACCACTATTTTTTAAAATATGTTTTTATTGATTTGAGAGAGAGAGGAACTCCAGTTACAGAGAAACATTGATCTGCTGCCTCCTGCCTGCCCCTCCTAGGGATCAAGCCCACAACCTGGGTAGGTGCCCTGACCAGGAAGGAATCAAACCCGGTGACCTTTCAGTGCATGGGTTGAAGCGCCATCAACTGAATCACACCGGCCAGGACAGGAACTCCTATTCTTTTATTTTTTAAAATATATTTTATTGATTTTTTTTCCAGAGAGGAAGAGAAAGGGAGAGTTAGAAATATCTATGAGAGAGAGACATCGATCAGCTGCCTTCTGCACGCCCCCCAAAGTACATGCCCTTGACAAGAATCGAACCCGGGACCCCCAGTCCCCAGGCTGACGCTGTATCCACCGAGCCAAACCGGTTTCGGCAGGAACCACTCTTCTTGACTGTCCCCCAGAACCATCCAGGTTGAAATGAATCATGTTTAAATGTTCCATTTTTAGCCAGCTGCCCAGTGAGCCCTTTGATTAACTGAGAGGACTTCCTTTTTGCTCCAACCCTAACCCCCGAACCCTCTCCTCCTTTTAAATGGGTCACTCTGGACTTCAGGTAACACCTGCCATTAGCAGAATGTCATCGAGCTGAATTCCATTATGTCTTGACACCTTTGCTCTGTAAGTCTGTGAGGCTCCGTGCCTCTCTTTAAGTTAAATTAGCTCTCATTCCCCTGAGTTATTAATACCTTGCCCTTGTGCATCCTCTCAGGTCACATTTGGATGGCTCGCTTACATTGAATATAGCCGGGCATGTTTCTTTCTTTCTTTTTTTTTTTTTTTTTTTAATGAAGACGGAGACTTCTCCGCACCTTGAAGATGAAAACGCTCGATAATACTCAGTGTTGGTGCAGTGACAGGGAAACAGACACTTCTACACCATCAGGCAAAGCCAATTAGTCTGGTTGAAGGCAGTGGGTAATATCTATGAAAATTATTATTATTATTATTAAAAATATGTTCTAATTGATTTTTAGAGAAATAAAGGAGAGGGATAGCGAGAGAAACATCAATGAGAGAGAGGATCATCACTGATGGGCTGCCTCCCGCACACCCTCTACTGGGGATCAAGCCCACAGCCAGGGCGTGTGCCTTGACCCAGAATCAAACCGACAATCTCTTGGTTCCTGCATCGATGCTCAGCCTCTGAGCCTCACCTACTGGGCTATAAAAATTATTTTTTAAAAAAATCACATACTTTGGTCCAGCAATGCTATTTCTAGGAGTTTATCCCGCAGACATATCCCACAATGCACAAGGATGTATGGGTAAGAATCTTTGTTGCTGGGTTGTTTGTAATGCCTGAGCTCTAGAAGCTGCTACAATAATGGCCGTTAGGAGGGTGGTTAATGAATGATGGTATATTTGTGCAATGGCATGCGCTAACCAGGAGCAGAGCTGTGTAAGGAGGGGCACAGCGGAAAGGCTGGATCCTGCTGAGACTATTGCCCAGAGTTCTGGATTGAGGTCTCCCCTGCCAGGCGGTCTCTGAGAAGCTGGGCCTCTGAGATGGCAGCTCAGGGTTTCAGAGAGAGTGTTGGCTGGACCAGAGCGATGCTGCCCAGTCTTAGAAGAAAAACACTGTCTCGTCTGCACTTCTCAATGGGATGGGTGGAAGTAGTTATAAGCCTACTGGGATTCAAGGCAGAGGAGGGGATAGTGCCGAGAGTTTGTGGCCACCGCTGTTAGTCCCGGGGAGAAGGGGTGAAGAAAGAAGATTTTGCCTTTCATTTTATACCCTTCTACATTCTTTGACTTATTTAAAGATTGCTTGCGCCGACACCGGTTTGGCTCAGTGGATAGAACGTCAGCCTGCAGACTGAAAGGTCCTGGGTTCCATTCCGGTCAAGGGCACGTACCTTGGCTGCAGGCACATCCCCAGTGGAGGGTGTGCAGGAGGCAGCTGTTTCTAGCCCTCTATCTCTCTCCCTTTCCCTCTGTAAACAATCAATAAAATATATTTTTTTAAAAAAGATTGCTTGTATGACCTTTGAGATTAAAAGGAAGATAAAACAAGAAGAAAGTAATTGGAGGAAAAGGGAGGCCCTTGGTTGAAAGGTGCCAGTAGAGGAAAGGGAGGAAGGAGAGGAAAGGGAGGAAGGAGAGGAAGAAAGGCGAGTGGACATGCGAGGTGAGGTCCAGAGGGAAGGCATATGCAGGATCCAGGAACGCGGAGGTGGGCCATTCGCTTGGTGCTTGCACTGCATGCCCTTGGGCTAGCCTCTGTCAACAGCCCTGCTCTCTCTGCCCTTGGAAATATAGTGGTACCTCGAGATACGAGTTTAATTCGTTTCATAACCTTGAGGTGTGGGAAACTATGAGACGCTCAAGTCACGGTAAACTGGTGGGTCGTGTGCACCCGGCCGATCCGCACGATTACTCCTATCTCAAATGTTGCTCGTATTTCAAAGCAAAAATAGCTCGTATCTCAAAAATCTCGTATGGTAGGGCACTCGTATCTCGAGGTACCACTGTAATACTCATCCTTTAAGAAACAATCAAATATGTCATCTCTTCATGTAACCTTCATAGTTCCCTCCCTCCTCTGTCTGTCCATGGCATTTGTGTGAGTGGACCTGCACATAGCCCATGCCAGTCCTACTCTCCATGAGCTGAGTATGTTTCCATGTCTCCCCAGAAAGGACATATTCAAAGACAGACATGTTTTGTTCATTTCCTACCTTCCCACATTGCTTAGTACTGTATCTTACAGGGGGGTCCTGGGTTAGTCACAGATATTTCTCATATTAAAAAGTCTTATTTTCTCCGAGGCCTGTTTGGCTCAGTGGATAGAGCATTGGTCTGTGGCCTGAAAGGTCCCAAGTTTGATTCCGGTCAAGGGCATGTACCCTGGTTGCGGGCACATCCCCAGTAGGGGGCGTGCAAGAGGCAGCTGATTGATGTCTCTTTCTCATCGATGTTTCTAGCTTTCTATCCCTCTCCCTTCCTCTCTGTAAAAAATCAATAAAATATATAAAATATATATTTTTAAAAAAGTCTTATTTCGCAAACACACAGCATTTACTATGTGATTGGCAATGCCTTCAAATATTGGCCCGCCTTCTCTCTCATAACAACCCTCTGAGACAGGAACCAGGGTGACTCCCCTTTCACAGAAGACAACAATGTGAGAGAGCTTCAAGAGCTTAAAGAGTGAGCTCACGAAACTGACACAACAGCGCGGCTCTCGATTTTGTCCTCTTTGCACGGCACGATCCACTTTTCTTCATCCACGCACGGAAGAGCACACTTTAGGCTTCCCCATTTGAGAGTCAAGGAGAGTGCCTCATGTATTTTGTAAAATGTAGCCGCAACCTGAGAGAATTGAAATTCCGTCTACACACCGCTGTCTGGAGGACCATGCAGTAAAAAGAGCAGGATGGCACTCAGGCTAGCTGATGAGCGCTTTCATCATTTAACCTTCTCTGTCTCTTCACTGACTCCAGGCGAGAATTAACCGGCCTCCCAGGAAGTGTGCAAAGCTCCCAGAACCGTGACCAAGGGCCCAGCAGGGTCTACAGAGAGAACATTACAGAAAGTCTGAAGAGGGGACAGAGGCTCAGAAACGAGCTGGGACGTGGGTAGGAAATCATGTGAAAGAAATAATGATGGGAGAGAATGTGCAACAGTCCTGTGGTTGAAAAGTCCAAAATGATGAGGTCGCACATTGTGTTTTCACTGACCTCGTCTTTTAATGATTACAAGGCTATGTTTATATGAAAAAAGAGCAAAAATATCCGATTTCAATATTCGTTATGCTGGCCTGTATTAAAATAGAGTGGGGGACTTGGGGAAACAACCTATTTTCAAAGTGTTATAAAGCTGAAGGACATAGGAGAGTGGGTTTTACTGAGCCCAACTCAGCTTTATTTGGAAGGGCGCTTTCTTTATTTGTTTTTACTTTTTATTAAAAATTTACATTGATTTATTTTTATATTTTTATTTATTTTTTAATATATATTTTATTGATTTTTTTTTACAGAGAGGAAGGGGAAGGGACAGAGAGCTAGAAACATGGATAAGAGAGAGACATCGATCAACTGCCTCCTGCACTCCCCACACTGGAGATGTGCCTGCAACCTAGGTACATGCCCTTGACCGGAATAGTACCTGGAACCTTTCAGTCTGCAGGCCGACACTCTATCAACTGAGCCAAATCGGTTTTGGCAAAATATTTACATTTATTGATTTCAGAGAGGAAGGGAGAGGGAGAGAGAGAAAGAAATATCAATGATGAGAGAGAATCATTGATTGGCTGCCTCCTACAATTCAGGCATGTGCCCTGACCAGGAATCAAACCATGACCTCTTGGTTCATAGGTCGATGCTCAACCACTGAGCCACCGAGGCTTGGCAGAAGGGAACTTAATTTAGAGGGAGGGGTTGGTATAAAGGTTCTGTCAAACCCGAGGTGCTTTGTATGAAGTTTTCGTTCTGCTGTGCCATGAGGTGAGACAGATAGATAACAAAAAGACGGGAGTGTTGAATGTTAGCCCTCTTGCTTGCTCACTGCTTTTTATTGTCTAAACAACTCGGTGCTAATTCCTAACATTCAACATTTATGGACTTCCAGGAACTCATAAATGTCACATCAGGCTGCCTCTTGGTGAATTTTTAATCAAGGGGGAGAAATTCAGCTACAAATAGACCAAGAATCAAGAGGCCCGGTATCGATTGGTCAAAGTGGCACTTAGGAACCTGAGGTCGGAGGAGTTTGGATGAAAGGAGTCTAGGCTTTCGATGGCCCCGGAGCCATCTTTTTCCATCAGCACCAGGTGAGTATCAGATATTTCCTCAGAGCAGCGATTTCCAGCCTTTTCCATCTCCGGGCACACATAAATTAAAGACTCAAATTCCACAGCACACCAAAAAATATATTTTTTGCCTATCTGACAAAAAAAATAGGTATGCTTTTGATCGACTTACAAAAATAATCATAGTAATTACCTACTCTTTTTGCTCCAAAGTGGCTTTGAAAAAAAAAAAATCAAGTGCCTATACTTGTATATAAGGAATTCCAGTACCAAGAATTAATCAGACACAAACGTATTATGCAACCTGACCAATAAGATGCAGATCTATTATATGTCCTATATATTTATGATTTGAGGCATGCACACCAGGTGGCTATTGTGTTCACTGTTGTCATTGTTTTTTTTGACAATCTAAGGGGTGGAGGTCAGTGCCCCTGACTAAATAGTCAGGTATTGCATGTTTCCAAAAATTCTGTGCACACTGGTTGAAAATCGCTACCCTAGAGTTATTGAATAGCCACAAAGAATATGAGGTGTGTTGAATACCTATACGAAGAGCTGTAAACATGAGAAAAACTGATCCCAAACCGGTTTGGCTCAGTGCATAGAGCGTTGGTCTGCGGACTGAAAGATCCCAGGTTCAATTCCGGTCAAGGGCATGTACCTTGGTGGCGGGCACATCCCCAGTAGGAGGTGTGCAGGAGGCGGCTGATGGATGTTTCTCTCATCGATGTTTCTCCTTTCCTCTCTGTAAAAAAGAAAAAAATCAGTAAAATATATTTTAAAAATATATAAAAAAAGAAAAAAGTAAAAGAAAGCTGAAACTCTGGGCCAGACCAACCGTCATCTCAGTCAGAAATCCTACAGATGTCAGTCCCAAAGCAGACTGGTCCATCCTTCCCCACGCGGACAGACGGTCTTGGGTGGAAGGAACCACGGCCATGATGCTCCTGTTTTCCTGCTGGGTCCAGGGTCCGGCCTCGAGGCCTGAGGCCTTGAGAGGTCCCCGAGGAGACCCAGAGCAGCGCTGGCTTTGTCGGGGATCGCTCAGCCCGGGGAGAGATGCCTCTCACTAATGCCCGGCCGTGAATCATCCGTCTGCGGGACTGTGAAATTAACATGCGCCGCTATAAATAACTCCTCTGTAATGGGCTGTCATCGATGGCTTTTTGGAAAGGCTTGACTCAGGAGTAAGGGTTTTAATGACTGTAATTGAAATTAGATGAAAAGCACCGGTATCGGGCTTTCTCCTGACCCACGAGGGAACGGATTTCATCCGATGTCAAGGCAATTACGCTGTGTCAAACCCGAGGAACAGGATGCCACAGCGCCGCTCCTCCGGCTCCTCTGCCTCCGGTCCCCTGAGGTGGCCTCCGGTGAGTGACAGCCCCTGTTAGTCCTCCTGGGGGCCGGTCCTACGCAAAGGGCCTCCCCGCGAGGCAGTGCTGGAGGAACAGCCCCGGAGGAGCCGTTATCACCGATAACAGGACTTCTCCTTGCCCAGCAGACTCTGGCGTATAAACACCTTTCACGTCCCTTCTCTCAGTCGATCCTCATCAAGGCCCTGCGAGGTGGGTCTGAGGTTACGGCCGTTACCATCCTCAGATGTCTGAAGAGATGGAGGCTCAGAGGACCAATGACTTGCCCAAGGTCACACAGCTCACAAGTGATGGAGCAGGAAACGGGAGCCTCTGATCCAGGCATGCCCATCCTCAAGGGCAGCGGTTCTCAACCTGTGGGTCGCGAACAGATATTTACATTAAGATTCATAACAGTAGCGAATTACAGTTATGAAGTAGCGACAAAAATAATTTTATGGTTGGGGGTCACCACAACATAAAGAACTGTATTTAAAGGGTTGCGGCATGAGGAAGGTTGAGAGCCACTGCTCTAGGGCCTCCTGCCCAGGTCTAGTGGCTGGTGGCTAATGTCTCCCTCCTCCTGCCTGACCAGCGTGCTTCTGGCTACCCCGAAACACTTGACCTCCACAATCCTGAGAGGCCCTGTTTCTCCATCATTAACAGGAAGGTCGAGAGTTCACGGAGTGTGTTTTCAGGGACTGCCCCTCACTCTAATCTGCTTTTTCTAGTGCGATTTGAGCCCTGAGGGGCGGTTCCAATCAGGTGAGTGAAGAGTGTTTGAAACAGGCCAGATGGTGCTTCCGTGCTGTCCTTTCATTTTGTGGGTGGTGAGAACGTCAAGGTGATGCTGACAATTAGGGGAGGATGGGGAGGGGGATGTGGTGGTCAGCCTTTCTCAGGGAAAAGCTCAAGACTGGAGCTCAAGGCCCTCAGGGACTCCCATTCTCCAATGACCAGTCACCTCTCCCTCCCTAAAATCACATCAACCCGATTAGAGCTTTTCTGGTCCCCTGCCTGTGTCCTAGGAAGGAGGGCCTCTGAAGTCCCTGCCAGTCCCACAGTCTGTGGTGGCGGCTGCTGGCCTTGTTCTCACGAGGCAGAAACCCTTAAAAGCAGTGGAGACCATATGCTTCAGCCACTACCTTCTGAACCCCCTGGGCCCCAGACAATTAGCCGGAGGAGCTGAGCCCATGTGTCCCTCCAGCCCTAACAGCGCCCCAACCGAGCCTGCACCGGGCCGGTGGAGGTTTGCAAATGAAGACGCAGCATACCTTTGTTCCTGCGACATGTCACCGTGCTCCACCTGGAGACGGCTCCCTAATCCTCCTGTGCCCACATAACAAGTCCCAGGTAGCCTTGCGTACATGGTCTCATTACACGCAACAAAACATGTCCTCTCAGGAGACAAGCAGTGTTTGGTAGTAAATGAAGAGATGCAAAAGCCCCGGCGAGCCGTGATGATTAATCCAGAGTTCTAGCCATGGGGAAGGGAATCCTGGAGAAATGGGTTTGCGGTTTGATGACTCGAAGCCCCCGCTATGGGGGCTTTGCGCATGCACTGCTTTTGCGCCAAGGGCGGGAGTGTGACCGGGATGGAGGCTGCAGGGCTGAGTTACTTAGTGTTGTGTTGATGGCATGGAAATTGCTCCAAAAGCCAGGAGTACTTGTTAAAGGGGTAGAGCACCAGGGAGTCCATCAGCGTGGGCTCCCAACACTTCTCCCCACGGTTTCAGATGGGACAGCGTCTGTGCAAGGAGAAAGCTTGACCCAGCTTTGCCTTTAAGCGCTATAGGTTTGCCCTAGCCAGTTTGGCTCAGTGAATAGAGCATCAGCCTGTGGACTGAAAGGTCCCAGGTTTGATTCCGGTCAAGGGCATGTACCCAGGTTGCGGGTGCATCCCCAGTAGGGGGTGTGCAGGAGGCAGCTGATGGATGTTTCTCTGTCATCGATGTGCCTAACTCTCTATCCCTCTCTGTAAAAAAGCAATAAAATCTATTTTAACACAAAGAACTGTGGGTTTTGTAGACTCGCCTTCCCTCTTTTAGCACCAAGCTCAGAGAGCCCTTCTGGGCTCCAGTCAGTGGGCACCTCATCAACTAAAGGAAGACAGAACCAACACGTTAGAAAACAGAGGAAAACATGCTTACAGCTAATTACCACTGTGTAGATAGACTCTGCGCATGTGTGTAGGGGAAGGGTTGGGGGAGGGCGCATGCGTGGGCATGTACATAAAGCTTTATGGCTAGGTCACAGTGCCTAAGCTTTCCAGTAAGACCTGTGTTTGAACATTTGATGTTGTCACTTCCTAGCAGCTGCTGGGCCTCTCTGGGCCTTGGTTTTCTAATCTGCGGTGTGGGATCATTAATTATTTTTGCCCTTCTTACTTTAGGGATCACATAGGAAAAGCAGTGTGACAGTGCCTTGCACATTGTAAACAGCATTACAGTGGTACCTCAAAATACGAGTTTAATTCGTTCCGTAACATTGAGGCGTGGGAAACTATGAGATGCTCGAGTTGCGGTAAACTGGTGGGTCGTGTGCAGCCGGCCGATCCCCGAAATTACTCCTATCTGAAATGTTGCTTGTATTTCAAAGCAAAAATCGCTCACTGGACGGCTCATATCTCAAAAATCTCGTATGTTAGCACTCGTATCTCGAGGTACCACTGTATATGAGTATCATTTCCCCTCCTGCCAGCCCAGAGCGTCTAGCACAGAGCCAGTTGCCTATTAAATACGCTCACTGATGGATGGGTAGACTGACGCTGAAGGGTGAGGATGGAGTTATTGGAAACATTCAAAAGGCTCAAGGGAGCTTTGCCATAAATCATGGATTTTTAATAGGATTTTTCAATGGGAAGGCTTGCAGAGCCTTGTTGAGGGATGCTCCCCACTAAAGAGATTAGAAACTCTGAGTGCGGACAGCATATGTGTTTGTCTAGAGTTGGAGTAGAGAAGAAGTTGAAGGAAATTAGGCAAAGAATGGAGAAAAGGAGAATTCATGGAAGGCTGAGAGGTCAGAGGTCAGGTGCTGGGGTGGGCTTCGTCCTTGAGCGAACAGCTGAGTGCATGAGCTTTCCTGCAAGAATGGACATCGGCAAACATGGGCACCTGCGCTGAGGTGGGCAGCCAGGCGAGGCCTATCGCATCCTTGAAAGGGAAGCGCAGTTTGCAATTGGCGATCTCAGAGTAGAGGGAATGTTTACTAGTGCATCGAGGTCAGGAACAGAAGTCTAGTGCCTGCCGGATCTTTCGGGGTGGGGAGAGTTGCGGGTAGAGAAAGCGGTGGGAACAGGTAGGATGGATGCTGAACTAGCACTCTGCCACGTGCTGATCCAGCGGCCATTGGGCAGTCCCATCCCAATCAAACATCCCAGCTTATCAAGGAATGGAGCTGTTCAAGGACCTTCGTTAAGAAGCAGTAAAATCCTCAGGGACAAAAACAACAACAACAAAAAAAAACAGCCCGTGAACTTTCCGGAGAAGCAGCCCCCCTCCCCCTGCCCTTTGAGCATGTGCAGTGCCCTTTGAGCATGTGCATTTCAGAGCTGTAATCCCCGAAGAACAGAAAAAGTGCATTTCCATTACAATAGCGGGAACTTCTGGGGAGAACAGAGCGGTGTTTTGAATGTTTTAATATACCGAAATTGACACCCATCTTCTTCAGCGTTCAGACACCTCCTCTCTGGGATGGAATAACAATGCTTCCTCCTCTATATTTTCCTTGCAGGCTGCCCCGAACTGCTGTTGTGAAGCAAATCCTTCTGGTGCGAGCCTTTGCTTTTACCTCCCCCCACACTTTGTAAATCACTCTTTCTCGAAAGGATGGAAGTGTGGTAAAAGCTGCTAAGTGACTAAGAAATGGACCCTTCTGAGCCAATGGATGTCTCTCCCCCTCTCTCCCCCCCACGGATCTTTGGGCCATAGCGGCTTACAGTTCTTGCTACAACCCAGTTTTTATTTTGATTTTTTTTTCTCTCTCTCTTGTTAGCACGGCTTGCAAAGAAAATGTCAAAGTGCTTGGGAATAGGAGGGTTTTTTAATTTTTAAAATTTTTATTATTTTATTTTTATTAATGTATTACATGTAAACATATCTTTCCATCCCCCCCCACCTCCTAGGTATACCCTAACCCCCAGTGTCTTGTGTTTATTGGTGATGCTTATCTGCATGCATACAAGGCCTTTGGCTGATCTCTTATGGAACAGGAGGGTTTGCCAAACACGAACCACCCTAACCATCCTGGGGAGCGTCTTGTCAAGGAGCACGTGGATATGGCGCCACATGTTCACTTCTTGGCAGCACCTGGGGATCCGTTTGCGCCTGCAGCCAAATAGTCCTTGTGCCAAGTGTGCCTCCAAGAGTCCCATTCACATGTGGTGACCGCCCGCTCCCTACGTGGCACCTTATGGCACAGAGAAGAGAGTGCAGGTTCAAGTGCAGGTCCTTCCCTTGCCAGCTGCGATCTGTAGACAGATCACTTTACCTCTCTGAACCTCAATTCTCATCTGCGAAATGGAAAAGTATAAAACCCAGAGGAATGCTGGGAGATAAAGGGTGATGACTTGCCATGCTTGGCACTTACGGGTCTCTCGGTGGGGATGAGCTGACTTTCCTCCTCTTCCAGCTAAAGCATTTCTCTCCATGTTCCCTGCCTGCACAGGCACCTAGCACAGGAGTTGATACCTGAGAAACTGACCGTAGTGGCTGCTTCCTAAGAGAATGGAATCTGATAGCAGAGGCCGATTTCACTTCCCCTGTACAGCCTTCTGCACTATTTGAAATTTTATCAGCATGCGTTTCTTAAAAATGTTAGAGAGAACATGTATAGGGTAAAACTCTGAGTTCCTGGTCCTTGCTTCTTTATTGTCAGTGCCTTATCCTCCGTCCAGGGCTGGCAGTATCAGACGGAACAGGCACAGAAGGAAACTTTGTCCATGTAGGTGTCTGTGTGGACATGTACCTAACCTTGACTGCAGGGCCCGTGGGGCGCAGAAGGCTCCAAGTTCAAGAAGCGCTGGGAACGAAACGGACTTCTTCGTGAAGGATTGGACAACTGCATGGGCATTTGGGAAAAGACAAAAATGGAGCCATATCTCACACTAGATCCCAAAATAAACTCCAAATGGATCAGAGATTTAAATGTGAAAAAAAAGAAGCTAGACAAGGACGAGAAGAAAACATGGGCGTATTTCTTTATAATCTGGGAAGGGAGAACTTTTTAAATCATGATTCCAAATCCAGATTTAATGAGAGAAAAGATTGATACATTTGACTACTTAAAAAAAAACACACACAAAATATTGCACGGCCAAAGAATCACAAAGTCAAAAGACGCGCAACAGACAGGAAGAACGTATATGTAATATACATCACAGATAAAGGCTTACTGTCTTCCTACCACATAAGAAACATTTGAAAATCAAGAAGTGAATGTCCCCAAACCTGAAAGAAACATGAGCAAAGAAAGCCACTTCACAGAAAAAATATGCATAACTGGTCTTCAAACATATAACAAACTGCACAAACTTCCTCTCAAAAAGAGAAATGCAAAATAAAATTATTCTTTGATACTGTTTGCCACCTATCCCTTTGGCAGAATTCTAAAGGTTGACAAAGGAACACTTTCTTTTTTAAAAAAATATATTTTATTGATTTTTTTACAGAGAAGAAGGGAGAGGGATAGAGAGTTAGAAACATCGATGAGAGAAAAACACCAATTAGCTGCCTCCTGCACACCCCCCAGTGGGGATGTGGCCGCAACCAAGGTACATGCCCTCTGCCGAAATCGAACCCAGGACCCCTTAGTCCACAGGCTGATGCTCTACCCACTGAGCAAACTGGTCAGGGCAAGGCATACTTCCTTTATGAGACTACGGGGAAACATGCTCTCATATTGCTAGTGGGAGAGCAACATGGTCTGTTGTTTCTGTGAGGGGTTTGTTGCTCAGGGAGCAAAACTGTGTCTTTACCTTGGGAGCGAGCCATTATTCACGCTGGGACTCACCTGAGATACATTTCCACAAATATGAAGCACTTGTGATAAATTCATGGGCTGTGATGTTATTTACTGCAAGCAAACATTGGCGTCAACTTAACTGCCATTCGATAGAAGATATGTTGAGTTACTTATGGTCCACCCACACGAGAGAGCACACACAATGTGAACGAGAATGTAGACGCTCTCTACTAACTGCTATGGAAAGATTTCCAAGATACTTTGTTAAGAGCAGAAAGAGAGGCGGGATAGAGGACACAGAGTATAGTACGTATCTTTGATAAAATAAACCAACAAGAAAGCGGGTACTTGTTCCCTTATTTTTGCAAAAGGAAACTGGTGAACCTGGTTGCTAATAGGGGAGTATGTGGAATGGGCAGAGGCCAGGGGATTAGGGAGGATAATGGGACTTTTATGAGCATGCTTGTCATATAGTTTTATTTATACATCACCAAAATGTCTCCTACATTTTAAAGTTAAATCATTAATGATGTATAGCAAACTAACTTTATTTTTTTTAAAACATATTTTATTGACTTTTTACAGAGAGGAAGGGAGAGGGATATAGAGTTAGAAACATTGATGAGAGAGAGACATCGATCAACTACCTCCTGCACACCCCCTACTGGGGATGTGCCTGCAACCAGGATACATGCCCTTGACCGGAATTGAACCCGGGACCTTTCAGTCCACAGGCCGACGCTCTATCCACTGAGCCAAACCAGTTTCGGGTCAAACTAACTTTAAAATAATACAAAATGAGCCCAGCTGGCATGGATCAGTGGTTGAGCATTGACTTGTGAACCAGGAGGTGTAGGTTTGATTCTCAGTCAATGCACATGGCTGGGATCTGGGCTCAGTCCCTAGTGGGGGGTGTGCAGGAGTCGGCCAATCAGTGATTCTTTCTCATCGTTGCTGTTTCTATCTCTCTCCCCCATCCCTTCCTCTCTGATACCAGTAAGTATATAAAAAAACACCCACCAGAAACATTTAAAACCACATACAACACGAAATGAAACGAAGGAAGCCAACCACATATCAAATTGGTAACATGACTATACAAGAGAAAATGATGAACGCAAGAACCCTATAGCACCTGATCCAACTGTATATCCTGAGCAGGTTATAGAAAGAACTGTAAAGACACCTCAAATTTATTTAGGATGTTTGTTGTTGGTAGTGGCATTGGTACAGTAATTCCAACAATTTTGAAAATATTGTAGGACCAAGCAAAGGAGTTAAATACATAAGGAACAGGAACCAGGGAGAAGGATCTAGAAATATAGGGCAGAGAAAGACTTCTTCTGCAATGTGGGATTTGAATTAGAAAAGTCTGAACTCAGGTTTGTCCACTGAAAAAGCCTTGAAGCAATAAACTTCTGCAGCATCCAGCCAGTGTTGCTCAGTGGTTGAGCATCCGCCCATGCACCAAGAAGTCACCAGTTCGATTCCTAGTCAGGGCACATATTTCAATTTCCAGCTATATCCCCAGTAGGGGGCACGCAGGGGCAGCTGATCAATGTTCCTCTCTCATAGATGTTTCTATCTCTCTCCCTCTCCCTTCCTTTCTCTCTCTCTAGAATCAATAAAAATATATTTAAATATAAGTAAAAAACAAACTCCAGTAGCAATTAACTCACCTAGCTTTTAAACACCATTCCCCACTCAATAAAACAACAAGGCTCCTTAGACAGATGGCTACTTCCAGGTCTGGGGACTGGCACATCTGGTACCAGAAGGCCAACAGGAGCTCAAAGACTGAGAGTGGCTTATCCATAAGACACGTGAGCTGGCTTGCAGGAGTTCTCACTAGCGAAACTTGAGACAATTTGAGCATCAAGGAGAATAATGATGTTAATAGATTATAACACGATGAAAGAAAATGAGTCCAGAGTGATGCTAAAAAATTGAAACAAGGAAGAAATTTTAAAAGGCAGGGAAATCCAAGTAAAGTCTGCAGTCTAATTAATCATACTGTGTCAATGTCAATTTCCTGGTTTTGATCATGTACTATGTAGGATGTTACCGTTGGGGGAAGCTACGTTTTGGGTACACTGAACCTCTCCGTAATATTTTTTTTGCAATGTCTTATGGGTATTTATTTCAAGATGAAAATTTTAACAAATCAGCCCGACCTGTATGGCTCAGTGGTTGAACTTTGACTTATGTACCAGGAGGTCACAGTTTGATTCCTGGTCAGGGCACATGCCCGGGTTGGAGGCTCACTCCCCAGCAGGGGGCCTGCAGGAAGCAGCTGATACATGATTCTCATCAATGACGTTTCTCCCTCTCTCTCCCACTCCCTTCCTCTCTAAAATCAATGAAGTCATATTAAGAAAAAACACCACACAAATAAGTATCTGTGCATGGGTGATGGGGTACTTGTTTATTCTTTACAAAAGAATTAATGCTAGGCTATATTTATAGAAAAAAATGATTGACTAGAAAATCACAAATATTGAATTCACCAATGCAACACTTCATTATCAACAGACTAGAGGCCCGATGCACAAAATTTGTGCCAGGGGCTCAGCCCTCACAGCCCCGGCTTCATCCCAAGGTTGTCTGGTCTAATCAGCATATTCCGCTTTTATTATTATAGACCAGAGGCCCAGTGCATTAAAATTCATGCACTGGAGGTGAGGGGGCCCTCAGTCTGGCCTGTCCCCGCTCACAGCCCGGGAGCCCTCAGGGGCACCGTCAGTAAAGACTGCTTGGCTCATCACTGAGCCTGGGACCTTTGGAGCCTCAGTGGCATAAGACTTGCTGAGCACGCGCTTTAGCCTTAGAGAACTGGTGCCTGAGACTAAAAACTGGCACGACACCATGACTTCCTTTATTTTCCTTTTTAAAAAACAAAAGTTTTAAAATTGATTTCAGAGAGGAAGGGAGAGGGAGAGCAAAACAACATCAATGATGAGAGAGAATCATCGATCGGCTGCCTCCTGCAGGCCCCCTGCTGGGGATCGGGCCCCGACTGGGAATGGAACCATGACCTCTTGGGTCATAGGTTGACGCTCAACCAGGGAGTCACACCAGCCAGGCTGGACTCGTTTCACGAGGGGAACTTCCGGTGGAGTTGATTATTCCTAGAAGAAGCCACATTAGTTACTTTCGAATGGATCCATGAGTTACTGAGGAATAGTCAAATGACGAGTCACAATCATCCAACTACCAACAAAACGACTAATAAATGCATCTGTTCTCTCAGCAATCAGCGCTGGGTGGTTTGCACTGGGATCCATACCGCTGGGAGGGCAAGTAGGGCACAGTCCACACCTGTGAAGAGTTTTTTTTTTTAATATTTTATTGATTTTGTACAGAGAGGAAGGGAGAGGAATAGAGAGCTAGAAACATCAATGAGAGAGAAACATCCATCAGCTGCCTCCTGCACGCCCCCTACTGGGGATGTGTCTGCAACCAAGGTCCATGCCCTTGACCGGAATCCAACCTGGGACCTTTCAGAGCTTGGGTAATGTCAACTCAGATCAGTACACATGATGATTGGCAAGTGCATACCAGCAGTCTTCATGTTGTAGCACCGAGATGGTGCACGGAACCTAGGGGTGGGGGTGGGGCATGAGGCATGAGAGAAAGCATCTTGGAGAGGGTGGGTGAGACATTTTCCTCCGTGTGTAAAACCAGTGCCTTCCATCTTGAAAGGAGAAAATAAATCGGGAGCTGGGGCCGCACTAGGGGAGTTGTGGAGAGAGGTTCCAAGAGGCTCATGGGACTCCTCCCAGTTTTCTCCGTCTCTTTGTCAGGGAAGGGTCACTGGCTCATTCCCATTTGCCTGGAACTTTCCCAGTTTTAGTACCGGAAGTCCCGACCCCTGAGAAACCAGCCCTTCCAGGCGAACTGGGACAGTGGTCCCCTATGACCCTCCCTCCTAGAACCCAGAATCTTCAGTTGCCACAGATCACACGTGAAGAACAAATCAGGAACACCCCAGCTCTGGGGTTTCTGACGTGGATACTGAACAGGAAGGAGCAGAAGAGCCAACCTCATTTCTCCCCTTTCCATGCTGATGAGAGACAAACCTGGCAGCAGGGCTGGGGAGGGGGGGGTGAGAGGTGGGGGGTGCTGCCCTTTCACAGTCCTGCACCCTCCCTGCTGCTCTGCCCTCCTGCCTCCCACGGGTCCCCCTCTCTGTCCACACGGCCGGGTGCTGCTCACTCTGCAGTCCCAGCTGAAATCACATTTTCTCTTTTCAACCTCTCCCAACTGTTCTAACTGAAAGCGATCTTTTGCTCCTGAGAAATGTAATAGCACTTATCTATCATCTGTGTGCTCATGTGATGCAGAAGAGACTCCTAGAAATGGTAGGAAACGCAGAGATACATTGATTCGCGTGCAATGCCCTCATTCATTCACTTGCTGGTAACAAGGTACCATCCACTGGCAAGTCAGGCCCTGTCCTGAAGGAGCCCCAGTGAGGTGGGGGCTGGTGGGGGGGGGAAGAGGAGGTTGGCCAGATGCCTGAGTAATGATCACACAGGTGCCACATGCTGTGGCAGAAGCTGAGCATTAGTAAGCAATGTCATTGGAACTCCTGCTGAGCGGCAGACACCGTGTTAGATGCTAAAGGACGACAAAACCCTTTAGAGATTGTAATTGGTTCAGTGTCAGAAGCACGCTATTTTCATATTGTGTGGTAAGTGCTACAAAAGCTGTCAACTCGGGACCTGTGAGGACACAGATGGAGAACACTGAGCCAGGGATGATGTCTTCTTGGAGGACCGGGCGCTGACCTGAAGGGAGAGGGAGAGAAAAAAGGGAGAGAGAGTCGTCTGGTGGAAAGATGATGAGGCCCATGGGGACAGGGAGGGACTGGCAGATGGGAGAAATTCAGCAGAGCAAGGCAATAGGGCTTTGCGACTGATCCTGGTTTCAGAGGAAATAATCTCAGACCTTGTCTGTTCTGGAAAGCCTTGGAGAGGACACTGGGCGTGCTAGGCCTTTCACTCACACCTGCAGATGGGTTTAGGCGAGACACCAGGCAGAGGCCACACACTGTCTGACTGGATTATCTAGCGGAGTCTTGGAACCGGGCTTTCTGGAAATAGGTTCCTTCCACGAGCTCTAAGATGAAAGGTTAGATGAGCAATGAGAACGGAGAAATGTTACTGAAATGTGTGTGTTTCCTTTGTCTCCATTCTCCACCATGATTAAGAAGTAAAGCGAAATTTGCCGAGACTGGTTTGGCTCAGTGGATAGAGCGTCGGCTTGCAGACTGAAAGGTCCCAGGTTCGATTCCTGTTGGGGGCATATACCTTGCTTGCAGGCACATCTCCACTGTGGGGCGTGTAGGAGGCGGCTGATTGATGTCTCTCTCTCATCGATGTTTCTGATTTTCTATCTCTCTCCCTTCCTCTCTGTAAAAAATCAACTATATATATATATATGAAGTAAAGCAAAATTAAAATATGGAAGTTCCCACCCAGCCAGAGTGGTTCAATGGTTGAGTGCTGACCTATGAACCAGAAGCTCATGGTTAATTCTTGCTTAGGGCACATGCCCGGGTTGTGGGCTTGATCCCCAGTGTGGGATGGGCAGGAGGTGATTCTCATCATTGATGTTTCTATCTCTCTCACTCTCTCTCTTCCTCTCTGAAATCAATAAAAACATATTAAAAAATGTGGAAGTTCCCCACTTTCTCATTCCCTCTGCCTCAACGCATGCTCACACGCACATGCATGCGTAGACACAAACGCATACATGCTTACACTCAAAACACAGCTATGCTACGTGTTTGTTTTGAACTCCCCTGTGCTTTCTACAGCCGGATCTTGAGCTCCTGTAGTTGGGAGTGGTGTGGATTCCCTCCCCTCGAATCCCTTCACCTCCCCTCCCCCCCGCCATGAAGGCATAACAGCTACACCTTCATGTTGACCTCCAGGGTCCCAGCCTCGATGGCCCGTCTTTGAAGAGCAGTCGGATCAGAGGAACAGCTCCAACCTTAAACTCCTGGCCCTTCTCCTTGAACTGCTGGGAGGCGGGAAGATGGAGCACAGGGCAGAATTTCCCGTCTGCTGTGGCATCTGTGCCAGAGACTTCCCAGGCCTTCCCAATCTGTTCTCCCCGGTGGGTGACTGCCTCCAGCCTGCGCACCTGCCTGCCGGGCCAGGCTGCAGAGTCAGCAGCCCTGGCGGCTGCGCTCCCAGACACCCAGCAGCTCCGTCCCTCTGAGGCCTGGCCTTTTCCCGGGAAAGATATGGAAGTCTGAGCTCGCCACCGTCACATTGGTAGCCCGGGACGCTGTGGGGAGAACCCAGGTGCCTCTAGAGGGTCTGGGGACTTTGAAGAAGCGGAAGTGCTGATCTAGGAATCTGAGGGGGCCCAACCGTCCCAGTGAACAGCCCCTGGCTTTCTGGGTGACTTCCAGCACCCCTCCAGCCAGGAGCACGACCCAAAACACACCCAGCGTGTTAGCGACGCAGCACTCGCAGCGGGGGGACATCGCTGCACACCCACTGGAGCACCTCATTTTATTGCACCCCCCGGACAGAGCTTGTTACCCCAGGTCCATGGCGGAGGACGTGGGAGCGCAGGGGCAGAGGTGCCTTCTTGAAGGTCTCAGGGCCAGGGCGCAGCAGAATCAGGATAGAATCGAAGGTCGGCCTCTGCCCTCCGTTCTGCCTCAACATGCACGAGGTGGTGTGAGCAGGGGCAGGTGGGGAGTGACTGGTGTCACCCAGATCTGACGGGCCCTCTTGAATTGTCAGTTGGTTGAGAGTGGAGACCAAGCCTGTACTGGAATGGTTTTGGGACATGGTCTCCTTGCCTGTGAAGCAGGGGACATCTTACTTCTCAAGTGAGTCTGTTCAAGTCAAATTTCATGACAGCCTTGGGAATTTGGGGGACAACACGGGGCAGGCTCTGGCCCAGGGTGTGCCCTGCAGCCCCCAGCCTGCCCGCCGCCTTCTGAGCGCCTGTTAGACTCGTTTCTGCGGATCGTTTCCGGAGCTCGGTGCCAGGTGACCGTCTCTCAAACGCCTTACATGTTATGAAGCATCGCAGATGACTCTGAATAACCAAAGATGCCATTCCACATCTCGTTTGTGATTTCACAATTTAGCTTTCTGCGCCATTTAAGCGCATAGAGGGCCTCCAGAGAAATCCTTATTTTTTTTTCCCTCCCGAAAGCTTTGCTGTGTGAGCGTGGTGCTAATTTTTGTTTTTTGCAGGGTCTAATGAGATTCTCGCAAAGTTTCCTCACTGCGAAAGGCTTTAGAGAACTTAGGAAACCATGGAAATAAGTCCTGGCCTAATGGAGGTCGAGGCAGGCCAGGGAAGAATCATGGGGCAGGAGGCCGGGAGGAGGGGCGGGTGTTCTCTCTCTCATCTGGTCCCTTTATGTTGGGCTCGGCTGGGTCTCTGTGGAAGGCCGGGTCTGCCTCGCCATCCTGCACTGCTTGGCAATTTCCAAAGCACATCTCCTGGATCAGACTTGACTGGAGCTTGACAACTGCCCAGTCAGTGAGGCTGGGTAATTAGGATGATGAGCTCCGTGGTCTAGATGAGGAAACAGAGACGTGGAGAGGTTAAGTGACTTGGCCAGATCCATGAAGCTAATGTTAAGTATTAATGAATGGCAAGACGGGCCTTCAAGTGCTGATCTTTTGATTAAGCGGCCCCGTGTCTGCCTGCTAATCTGGCCCTCCTTCCTCCAGGCCCTCCTTTGCAGCTGCTGAATGTGACATGTTGATGTTGTTGCCATTTAATTCTAGAATCTATCTACAGTGGTACCTCGAGATACGAGTGCCCTAACATACGAGATTTTTGAGATACGAGCCGTCGAGTGAGCGATTTTTGCTTTGAAATACGAGCAACAGTTGAGATAGGAGTAATCGCACGGATTGGCCAGCTGCACATGACTCACCAGTTTACCTCGACTCGAGCGTCTCATATTTTCCCACGCCTCAAGGTTACGGAACGAATTAAACTCGTATCTCGAGGTACCACTGTACCTCTCTCCATCCCAGGGCTGCTACACCTCGAGCCCTGCCCACTGCCATTTCTGGGTCACTGCCACAGAGCCCTAAGTGGTTTCCTTCCTTCTAGTCTTGATTCGCTCAAGTCCTGCAGCATAAACAACTTCCTTTTTTATACAATAGATTTTTATTGATTTCAGGAAGTACAGGAGAGGGAGAGACAAAAAGAGAAACACCCATGATGAGAGAGAATCATTGATCAGCTGCCCCACACTAGGGATGGAGCCCACACCCCCGGCATGTGTCCTGACTGGGAATTGAACCCTGACCTCCTGTTTCATAGGTCAATGTGCAACCACTGGGCTGCACTGGCCCGGCATAAATTAATTTCTTTTTTTTAAAAAATATATTTTATTGAATTTTTACAGAGAGGAAGGGAGAGGGATAGAGAGCTAGAAACATCGATGAGAGAGAGGCATTGATCAGCTGCCTCTTGCATGCCCTCTACTGGGGATGTCCCCTCAACCAAGGCACATGCCCTTGTCTGGAATCGAACCTGGGACATTTTAGTCTGCAGACCGACACTCTATCCACTGAGCCAAACCGGTTTTGGCAAATAACTTTCTTAAATGAAAAATGTGTCACAGTGCTCCTCTGCCTAAAACATGTTGATGGCTCCCGTGGTCTTCAGAAAGCCGCCAGCTTCTCTAACTTGGCCTCTAAGAGTCTGCATGAAACGATGCTGCTTACATCCCTACACCCGCCTGCTGGTGCTCCCCTTGGGAGACTCTGAGTGCCAGCCGCTTCCCTATCACCAGACTCTCTCGTTGTGGGACCTTGGTCCTCTCCACTTCATGACCCCTGTCACCTTCCCTCAGCTTTATCTTCTCTTCGTCACGCGTAATCGCTTTGAAACAGTTCAAACGTGTTAATAAACCAGTGACTCTTTTCAGAGTCTCTAAAATACCGACATCACTTCCAATCATTAACATACTAATGGAAGCGGCGAGGGATCCGCTTTCCAAATGAAAACACGGAGGCTTGGAAGTGCGAAGTACCTTGCTCACCTTCCCATCACCAGCCAGGGGCGGGCTCAGCACTTGGAATTCAAGCCTGCAGATTCCAGTTCGCACACAATTCTGCCACCTGTTCGCATCCTTTGTCAACACCTGGCTCCTGGAGAGCATGTTGGAAGGTGCGGTGTAAAGAGGCTCTACCGAAAGCTGAGTTGCACCGCACACATGAGAAGGACCCTTGCAGGACAAGCGTGCCCAGCAGGAGAAGAGGAAGAGAGAGAAAAAGGCAGAAAAATGATGATGCTGGCACAGCCAGCGCCCGGGCTCATTAGCCTCTTCCAAACAGCCTCTCTCTCCCTCTCTCCCCGCTGACCAGAAATAAGTCCCAGGGGAATTTGTGAGGTAAACTTTCACCTGCGGGGACAGGATCTCTGGAGAGATGAAACACCGAGAGCAGACAGCTTGCTGTTCTTTGCTGAGTCATGGCCGTATAGTTCTGCTTTCTCGGAATAATTGGGAATTACTCTCCTGGGGGAAAAAAATATCAGTGTCCCTAGCAGTGTGTGTTGCCTAAATGACATAAATTCCCAGGACCGTGGAGCTCTGGTTAAAAGTCTCATTTTATCAAGAGTCTTTCCTAACTCAATCGCTCACGTATCCCTTTCTCCTGCCATTCCATCAACAACAGACGGTGGTATCCTGTCAGAGAGGCAAAGACCGTTGGGACCATCAAGGTAGTTAGCCATAAACCACTGAAGAAGAGGAGGAGAGTTCTCAAGCAGGGGTAGATGCATGGAGATACTGAAACAGCCCAAAACATGGCGGGTTCTCCAGCAGTTTGCAGAATGGACTTCAAAATGGATTGAGCTGTAGGAGTGAGGACGGTTCCCAGGCGTCTGGCTAGAGCCGCTGAGAGGTGACTGTGTCATTTCATGAAATGGATTGAAAAGGAAGTTCCTTCCTCTTTTCTTTCTTTTATGCTTTCAGATCTGGCCAGTGCACTTAAGATCACCTTGAACTCGATATTCCTGTGGATAGCTGCGCCTGGAACAGAGAAGACAGTTCTGAACTGGAGATACAGGTCTGGGACATCTCAGCACACAGATGGGCTGGATGGCATCACCTGGAAGAGGGTCTAGAGTGGGAAGATTCTTTTTTAATGTTTTTTTTTTTAATAATGTACAGTGGTACCTTGAGATACAAGTGCCCTAACATACAAGATTTTTGAGATATGAGCCGTCAAGCGAGCAAGCGATTTTTGCTTTGAAATACAAGCGACATTTGAGATAGGAGTAATCGCGCAGATCGGCCAGCTGCACACGACCCACCAGTTTACCATGACTCGAGTGTCTCATAGTTTCCCACGCCTCAAGGTTATGGAATGAATTAAACTCGTATCTCGAGGTACCACTGTATTACATGTGCCCTCCTAGAGTGGGAAGATTCTTTTTTTATGTTTTTTTTAATTAATGTATTACATGTGTACTTATCTTCCCATTGCCCCCCTAGAGTGGAAAAATTATTTTTTAATTTTTTAAATTATTGTATTATATGTGTACATATCTTTCCATTGCCCCCTAGAGTGGGAAGATTCTTTTTTTTTAATTTTTAAATATATTTTATTGACTTTTTACAGAGAGGAAGGGAGAGAGATAGAGAGTTAGAAACATCGATGAGAGACATCGATCAGCTGCCTCTTGCACATTCCCTACTGGGAATGTGCCCTCAACCCAGGTACATGCCCCTGACCGGAATTGAACTTGGGACCTTCCAGTCCGTAGGCTGACGCTCTATCCACTGAGCCAAACCGGTTTCGGCAAGAGTGGGAAGATTCTTATCTGAAGTGGCCAAAGTCAGAAATGGAGAGAAGAGAAGCTAAAGATACACAGCTGTCATTGGGAAGGTGATCGTATGAGTCAGATCCAATGAACGAAGCAAGGACAACATAAAGAACAACTGGAAAAATCCAGGAGAAAAAGAGGGAGTTCCGTTTCCAGGAGAAGAGAGAGGAGTTTAGGTGAAAGGTTGCGGGGAGAGCTAGGTGAATTAAGTGGTTCGGTTCACTGCTGAGAATTCTCTAGACTCAAGAGGTCCTCTCACAGAGTGCCTGGTTTATGCTTGGAAGGCGCGCATGGGCGCTTTGAAAAGCAGTCCTGGTCTGGGCACTATTGTCCCTTACACTGTTGGGTAACCATTGTGAGACTAGTTTAAAGGGAAAGGGCCTTCAGGTTTGTGCTCCAGTGAACAGCTGGTGCCCTGCCTTAGTTTCTCCAAGATCACCAGCCTTTAAGATGCTATTGACAGGTCATGGGTTGATATGAAAGAGTGAAGGAAGCATAGGTTCTTTGACGTCCCTCTGCTTGGGAGGCCACTTGCAGGGAGAACTCTCCACAGGTCTACCACGCCAGGAAGAGTCAATGCTCTCAGACTGTGAAGTCAACGGTGCATCTTGGAAACAAGGACTCCATCTGCTCTACAAGTTGGTTTTGCATGGGATCCACTTGTCAGCAAGCTCTGACTTCAGATGTACAGCCAAGTCTCGAACCCGGGACCTTTTAGGGTGTAGGGATCAGCAATTCAAAAAGTCACAGGGTATCCAGCTAGGCCCTTTTTGCACTTTTGATCAGGCACTAACACACATGCCTTCAAATCTCAGTTGCTTGACTCACTCCATGCACATTTGCCAATGACACCAGGGTGGAGGGACAGTCCAGGGACCAGTGGCCCCAGCTCTGCCTGGGCGCTTATTGGGGTTCAGAGTCGCAGCCCTACCCCAGACCTACTGAGTTAGGGTCTGCATTTTCACAGGTGACCAAGAGATGTGTATGCACATTGACATTTGGGAAGCAATTCCCCAGATTACCCAAGTCCCCTTGATGGGTAAATAAGGTAAGTCCCATGTAAGAGGCAATCAGACTCAACTAAATAGAAATAGGGCAACAAAAAGAGACAGCCTGTCCTACCAGGAAATCATTAAAGTACAACAAAGTCAGTAACAAGTCTATTTCTGAGACCCCGGCACGTTGGTGCATGATACCCGGGTTCCAGGAGCCAGCTTTGGTTCATGGCCCATTGCACCATTGAGGTGGTTGGCTGCTTCCCAGGCCTGTCCCGAGGAACGGGTGTGAGGACAGGATAATGGTCATTTTTCCAGCTTGCCTTTTGGAAGTTGCCGCCTGGGAAGAAGAGAGGGACTAACTGGTCAATCACAGTAAGTCCTATTAGGAAACTGGAAAAGCCAGTGTTGTATTTTTTCTACCTGCACCCTTAAGTGCTCACGTGAAGAGGGTGATTACTGGCCCTTTATTATCCTCATTTTGGTAAAGCTGTGTGTTTTTTTCTCCCTTACACCTGTGTTTAAAGTTAATTCTGTGTTATTTTCTCCCCACGGGCCGTCCTGAGTGCCAGAGGGAACAGCATTTAGCAATACCGAGCAGGAGAGGCAGAGAGAGCAGCGTTAACGCCACGCAGGATTTGGATGCGGGCTGAGTCTGCTGGCAGGAGAAGCTGGGTTTTTATGGCGGTAACTGTGAAGGGGGAGCAGCTGGTGCGCAGAGGTGCCTGGCACCTTGAGGTGCCACGGGGCGACTCCTGGCTGCTCCTGGTGCAGAGAATTCTGCTGGCAGGAGAGCTCAGGGGGAAGGAGAGAGGCTTGGCTTTAGTAGGATGGGCTCTTGGGGAACCAGGTGAGGGTGAGCATGCAGAGGGTTTGGGCTGAGTGCCCGGGGTGAGTGGGGAACGCATCGTGTCTCAGAGGTGAGCAGGGAAAGGGTGGGGTGGGTGCCTCCTGCTTCTGCCTCAGAGCCACTGACACCAAAACAGCCAGCACATAAAGGGCCGCCAGCCACCGCATCGCTAGTCCTGGCAGCATCTTCTGATCCCACACCACCTTCCCTTCCTCGTTTGAACAAAGGCTGAGTTTCCCATGGAGTATCCGTCCTTCCTTGCTCACAGAACCTTGATTTTGTCCTGAGTAGCCAGGTGCCCAGTAAAAAGGTAAGGTGTTGGGATCCTCCTTGTGAGGAGGCGAGGCCCGAAGAGCTCCAGGGGCGGGGCTTCAGACATCCCTTCCCTGGTGCTGGCTCAGGTCTGGGTACCTCTCCTCTGTCCTTCTCCTCCTCACAGCCTGGAATGCGGACATCTGCTTGAATCTGGGGGACAGTCTGATGACCAGATCACACGCTGGAGATGGTGAAACAGCGAGACAGACACTGATTCCTGGACAACACTGTCCCTGCCTATGGCTCGCCTCCTGCCTGCAGGCCACTCGTTGGGATTTTCTGTTCCAGGTCCTGGGCCTCTCCTCCAGGATGAGGCAGGACAAGCGAATCTATCTGCTGCCACAGACAGTTGTCCAGATGTGGGTCACTTAACCCAGTGAAACTCTGTCACTCCCATCCGGGCCGCGAGGAAACAACAGGTCATCAGAGAGACTCCGTGGCTCCTTCCATCCCAGGAGCGGCTTCCACACCTCTTCTTCCCGCAGGCCGGCCGGCCTGGGGGAGGGCGTGAGATCCCCGTGTGGCCCGCCCCTTCTGCTGAGGCAGGCGTGTTAGGAAAGCGCATGGCACAGTACCGAGCGCCATGGAAACCCGTTCACAGAGGGGGCCTGTGCTCCACAGTGCGGGGCGCTGGCTCAGGCTCCCACCAACAGCCAGCAGTTTGGAAGCGGGTCCAAAGCACTGGGTTTCTTGGACACGGAAGCGCAATCCCCAGTCCCCAGGGATCTGTGCTTTCTGTGGCGGCCCTCAAAGCCCCTCAAAGCAGCCCCGGCCCACACCCTCGGAGCTGAGCAGCCGGGCCTCGCCCGCTCGGGTTGGATCTGTTTTCAGCAGCTCGTGCCCTTTTCTGCCGGCACAGATCCGGTTTCCCACCCACTCCAGCCGATCCGTGGGCTGCTCCTTTGCTCCGTGCCCCTCCTCTCCCCAGCATTCAAACCTGCTCCCCACACGGCCACTCTGCAGGCTCCCAGCCCCAGTAGGGTGAGGAAGGAGGCGCCTGGACTCAGCCAGTCCTGACACTGGCTCTCGTGTTGCTGACAGGAGGGGTCAGGGCAGTATCTTCCCCAGCAGGACTCAGGGCGGTGGAAAGAGAAGGGGCAGGAGATGTCTGGGGTCAGAGCTAGGTGAGAGGGACACTGCTTGGTCCACTCCCAGCGCTGCGTTTTCTCGGGGGAGCGGAAGGGGAGCTGGTGGGTAGAGACAGAGGATGGGCAATGCCAGGGGATACCAGGGGGTGCCAGGGGGTGCCAGGAACAGGAGCCACTCAGGTCACACTGCCGGCTCACATTTTCCCGTGAGGAAGGAAGCCGGAAGAAAGATGGAAGGAGGAAGGACAAATTCGCATGGGCTCTGGGCTCAGAAGTCAGTATTTCAGCCTTTCCCGATGGAGGCAGTGTTCTTTTAAGGTACCCTCGGTCTTCTTGGCTTTGATGGTTCAAGAGTGAGCAGATCTGTTGCTTTTCCTGGAAATACATGAACATTCCAGAGCAGAAAACCCTTCCCGCTCACAGCCATCCTAAGCAAAGAGGGACCGTGTCTCTAACCCTCCCAGGGTGAAGCAGCCTGTGGCCACAGGGCTGGGCAGAGGTGGTCAGAACTACCCCGAAGCTGGTTTGGGCCCAGAATGGGCTGCATTATTCGCGGGGTGCGGCCTTGGCCCTCTCCCTGTCTGTTCTGGGCTCAGCCCAGGTCCGAGGAGCTGCGAGGTGCACTCCGCAAGCCATGGGGTCAGGACCAGGGAACCCCGAGCTCCTGGCTGCTTGGCTGAGGGGGCAGCTGTTCATGTCAGGGGCCCTGGGCACGCTGACTGCCGGCCAGGGTCAGCGAGGCGGGCGCTGTGGTGATTGCCGTCATCACCTTGGTTTTCATAGTAGAGGTCAAAGGTCGAAGCAGGAGGGAGGAGAGACGGAGGAGCCTAGGATGCGGTGAGAGTCTGGATAGGTGGTGACTTGCTTAGTGCGCCCCATTCTGCGCCTGCTCCCCAACTCCTTCCTCCCCAGGCCAGGCCCTCGAAACCTGAAAGCAGCCCCTGCCCACCGCCCTAACCCCCCTTCCCTCCTCCTTCTGGGGAACCCACCTCCCGAGACTCCTTTTGATGACTTCTCTTTAGTTGCCATGAAGAAGTGCTCGGATCAGCAAACAGATGGTGGCTGAGGCACGGAGCGCCAAGCACATTTATCAAGGCAAACAGCTGTAGCCCCTCGCCCGCGCCGATTTCTATTAAGAGTCTTCCGGGGCTACCAGCCCCTCCGAGGTGCCATCGGAAGGCGGCCCGGGGCTGGCTTTGTGCGACCTGGGGCCTGAGAGATAAAGCTGCCTCCCGACCCCTCTTTGCAGGCCTCCATCAAAGCGCCTGCTGCAGCCTCGCCCCGCTCCTGCCTCATTGCGTGGCTGGGGGCCCCTCTGGCGTGTCCCCACTTCCCAGGCACCATGCCATGGGGATGTGGTGGACCTGCCATGACCGTGTGCTATAAGGGCAGAGACACATCCCAGGGAGGGGACCCCGACATCCTGGACCCACTAGGTGCCTTTGTTCACTGTCTCCGGATATCCTCACGCTCTCTCGCTGTGCTTCCTGATTTAAAAAAAAAATGTACGTTTTTATTTATTTCAGAGAGGGAGGGAGAGAAGGAAAGAAATGTCAATGATGAGAGAGAATCGGTCAGTGATCTGCTGCCTCCTGCATGCCCTCGGTTGGGCACGGAGCCCCAAAACCAGGCATGTGCCCTGACCGGGGATCGAACTGTGACCTCCTGGTTCCTAGGTGGACACTCACATTGATTTTTGTTTTTATTTGTTCTGAAGGCCGGGATGCTGTTGTGGTTTTCCCTTTGTTGTGGTCTGGAAGAGCCCTGGTCGGGAGCTGGGAGAGGTGGGGTCTATTCCAGACTTTGCCATGGTGTAGCTTTGAACTTGGGCAATCCGTGTTATTTGTCTGGGTTCTTGGTTTCCTCTTAGAGGGGTGGTGTTGGATCAGAGGAGCAAACTCAAGTGCCTTTAGGGGGCGAGGCGAGTACGACAGGTGTGAACTGGCCAGGGGCAGACAGGGTCACTCTATGCAGTGTGCCTCTCCGAAAGGTGCTTCTAACACAAGAACGTGATGCGGTTGGGGGACGCATTAGGCACACGGGCCTCTAGTGTGAGACCCCTAGAGTCCATGTTTGCCAACATGCTGTCAGGCGCGGATATTCTGTGAAGCTTCTTACAGAGTAACAATTCAGGCAAGGCTGGACGCCATGGAAGGCAAATGGACATCAGTAGGCCGGCCTATGAGAAAATGAAGATCTTTCACATTTTTATTCCAGTGGACTATTTTCCTAGAGCAGCTTTAAGTTCACAATAAGACAGAGGGGAAGGTCCATCACCTTGGTTTTAGTTTTAGAGGTCAAAGGTCGGAGGTGGAGGGAGGACAGGTCATATGCCCCCTGCCTTTCCCCCTGGACAGCCTCCTCCACTGTCCACATCCTCCAACAGACAGGGACACTAACAATAATACAGAACCTGCATTGGCACTCCATTCTCACCCAAAGTCTAGAGTTCACTCTTGGCGCTGTACACTCTAAGAATCTGGACACTTGGAGAAGGACATGTAGCCACCATTGATTCATGCAGAGCAATTTCATTGCCTTGAGAATCCTGTGCTCTGCCCATCCGTCCCTATGCTCGTCCCTTCTGCACTGTTTCAGAGGGCCATGGAGTAACGGAGACTCCGGGTGCTCTCCCTGTCATGGCGGGGCCGCCTTCAGCAACTCCATGGGTTAGTGGGTCAGGGACTGTGGGTGGAGTCAGATGGTCTGAGGTCAAAGTCTCCTGTGCTGTTTTCTGTTTGTTTTGTGAATCCTCACCTTTCTATTCATTTTTAGAGAGAGTGGAAGGGAGGGAGAGATATATCTATATCATCTATATATCTATATCTATCTATCTATCTATCTATCTATCTATCTATCTATTATATAGATAGTAGAGGCCTGATACATGAAATTTGTGCACGGGGTCGGGGGAGCTGGTGGGTGTCCCTTAGCCCAGCCTGCACCTCTCCAATCTGGGACATCCCTCTCACAATCCAGGACTACGGGCTCCCAACCACTCACCTGCCTGCCTGCCTGGTTTCCTCTAACTGCTTTTGCCTGCCAGACTGATCACACCCTAACCACACCCTTGCCAGCCTGATTGCCCCTAACTGCCCTCCCCTGCTGCTCTGGTTCTCCCCAATTGCCCTCTCCTGCAGGCCTGGTCCCCCTCAACTGCCCTCTCTGTAGGCCTGGTCCCCCCAACTTTCCTTCCCTGTAGGCCTGGTTTCCCCCCCCACCCCCCACCCCCACACACAACTGCCCTTTCCTGCTGGCCTGATTCTCCCCAACTACCCTCCCCTGCAGGCCTAGTCACCCTAACTGCCCTCCCCTACAGGCCTAGTCACCCCTAACTGCTCTACCCCTGCCAGCCATCTTATGTCCACATGGGGGCAGCCATCTTTGACCATATGGGGGCAGCCATCTTATGTGTTGGAATGATGATCAATTTACATATTACTCTTTTATTAGATAGCATAGATTTATGAAAGAGACATCAATTACTTGCCTCCCTCATGCACCCCAACTGAACTTGCATTTCCAGGTACATGCCCTTCACTGGGAATTGAACCCGTGACTCTTCGGTTCGAGGGACAATGGTCTAGCCATTGAGCAACATTAGCTAGGATTATCTGCCTTCTTAATTACTATGTGACCTCTCATAAGTTATTTAACTGTCCCTCAGTGATACCTGGCATAGGTTAATTTAAATATACCTCAGTCACACTTCAGTTTCCCCAACTCCACAAGGGCAATGCGAGCCGTAGTGATTACACGGAGCTGCTGTGAGGAGTAAGTGGATCGAGCTGAATAATCCATCCAGCACTTCCATCAGTGCTAATGGCTGGTCACTGCGATGACATCCCGGCTTGGCGTGGACAAGCACACGAGGCCTGGTTTGGCGGAGCTAATGTTTACAAATAAGTGGCGACGACTGTGCAAGGCTTCTCTCTTCCATCAAAGGGATCATCTTGTGGCTTTTGCTTCTATTCAAGGCATCAAACTGCAACTCTCTCCCCGGTCTGATCCCCTTTCACGTGCAGCATCCAGTTCAATTCCCTGGTGGGAGAGCGGCAAGTCGCGCCTTCATCTTCACAAAGGCAGAGAAGCACAAGTTCGAAGAGGTCGCAGAATTTGTTCAAAGCCACCCAGGGAGCAAGTGTTTGAGTCGGGATCTGAGCGCTAGATATTACATTCCCTGGACAGTGCTCTGTGCAGCTGCGGGACTTTTTCTCTGCGCGGAGGAGCTGCTGGTCAGGATGGTCAGTTGACATGGTAGAACCAAGGTGGCTCAGTGGATTCGCAGTCTCTCAGTCTTGCCCAAAGCAGGATTTCAGGTGCTTATTCTTTTTAAAAATATTTTATTGATTTGTTACAGAGAGGAAGGAAGAGGGATAGAGTCAGAAACATCAATGGGAGAGAAACATTGATGAGCTGCCTCCTGCACACCTCCTACTGAGGATGTGCCCGCAACCAAGGTACATGCTCTTGACCGGAATTGAACCTGGGACCCTTCAGTCCAAAGACCGATGCTCTATCCACTGAGCCAAACTGGCCAGGGCTTCAGGTGCTTATTCTTAGCCTTGATTTGTGGAATCCAAGCCTAGGTTTCAAGATTCCCAGAGGAGAGACCCAGTTGCCTGTGTTTTATCCCGGGGGGGGGGGGCCGCCGGATTCTCATGGTGGCCATAGCCTGGGAAACCAACTTGGGGCCAGAAAATTCTGCCAAGAAACCCCAATAGGCAGCTTTGTCCCAGACGTCGGAATAGCTACTTCAGAAATATGTAATACGGTCATGATGGGTAGGCAAAAAGCATGGCTAGCTCAAGGGATCAGAAGAACAAAGCCCAGGACTGTGCAGCTTGCCACAGAGGGATCCAGATCTTATTTTACGAGCGAGGCACCTTGTTGGGTCCTGCATGCTGGGCCAGGAAGGCCACAAAGGAGCCAGTGATTGGAGCTCCGAACTGGTAGTGGCTCAAACAGTGACGGTATGCCCTTGCCTGACCTACCTCCAGGGAAAGGGACTGGCACCAGGGAAGGATGCTGTCATCTCTTACGGTCTGTAAGATGATCTTCCAGGAGAGGGACAAAGGTGAGTCCTAGCACCTCTTGGGCTTCTGTCCCACCCTCGGCAATCTCAGCAGAAAGAGAGAGTCCTAATGGAATCCAAGCCTGCGCCTCCTCGGGGAGGGGATCTGATTGGCCGGCCACTCCTCAATCCCAAGGTAATTGGTGACTAGTGGAGCCACAAGAAGTGGGGGAGGGGGAGAAGGAGGCAGAGGGAGCTGAAACAATAGACGTCCAACCAGGATTATTTAGCTTTTCTTAGAAACACACTCAACAAACCAATTACTTCCTCCAACCCTGATTGCATTCCAGGCGTGAAGCAGGCATTGTGGAAATGCACGCGGGCATCAGAGGACCAGCCAGGCCGGTGTGCGTCGCCTTCACCACTGAATACACACCTTACACCAGTGGTCCTCAACCTGTGGGTCTCGACCCACAACCCTTTCACAGGGGTCGCCTAAGACCATCGGAAAATGCAGATATTTATATCACGATGCATAAAAGTAGCAAAATTTCATGGTTGGGAGTCACCACCACATGAGGAACTATATGCAAAGGTCACGGCCTTAGGAAGGTTGAGAACCACTGCCTTACACCGTACCCCATGCAAATGGGTAGCACGGAAGCGAGCCTCCGTGCATCCCCAGTCGAGGCTGTGGATTCCAGCAATATTTAGATAGGGAGCCAGCAGCCTCGGAAATATACATCTGCAGAGTAGAGGAATGCGGCCTGCCTTAGAGTACATCCATTCAGAGTGAGGGTCCTGAAATGTAAAGGTGGAGAAGACACACACGGAGATGTTCATGGAGCTGCGTTTCTGAATGGTAGAATGACCGACGACTTTCCCCGCCTTTATACTTTCCTGTACCCCCCTACACACACACACACACACACACACACACACACACACACCCTTTTTTTTTTTTTTTTTTTTTGCCGAAGAACAGTACTATTTCACGATTGGGAAAAAGACATGTTTTATATGTCTCAGTTCAGGCCTGGGTGTCAGTGGGACTGAAAACACAGCCCATGGAATTATGGTGACGGGACAGTGGGCGATGCCTTCTCTCTGGGACAGAGCCCAGCGCACACGGGGGAGCGTTGCAGCTGGTCCTGCCCCGGGCGAGGCAAGAGGGCAGCCCTCGCTCTGTCCTATCTTCCGGGCCAGGCTCCCCCGAACCTCCATATGCGCTGCTTCTGCGTTTGCTGCTCGCTCAGCCTCTGGGCCCATAGCAACCTCCCACCTTATTTATCAAGAGGTGGAAGGAGAGAGAGAGAGAGAGAGAGAGAGAGAGAGAGAGAGAGAGAGAGAG
>JAAGEH010000417.1:19118071-19382843 GCA_011751065.1 Lasiurus cinereus
GAGAGAGAGAGAGAGAGAGAGAGAGAGAGAGAGAGAGAGAGAGAGAGGCGAAATCTTTGTCCCACAGGCCTGCAATAAAGGAGCATATGTATCCACACAAAAAAATTCCTTGGCAACAAAAGCTTTTGAATTGAACACGGTCTCTTCAGCCAACTTATGTAAATTCTATCCCAATTTTGGGCATCTATTTTGAGCACAGAGAGAAACGGTATGCATCTTGCCCTAAAATTGTGCTCGACAGAAGGGGTGACGCCATCTGGATGCCACATTACGGGAGCCTGTCACCTGCTAACTGAGATGAGAGATGACAGGTTATAATCGCCTCCCCGCTGCCGGAGCGGCCCTGGCTGGCGAGAGCGCTCTGGGCATCAAGGTGTCGCGTGACAACGGAGCGCTCCACGGGGCTTTGTGGCCACAGGTGGCTGGATGGCACCGGGTAGGGGGCAGGCAAGCAGCAGGCTCTGCCTGGGGGGGCAAGGGGGGTGAGTTCTACCATGAGAGGGGCTGGGTTTCCTTTGCCTCAGCTGCAGTGGGAATCTGGCTCCTCCCCTAAAATGGTACCCACTGAGAGTCAGAGGGTGACCCTTTGGGGACTGCCCTTGAGCAACTGGCTCTTGTGGAAATGGGGAAGTGGGAGGAGCGGTGGACTTGCCAGTGAGGAAGGCGGGGAGAGAGACCCAGGGAGACTGTGCACCACTCAGTGGGGATTCAGAGAACAAACATCCCCTCCCTGCGTGGCCTAGGAGAGGGCTGTTTGATCATGTGACCATGGGAGCTGCAGGAGGGAGGCCCTTCATCTGTAAGTGGCTTCTAATAAGTCTGGGTTCGACCAACATTTAAGAATATATCTAGTATGGGCTAGTCGCTGTATTAAGCCCTAAAGAAACATGTGGTCTAGAAAAGAAGACTATGCATTTGCCAAAAATTAGACGATAGAATTATATGGACAAAGAGAGAAATATGAAAAAGCTAGAGAAGTGCTTGAGAGAAGAGAATGCTTAAAATGAGTGGGGTCATCGGAAAAGGGTTTTCAAGGATGGATAGGAGTTTTTCACCTGGCTAGGAAGTGGAAAGAAAGGGTATGGCAGGTGAAGGGATGAACCAACATGGTGTAGCCCACACATTTTCAGAACATAGATGAACATAGGTGTTGAGGGTGGAAAGTCTGCCAGCAAGTGAAATGACATTTTTTTAACAAATTAGTCTGCAGTAAGGAGCCTGCAGATGAATATTTCTGTCATCAAACTCATCCATCTGTATGGTAAGCTTTCCACATTTGTCTCCCCTACAGGGCTGTGAGTTCTTTGAATGAAAGATGCTACTTCTTCTTCTTTTTTTTTTCACTGCTAGTGCCTAGCATATACTGTGTGCTCAATATTTGTTGAATGATGGATCAATTAAATTGAAGTCTTATGAAGAAACTCAAACTTTCCTCTATCCGCTTGGCATTTCAGAGAGTTGGGCACCCTCCCTGGTCATCCACTGAGGAGGCTGAGTGGCTGCTCTCCATGTTGGAAGAAAAGCAGGCCAGGCTTCGCTGCCTCCACTGCCCTAGGGAGATTAGCTATTTAACAGCAGAACGTCACCTACCAATAAGGTTTAATGGGACCCAAATATGAGATGCTTGAAGGTGGCCATGGGGTCTGCTTCTCAGTGTTATTTTTTCCTAGTTTCTTAGAAACAAAAAATAAAAAGGTCTATTGATTTTTTAAATTATTATTTTTTGTTTAGAGATGAAGGAAAGGAGAGGGAGAAAGAAACATCAATCAGCTGCCTCTTGTAAGCCCTCTACCTGGGATCGTGCCCCACAACCTGGGCACATGCTCTGACTGAAAATTGAACTGGAAACCTTTCTGTGCACTAGAAGACACCCAACCTGAGCCGCACTGGCCAGGGCACAAAGAACAATTTTACTGAAAGTGCTGGGTTGAAGATTAATTCTAGCTAGCATGGCTAGAATCTGGACACCTTGTGACAAGGTAGTTTTTAAATAGGCACATATGGGGTTCTAACAAACGGGGCAGGCTTTCGGAGTGAGGGGCTACTTTGACCGTGAGTACCTTGGTGAGCCCAAGATGAGGCTCGGAGAGTGGGCCCCCTCCTGTGCCTCTCAGGCAGAGGGCAGTTTGAGCGACGGTTCTCGCACACCATCTTGGAAAGTGGGAATTCTGGGACTGCTCTCCCCTCCTCAGAAGGCGGGTTTCTGTGATGTAGAGAAGGTAGCTAAGACCACCTGTAGATTCTGCACAAAGAGTCTTAGCATCTTGAGGATTCTTCATTGCTCTCTATTCTATCTTCAGTGCCGGACTTAGTACCGGGCACATAGTAGGTGCTCCCTATCCAGTGAATTTAAGCATTCATTAGATTGAATGAATAAAAACAACAATTAATGCTGGTAGATAGCTCATTCTGTGCCAGGCCCTGCTTTCAGGATGGTGAATGCTTAATTCATTTTATCTCCACAACAGACCTCTGAGGTGGATACTATGGTGAAGAAATGCCAGCGAGCAGATGGTAGGTGAAGCAAGCTGAGCATCGTCTGAGGTAGCCGCAGTGGTGCTGCTGCCCATGACCTGGGGCTTCCTCTGGGGGTAAACAAAGGGCAGCCCATGGCGGAGATGACGTCTTGATAGTTGCTCCTGACGCTGACCACTGACAAGTAGGGAAGGGTTACCTAATGGCTCTGGGTGACGGGCCAGGCAGAGAAGGGTTTATGACAACCATTTATGAAGCTGAAGCAATGCCAGGCAAGTCCAGGCTCCCCGTGGCACCATCACGTCGAAGGTAAACACTCCTTTCCTTGAAAGGGAAGTCTCCTCTTAGCTGAGCTGTGGGATTGAGTGTGCGCATGACCGTCCCAGTGGTCAACAAACTGCGCCTCGTGAGCCACATGCGGCTCTTGGGAGCCTTGAGTATGGCTCTTCCACAAAATACCACGGCCTGGGCGAGTCTGTTTTGAAGAAGTGGTGTTACAAGAAGTTTAAGTTTAAAAAATTCGGCTCTCCGAAGAAATTTCAATCATTGTCCTGTTGATATTTGGCTCTGTTGGCTATTGAGTTTGCTGACCAGTGCCCTAGACAGTTAATGCAAACACAGCTGGGGGCCCTGGTGGAGAATGGGCGAGCGTCAGTTCTAAGTGTCTCCTCCTCTAGCAGAAGGCCCTCCTTGGACCTGAGGGGCCGAGGCCCAGCTCTGAGCAGGCTGCTGGAGAAAAACACAGCCTCTGGGTCTTGTACCTGATTCCCCCTCCCCAGGAAACCAGTGGATCTCAGGGAGGCTTGAACCATCCACGTCTGGCACAAATGCTTTCTCTCCCTGGTTGACCTCACTACTGTGACTTCAACTTGATGGACAGCAGAAATGTACCGCCAGCTTTTCATTATCCAAACCCAAGGAGGGGGACAGAGGTGTGTTACTCAAGAAGGGCAATCCAAGACTGGTTTTGACTTTGGGAAGCTTTAACTGTTTTATTTCATACTAGAGACCCAGTGCATGAAATCCATGTACAGGTAGGGTCCCTATGCCTGGCTGGCGATCAGGGCCAATCTGTGGGGTGATCAGGGGCCCCAACTGGCACCCGCCTTGGCTGGCCTGGGGCCTATGGGCTGGGGGCAGCTCTTGCATTGAGTGTCTGCCCCCTGGTGGCCAGTGCACATCATAGCAACCAGTCGTTCCACTGGTCGTTGCCCCATTTGGTCAATTTGCATATTAGGGTTTTATTAAATAGGATACACAGCACAGATATTCAGAGATGAATGGCACCATTGAGATCATTTCTTCCAAAATCTTTAGTTCACAACAGAGAAAAGGAAGAGTTAAGACAGGATAAGATTGTTTCAGTGAGTGGTTGCTGACTCAAGGCCCACTGAGTTATATTTTCTAGATATGAACAAATGTGTCTTTAGCAAATTTATTCAGAATGACTGCCCTCGATGATGGGGGTAAACATAGGTCCCTGAACTTTTTAGCTGGAATGACCCAGAAGTCTGCATTCCCCTAGTAGAGAAGATGGGCTTGCCATCTGGGCAGAGATAGGCCAGGGAGTGGTGTACCTGGTCCACAGAGTCCTGGGTGGCACAGAAGTTTGGACAGAGCCTTTGGAGTTAGCTAAGCCCAGGTTTGTATTCTGTTCTGCTACTTCCTTACCTTCATGATGACTTCAGGCAAGTGTCTACATTTTTCTGAGCCTCAGTCTCTTCTGAAAAAGTCATGGACATATCCTTTTGTCTGTAACACTGGCCATGTAGGACACAAGACACTCTCACAACATTTCTAATGAGCTGGTATTCTTTAAAAAAATATTTCATTGATTTCAGAGAGGAAGGGAGAAGGAGAGAGAGAGATAGAAACATCAATGATGAGAGAGAATCAATCTATTGTCTCCTGTACCTGGGCATGCACCTTGACAGCAAATTGAACCATGACCTCCTGATCCATTGGTCGATGCTCAACCACTGAGCAACACCAGCCAGGCATGAGCTGGTGTTCTTATGATCTCCATTTCACAGAAGAGAAAAGCGTGAAGTGTAGAGAACTCAAGGTCAGAGCCAGGTCTTAGAGCAGGTCTGCATTCTAACCCAGAATTTCTTCTTGGATGTTCCAGGCACGGGGGCTCCTGAGATGACTGAGAAGGCCTCTGTTTGAGTCACTCACATCCGGGTCAGAGAGACAGAGAAGTAAGCCACCGGTCATAATGCAGCGGGATAAGGATTATAATAGTTTTCAGAATCTGAGGAGGCGCACCTGTCCCAGAATGGAAGATCAGGGAGAGCTTCCAGACGTGGGCGATGCCCACAGACTTGAAGGACAAGGAGAAATGATCTGGCTGCAGAACTCTGAGACTGATATTCCGGATATTCCGGAGAGATGGAAGAGTTTCAACAACCTGGAGGTGCAGGCACACAGTTAGAGGACCCACAGATAGGAGTTGGGGCGGGGTGTCAGGGGATTTAGCCAGTGGTTGATCATAAAGCGACATATGGTGTAGACTGTGGTGAGGAGGGACCGGGACCAGGAGGCATGGGGGACCCACAGCGATGGTTAGTGGTGATGTCATCAGATTTGAGTTTCAGAAAGCTCACTGCCTCACTCCCAGGATTTCTGCAGGAATAATCACAGCCTCAGCACCAGCCTCTTTCAACTTCTGGCGGCGGATTGAGCCAAGATAAAATACAGGCCGCTATTGAACAGTGTTGTCCAAATCTTCCTACATGCCTGAAATATGGCATCCCTTCCCGGCCTCGTCCCTGACACCAGCCCAGCCCTTGCACTGCTGCTGGAGGAACCCCAGCTGAGGGGGATGTGCAGGAGGTGGAGAACGACTCAGGGGACCTTGACGTGGTGCAGCTCTTGCCTTAGTGCAGGGACGCCTGAGGCACCACCCGCCTGAAGGACTTCCCACGTCCATCCGGGCTCCCATCCACCCTGCAGGGATACCCTGAGCCTGCTTCCTGGAGCTGCATCTGCATCTCCGCTTAATTGAATTTGCATCCTTTTAAAAAATATTTTCACTGTGGCCCAGAGGCATTCAGGCAATGGGTGCATTTTTAATAAACCTGTAAGTAAATAACCGCTTTTTCTCCCCAGAGGGACTTGCCTTCTCTGACAGCGGAAACCAGTGATGCCGGGAACGGGACTGGGAGACACACGCTGACTCCCTGGGTGATTCACCTTGTTGTTCTGGGGTCACGCCAGGCTCAGCTGTCCCCGCACACACACGCTCCAGTTAGCCGGGGATACCTCACCCCGACACCTGTGGGCCCACACGCTGGCGGCTAACCCCCTCTAGTGTTGATTGAAATAGATCATTGGCAGCTGTGAGAACAGACCCAAAATGTTCAGTGGGTTCCGCATCCCACACTCTATTCCCTGGGTCTCCAGCACACAGGAGTTAGACCCGGGTGTGTGTGTGTGTGTGTGTGTGAATTAGGCATCCATGTGGATATACCACATTTCTACTGATGGGCCCCTGATTGCTTCTTATACCTGATGGAGGCCTTGACCTCTCCCTGCATGCACCCGGCCATGTCCATCTTCTCAGGCTGCACCGCCATCCCTGTCACCCCGCCCTGTTGTGCCCATTCTCTTCAACACATGTCTGTTCAGGCCCCTCTGCCTGTCCAGGGCCCCTCCTACTTCCACTCTGGGTCCTGGAGTTTCCTGGCGGAGTCTGCCTGCTCTTTGCCTGGCACTGTCATGAGTTAGTTCTCTTTCCCTTGAAACCCTCAGCTCAGGCCGATATCAGACCCTGACTTCTGTTGAGGTCTCCTGCCTCTGTGACTATCTGGAGGGTGGAGGCTGACCGGTGGATGCTCGCATGTGGCAGACGCTCCTGGCTTGCTTCCCCCACAGAGCTGACATTCTGCAGCAACCTTCACTTGGGCCCCTTGTGAGCAGAGCATCTTAGAGAGAAAGTGGCCTCTCTTGCCCTGGCCGGTGTGGCTAAGTGGTTAGAGTGTCAGCCTATGGATCAAAGTGTCTCAGGTTCGATTCTCAGTCAAGGGCACGTACCTGGGTTGAAGGTTCGGTCTCCGTCCCTGGTTGGGGCATGTGCAGGAGGCAACCAATGATGTGTTTCTCTCACATCAATCTCTCTCTCTCTCTTGCTCTCCTCCATTTTCCCCTTCCACTCTCTCTAGAAGTCAATGGGGAAAATAACCTTGAGAGAGGATTAACAACAACAACAACAACAACAAAAGAAAACAAAGAGAAAGTGGCCCCTCTTCCTCTCCCTCTTCCCCACCCCAAGCCAAAATCTTGTCTGCAGCCTTCCAGAAAATGAGTTACCAGCACTCTCAAACCCCATGTGAACAATAGAACTATTGTAATCAGCATCACTCTCATTAAAGACAAACACTTCAGGCCTGGCACCTCAGTTGATGGTTTGGATCCATTTCCCAGATGTGCCAATCGAGGCAGCCATGGCTGGATCCCGTGGCAGGAGACATCCTTGGGACCACAGACGTCAAGAGACTGGGCGTGGGAACTAGCCAGGCTGTCACCATTACATACTGAGCCCCAAGCCTCCACATCCCCTGTTCTGCTGATGGAAGTGGTTGACGGAAAGCCACAGAGAACATTTGGAAGAGGACAGTTGTCTGAGAAGGGGACCATGGACTTTAGTGGCTATTGAACCCCAATGAAGCCCTTCTTCTTGGGGGCGGTAGAGCAGCCTTTCCAGAACTCTGCATCCACACATCTGCAAGAACGGCCAGCCCTGGCTATAGAAGTAGGTGTAAGCACATTTATTTCTTTGGGCTTTTTGCTTGATGAATCTCCCTCCCTCCCACCCCCCACGTCTCCCCGCCTCGCTCTCTCCTTCTGCCTCAGGCCTCTGCGCCACTTGAACCCCTGTCATTCCTCTTTGCTGTGTTTAACAATGCACCGCTGGTCCCTCCTCTCAGAAACCGAGGCACCAGCCCTCGGCCCGCACAACCTCTTCAGCTGAATCCCGCAGAACGCTCGCCGGCTGATGGGAAGTGATTTATAATCCCAAACACAGTTTCTTTCATCCTCGGTTCCGGTTTCCTGCATCACCAATCGCTCTGCATATTAGCATTACATTGACGACATTCAAAACAGGTGCAGCTGCCTACAGAGCAGCTGCCGTGGCCCACTGACAGCTTCGAGCCCACACCCGGTGCCCGAACCCTCCGTCTGATAAGCTTCGGAACGGGCGAAATCATCATTAAAGGGGAATTGACTTGTAAGGGCGGCGAGATCCCAGTCATTGCAGCTCACCACAAAGAAAAGCGAGGAGGTGGCGGCGGCCGAGGGAATCTTCTTGAAGAATGCATTCAGCAGAACCGCAGAACAGAAATCGCTAGCTCAGGAGAATGGCGGGACACAGCGGGGAGGTGCCAGGGAATCGGACTGAGGGTGCTCTCCTGGAATCCGGGATCGCAGCCTGGAGCTCCTGGGAAGTTCCTACTGGAAAAAAAAAAAGATGGAGCAAGTATTGGGGGGTAAAGGGGACAGAACCGCAAAGGAGCCTGGGACACCACATTTGGAGCTGGTCTAGCTAATATTGAACCCAACCTGTTACTCTCAGGATGTTGAATCTAGAGGAGTAATTTTGAAGATTTTTTTAAAAATAAATTTTATTGATTTTTACAGAGAGGAAGGAAGAGGGACAGAGAGTCAGAAATATCAATGAGAGAAACATTGGTCAGCTGCCTCCTGCACACCTTCTACTGGGGATGTGCCTGCAACCAAGGTACATGCCCTTGACCAGAATCGAACCTGCAACCTTTCAGTCCACAGGCCGACGCTCTATCCAGTGAGCCAAACTGGTTAGGGCTAAAGATTTTTTTTTTACATCTAAAATGACCTCAACATTTTTGTCCCCCAAAACAGGCCTAAACTCCAAAGTAGGGTAAAACTGAAGGGCTTCTGGGTGTGACTTCCACCTGCAATTCCGACCCTGAATTTGATCTCTGAACTACCTCTTATTCAATGCCCCAGTAGGCCTGATGCAAGGGCATAACTGAATCCTCGCCGCTGTCACATTTGACAGATGTGAGTGTCATAGTCTTACTGATGAGTAAACTGAGGGCCAGGGCCAGATCATACCGCTCCTGAGAGGAAAGGCAGGGTTCAACAGAAGCTGCCAACTCAAAGGTCAAAGGCGATCCCTGCCGCCCGCCCTCCTCTAAGACTCCGTGGTCCACCAAAACACAAACAAAAATAACACCAAGAGAGAAAAACCGGAATAACACGAAGAGGGTGAAGCCTGGAGTCCGTTCCCACTCATGGGGGCTTCGGTTCCGCACACTCCCCCATCCTGGGCCCTTTCCTGGGCCTGGGCAGGGGAAGTCCAGGTCGCAGAGCAGGTGTGGCCATGGCTGAGCCATCGGATTGGACCACAGGGTGACTGACACAGCTCTCATCTGTGGCAGGATCATCACACCCATGTTTCACACATCAATTTACACACATGTCCTTTCCTGTTTGTCAACTGTACCTCAGTAGAGCTGTTACAATGTGGGGAAAAATATTCACTAAAGAAAGGGTAAGGGGTTATGTGGGAGGCTTTGTCTAAGTCCCGTTTTCTTACTTTGTTATGGTTCTGAAATAAATTACATGTCATTCTTGGGGGAAAGGGAAAGAGAGAGAGAGAGAGAGAAATGTCGATGTGAGAGAAGCACATAATTTGGTTGCCTCCCACACCACCACCCTCTACCCCGAACAGGGGGTCAGGGTGCATGGATGCAACCTGCAACCCAGGTACACACCTCTGACCGGGGATCAAACCAGAGACCTGTGTGGGGGCTGATACTCTAATCCCATGGTCGGCAAACTGTGGCTCATGAGTCACATGCGGCTCTTTGGCCCCTTGAGTGTGGCTCTTACACGAAAATACCATGGCCTGGGCGAGTCTATTTTGAAGAAGCGGCGTTAGAAGAAGTTTAAGTTTAAACAATGTGGCTCTCACAAGAAATTTCAATTGTTGTCCTGTCAATATTTGGCTCTGTGGACTAGTGAGTTTGCCGACCACTGCTCTAACCATGGAGATCATTGCTCAGGGGAGCACAGAGGGTTTTCATCAAGGACCCGACATAGACTGCTTTTCCAATAACCCCCAGGTCAATTAGTGATATTTGAAAAACGGACCGAGGTCCGCACTCGTGTCTGCTGGTGGTCGGGGAGGCTGTGATGCAGCCTCGTTCCTGCAGGAAAAAATGTAATTTTGTTTCAAAACCTTGGGGATGTCTCTAGATGTCTGATGGTGAGGAAAACACAAAGAGAAGATGTCTCCGACGTCCCTCCTCCCTGGAGCCCAGGCCCAGGACCCTGCGGCAGTGATGACCGACGCTAGAAAGAGGTTTAAAGAACAGACTTCCTCCCAGCCCCCTCCTCACGGATGGGCACCCCGGGGCTCCTGTTTTCTGACCCTTGCCCTCTCCACCCTCCCCGGTCTGCACGCAGCATTCTGGGGGCATCCACGTGAGAGGCGCAAGACACCAGCCCTTTGGGGGCGGAGGGGAGAAACGCTAACAATGGCCACCTGAAATTAATAGGGGCGTTTGCTGATTAAGGGCAGCCCCCCACTGGTCTCAGCCCTCGGTCTGTGCGGGTGTATTTCGCTCTCGCTTCAAGCCATGTTCTGTTACGCTTCCCATTTTAGAAATGAGGAAAACGAGTGGCAGAGAGGCGAGAATCTGCCCAAAGGCAGACAGGTTGTCCTGTCGGGGCTGGGATTGGCTCCCGGTCTGACTCCAAATCCCACGTTCACGACCACTCTCAGCTGTGTGGGTCCCTCGATGTGACCGGCCCCATTGCCAGGCTGAGCACGTCTTGTCCCTGGTCCCGTCTCTGGCCCCGTGCCGTGTACCCCTGGGCCCAGCACTCTCATCAGGCTGGCATGTGGCCAGGGCCTGCCCCTTTGACCTCTCACCTTGGGAAATCAGCCTTTCCAACCCTGTTCCTTCCCCGTCTCTGCTGTCAGCCCCTCCGGTCTTTCTGAGGTTTATATATTTTATTGATTTTTTTACAGAGAGGAAGGGAGAGGGATAGGGAGTTAGAAACATCGATGAGGGAGAGACATCGATCATCTGCCTCCTGCACAACCCCTACTGGGGATGTGCCCGCAACCAAGGTACATGCCCTTGACTGGAATTGAACCTGGGACCTTTCAGTCTGCAGGCTGACGCTCTATCCACTGAGCCAAACTGGTTTCCGCAGGTCTTTCTGAGGTTTAGACAAAGCAGTGGCTGTCCAGTTTGAGTCTCTATCCCATCCTCTTGTTGGAGGCCCTGGAGGTGGTGTGTGTGTGTGTGTGTGTGTGTGTGTGTGTGTGTGTGTGGTGGGGAGGCTGAGTCTATCCACAGCACATGGACAGGTGCTTTCCAAGATACGGGTCCAGTGAAACAATTCGGGTCTCAAGACTAAAAGCAAGCATAGAGCCCTGCTGATTGAACTTGTACCTATGAACCAAGAGGTTGCTGGTTTGATTCCCAGTCAGGGCACATGCCTGGGTTGCAGGCTCGATTCCCAGTGCGGGGCGTGCAGGAGGCAGCCAATCAATGATTCTCTCTCATCATTGATGTTTCTAACTCTCTCTCCCTCTCTCTAAAACTCAATAAAAAAAAAAAACCACATTAAAAAAATAAAATAAAAGCGTGTGCAGGAAACACGGCAGTGGGTGAGCACCTGGGAGTGAACCCAGCCTGTATTGTCAACGCGACTAGGGGGCCCCTCCCTCCCATGTCACAGTCCCCTTTCAGTGGAGGCCTCCAGGTGAATGACTGGGGCCAGTGGAAGTTCCATGTGTGGTTTTCAGACGCTGTGGTGGACTCCCTAGGGTGCGATCCCCACGGTTCTGGGGAGTTTGGGGGTTTTGCAAATGGCGCCTCCAGCATGAAATTGGTGTTGTGCTTCCCCAGGTCCCGCCTGGATGGGGAAGGGGGGTACCCACCTCCCCTCTGATCACCTGATGACATAAGCGTAGGCCTCTGAGCTGTCCTCGTGCCTCCTGGGGATGCTGGTGCACACCTGTTTAGCCCCTCTCTCCTCCCCCAGCAACTCGCCACAGTCCACCTGAGCTCCGTGTCTCCACCTTGTCAGGGAAGCACGCTGCCACCGTGTAATTATGCCATCCTGGAGGTAATTTTAACCGCAGCCTTTATTCTGAAGCAGCCAGCGCCGTCCCCACTGGCGGGCACAAAGAGAAGCTTCTCACTAGCCTGGACTCGCTGTCAAACATGCCAGGAGAAATAAAAAGGTGCTAACGCAACAGAGCCCAGAAATAGAAAGTCAGACAGGAGGCGATGCTGGAGGCTCGGGCTGCGGGGCTGTGGGGAGAGTGGGGGGGGACATGGGTTTCACTCCCGGCAAAGCTGCCAGACAGCGAGCCTCCGAGGTCACTACTCCTGGAACCTTCCTTAGCCGAGTGGGTAAAACTAAAGGGTGTTTGGGGAGGATTTAATTTTTCCTGGAGGTTTGCTCTCTCTGAAGGGAATTTAGGGCTGATGATGAGGCAGGGGCAGCAGGCCCAGGAGTGGGGAGTACAGATGTTAGGGTTCTTCTCCTTGATCGTTTCCATAGCTAGCCTGAGCAGGATGGTGGCCTGGGGGTCTGGGGGAGCCTGCTCAGCTCTGCACTCTGAGAAGAAGGTGAGCCCAGGCTCCCTGCCTCAGCCACATTCTTGGAAATAGCATGAGGCTCCGTGCCCCCCAGCCTGGGGTGGGGGTCAGGGGAGGCCCAGATCAGGCCTGGGAGCCTTCGGAGGCCACACGAGTTGAGGTCAGTCAGGCACCTCAGGTCTCACCCAGGTTGTGGCATATGTCAGAACGTCCTTCTTTTCTGAGTCTGAATAACATTCCAATGTATGTTCATACCACATGTTGAAACAAAGAAAGATTTACAATCCCAAAGGGACATGCAGTCAATGATGGAAGTAGGCGCTGTGAGGTCAGGGAGGACAGGAGAACTGGTCTACCCCCTGTACCCCAAACTAGAGTGTGGGGCCTGCTTCTGGGTGCTGGGTGGGACTCTCCTGCCTTACACCCACCTTCCTCAGGGGAGACTGGGGTTATATACCCGCTTGCTCCTACACTATACGGGGCATGAAGGTGTGACAAAGTGTATTGAGTTTCTTCCAGGAAAACATGGAGTCAAGGTTGCCTTGTACATGGTCTGGGCCCCAGCCTTCCAGGACTTTTGGGGGCTTTGCAAGAGCTGAATCTACCCAAACAAGGGGTGTCCAATGGGCTTCTCCAGCAGGGCCATTGCTGGGGTACGGGAGAGTCTGGGCTTTGCTTTCGCTCACAGCTAGGAGCAGACCCAGAGAAGGTCTGTGACCTTTGCCCGGTCACCGCGTCAGGAAAGGAAAGGTGTTTCCTCTGGCGATGAGAGTTAAGACCACTGGGTCCTCACCAGGAGCTCATTGTGACAGCTGGTCTAGAACTTTCCTACTGCAGATTCAATAGTGCCCTCTCAAAAGAAGAGCCACTAGTCTGGTTTTCACTGAGACAATCCCTTCAAGCCCAACACCATGGACGTGACCTTCAGAGTCTTGCTGCTCAACATGATATTCCGGACCAGCAGCTTTGGCCACACCTGGGACCTGTGAGCAGGCAAAGTCTCTGGTCTCTGCTCAAACTTGGGGGCTTAGGATCTGAATTCCAACATGTTCTCCAGGAGATGTTTGCCTTAGAGCCTCAGGGGGCAGCCCCCAGCCCTGGCATAGCCCTGGAAGAGGTGGGAGCAATCTGGAATCACGAAGGGCTCCGGTAACTTCTTGGGCAAGGAGGAAAAGCAGTACCCAGAATGCATTTCACGGGGAGCCTGGAGGGTCAAAGGTCACAATAAATGGGAAAGCATCAAGTGCCTGGGAAATGTATGGCCTTTTCATGCTCATTGGTAGCTGGCCTGTTCCCACCCATGACTTAGTAGGGAATCCTCTATCTCTCCAGCCAAATTAATCTCTTCTCTGCTCTTGCTCCTGGACCCTCTTTGAAACAACATCAATTTGGGTTGCTTTCATCCCAAACTGCAAAGTGGATTTGAAATCACAGTCCTGTCTTTAGTGAGATTCTCTTCTTTGCTTCCATTGTGTGTGTGTGTGTGTGTGTGTGTGTGTGTGTGTGTGTGTGTGTGTGTTTGGTTTGGTTTGTGGCTTGGACACACATTTGCTGTGGTGCCCAGGACCCTGAGCAGAGAGATTAGCCTGGTGTTCAGCCTCTGGCTACGCCACTGAGGAGCAGAGCTTTCTGTTTATCTCTTAGAAGCAGACATTTGGATTTAATCCCAGGGGGTGTTTATCAGGGTGTTCTGAATTCGTTCATTCATTCATTCCCTACCCCTACCCCAGCACATGCACACACACGTGCGCGTACACACACACTGTCACGTGTCAGCCATATCAGTGTGTTTTGCTATATAGTTGGGAGGCTTTTTTTTTAAAAAAATATATTTTTATTGATTTCAGAGAGGAAGGGAGAGGGAGAGATAGAAACATCAATGATGAGAGAGAATCATTGATTGGCTGCCTCTTACACACTGGGGATCGAGCCCGAAATCCAGGCCTGTGCCCTGATGGGCAAGTGAACCGTGACCTCTTGGTTCATAGGTCGAAGCTCAACCACGGAGCCAGGCTGGCGGGGCAGGAGGCTGTTTTTCACGTTGGGCCATTCGGGGTTTGCTGAGTCTCTTCCCTCTGAGCACATCTGGATGGCCCCTCCTTCCCTCTTCTCTGCCCAATGCACGTGGGTCTCCTGCAGTCCCAGCAGTTCTGGGATCTGGCCTGGCATTGCCAGTCACACCAGCGTTTACACCTTTGTCACACAAGTTGCCCAGGCTAGGAAGACTGGCAGCACCCAGAGAAAGAGTCATTACCTGTTTGTGCCGAGTTAGTTTTCAAGTCTTTTTAAGCACAAGTGCACATGGGCATACATGTAAGCATGCATAGCTGTTCCAACGGAAGCACTGTATCTGTGTGGTTCGGCGGCTGCTCCCTGCCACGCTTGATGCATGTGCTTTTGTCGCCATGAATGGCTTCAGGTTTAGTGAACAGGTATGAGCATCCGCATGCCTGTATGTATTCACATCTGCATTCATGTTAAGCACTTATTGTGTTGAAGGCATGAGGTGGGGGTTGTGTGATAAACAGCCCTGGTGGGTGTGGAGATACTAGCTTTGCTCTCAAAGCCTGCCCGTTTCCTGAAAGAGATGAAACGCGGCCGTGAACTTTAATTCGCAGCGGAGAGGGATAAGGGGCAGGAGAAAAGAACCGGATCAATGAGACTGGAGGGATCTACCTTTGCTCTCAGCTGGAGACCACGGACGACTTCCAGGAGGAGATGGCATTTGAGTCAGGGATTTGCATCGCCGCCTGGCAGGCCCCGGGGCCCCAGGAAAGAGGCCCACAGAAAGGAAGGGCCGTGCGCACTGAAGAGCAAGTTGTTCTGTGTGGCTGAACCGCTCAGGGGGGCAGAGGTGGCCTGTTTGTGTTGGACGGTGGGGGGCGGTGGAGGTGGCTTAGGACATTTATTTTTGGATTGAACAATTGAGAGGACAAGGAAGTTTTTTTACACAGGTGAGAGGACCAGAGAGGTGCTCTCGGAAGATCACCCTGGCAGGGATTAGTAAGAGGAATTAGAGATGGAAGGCTAGAGGCATCAAAAGTAGTTAAGAGGCTACTACAGCGACCAGAGGGTGCGGGTGATGAATAGAAGCAGATAAAGGAAATACCACGGAGGAGCCAACATTGACAAAGCTCTAAATATATTAGCTGTGAAGTGGAGGAGGAAGGAGGGGGAGGAGGGTTTTGGGCCTGAGCCCATGCAAGTGATGTAATAGACACAGGCAATGCCCCAGAAGCTCATTTTTTACATGGGGGTGAGGGTGGGGGGGTAGGACAAATGGTGAGTTTAGATTGGGTGGGAACATCTAGATGGAGAAGCTAAGGGAAGCATTAGATATTTAGAAGGCATTCTTGGGATTGATTTTAGGACTGAAGTTACATTTGATCATTATGTTTATGGAGGTGGTAGTTGGTGACCTTGACACGAATGCAATTGTTATAGGAGAACACACAGCGAAAAGTGGAGGGAAATATTCAGGAAGAGGGAGGAGAGAAAGCAGAACAAGGAGGGTCCCACACACAGTTTAGCTTAAAATGCACACGTATCCTAATTTCTGTGCCCTCAGCTCCACACAGTTGAAAGAAAATGGGAGAGGTAGTGTCTCAGTAACCAAGGGAAGAGAGCTGGTCAGTAACATGAAATCCAGGAGAAGAGCAATGCAGGAGGCTGGATAAATAGCTGGTCTGTAGCTGGAGGTGGGGTACAAGCACATGTACACATGTAAATGTCTACCCAAATGTTTGGAGGGGCAAGAATTATATATATATATATTAGTGTATAGGCCTTCTCTTGCACAAATTTCATGCATTGGGCCTCTAAAATATATATGTATATATGTGTGTGTGTGTGTGTGTGTGTATAATTTTATACATATATAATATATATGTGTGTGTGTATGTGTAATTATATATATATATACATATATATACATATATATTAGTGTATAGGCTTACTCTTCACAAATTTCATGCATTGGGCCTCTAATATATATATATATATATATATGTGTGTGTGTAATTATATATATATATATGTGTGTAATTATATATATATATATATACATATATACATATATATTAGTGTATAGGCTTACGCTTCACAAATTTCATGCATTGGGCCTCTAATATATATATATATGTGTGTGTGTGTGTGTAATTATATATATATATGTGTGTAATTATATATATATATATATATATATATACATATATACATATATATTAGTGTATAGGCCTACTCTTCACAAATTTCATGCATTGGGCCTCTAAAATATATATATATGTGTGTGTGTGTGTGTGTGTGTGTGTGTGTGTGTAATATATTATATATATAATTATATATATAATATATATATGTGTGTGTAATTATATATATGAGTGTGTGTGTGTGTAATTATATATATATTAGGGTATAGGCCTACTCTTCACAAATTTCATGCATTGGGCCTCTAATATATATATGTGTGTGTGTGATTATATATATATATGTGTGTGTGTAATTATATATATATATACATATATATACATATATATATTAGTGTATAGGCTTACTCCTCACAAATTTCATGCATTGGGCCTCTAATATATATATATGTGTGTGTGTGTGTGTGTGTGTAATATATTATATATATAATTATATATATAATATATATATGTGTGTGTAATTATATATATGTGTGTGTGTGTAATTATATATATATGTGTGTGTGTAATTATATATATGTGTGTGTAATTATATATATATGTGTGTGTGTAATTATATATATGTGTATGTGTGTGTAGTTATATATATATGTGTGTGTGTGTAATTTTATATATATAATATATCTATGTGTGTGTAATTATATATATATTATATATATGTGTGTGTGTAATTATATATAATATATATATGTGTGTGTGTGTGTAATTATATGTATATAGGCCTACTCTTCACAAATTTCATGCATTGGACCTCTAATATATATATATATATATATATACACATATATATGTGTGTGTGTGTGTAATTATATATATATATACATATATAATATATATGTGTGTGTGTGTAATTATATATATGTATGTGTAATTATATATATCATATATATGTGTGTGTGTAATTACATATATATGTGTGTGTGATATTATATGTATATAATATATATATGTGTGTGTGTGTAATTATATATATATTAGTGTATAGGCCTACTCTTCACAAATTTCATGCATTGGGCCTCTAATATATATACTAGAGTAGGCCTTCCTTCCCCGGCTGCCAGCACCGGTTTCCCACTGGCACCCAGAACCTGGGCTTCCCTTGAAGCCCCAGTTTTGTCGGAGGATGTCCGATCTAATTAGCAAAGTACGCTTTTATTATTATAGATAAATCAGAGGCCCAGCGCATGATTGAAATCACATGAGGAGGTACCCCACCTCCCGCCATGTGAGGAGGCTCCCTATAGGGGGCCGGGACCTGCACCTGCCCCGTGTAACACCAGCGCTGCATTGTGTCTACTGGGGTGGGGGCAGGCGCTCCTGTGTGTCGTGTCTCTGCTCTGGCCCACCCCCGGCTCCAGCTTCCCCCTGGCCGCTGGGGCTGGAAGAAGCACTCAGCCCCCTCCTGCTCATCTGCACACATAGTTCCTCCTGAGTACTCATAATGCGGCCTCCTCCTGAGCGGTTGTGATGCCCAGCAAATTAGCATATTCCCTGTTTATATATAGATATATACACTAGAGGCCTAGTACATGAAATTTGTGCATGGGGTGGTGTCCCTCAGGCCAGCCTGTCCCCTCTCCAATGTGGGACCCCTCGGTGGATGTCTGACTTGTGGTTTAGGGATGATCCCATAGTCTCACAATCCAGGACTGCTGGCTCCCAACCACTCTCTTGCCTGCCAGCCTGATCACCCCTAACCACTCCCCTGCCAGCCTGATCTATACTTAACTGCTCCCCTGCTGACCCGATTACCCTCAACTGCCCTCCCCTGCCAGCCTGATTACCCCAAGTGCCCTCCCCTGCAGGCCATCTTGTGGCAGCCATCTTTGACTACATGGGGGCGGCTGTTTTGTGCAAGGGTGTGAGAGTCCTGGTGTATGAAATTTGTGCTTTTGGGGAGTTCCCTCAGCTCAGCCTGAACTCTCTCACAGTCTGGGAGGCCTGGAGAAATGTCTGACTGATGGCTTAGGTCCGTTCCTTGAAGGGAGTGTGCCTAAGCCATCAGCTGGACATCCTTTGCACTGCTGTGGAGGGGGGCTTCTGGCTGATCAGTGCTCCCCTATAGGAGCACCTTGACCACCAGGGGGCAGCTCCTGCATTGAGCATCTGCCCCATGGTGGCCAGTGTGTGTCATATTGCTCGGTCATTCCACCGTTTGGTCAATTTGCATATTAGCCTATTATTATATAGGATATGCAGGCACTAAAAATAGTGTTGTAAAACTGTTAATGGGGAGAGAGAAGTAAGTGGAAATATTATGTATCAGAACAGACATATATTCAATTGAGTATCATCTTGTTTTGTTGATTCCTCAAACCCTTACCTTGGTTCTGAACCTTGATTGGATTCTGTCTGGTGTACTCAGCTAATTTGGCTTCATTTGGGGCTCCTAGTGTTCCATTATCTGTGGGATTGGCAGGTCACTTGCTTTGTCCTAGTTCTCATGTCAATGAGAACATTTTGGTGATTAGATTCTTGATTATGAAGTCCATTTAGCATAGAAAGCTGGTCAGCATAGGTAGCTTGTTCTGGCTGCATCCTGAATGATGGGATAGTTCAATATTGCCAATTTTTAAAAAATCTATTTTTTACTGATTTCAGAGAGGGAGAGAGAAGTAGAGGAGATAGAGATGGAAACATCAATGATGAAAGATAATTGCCTCCTGCCCACCCCCTTCTGGAGATCGAGCCCTCAACCTGGGCATGTGTCCTTGGCCAGAACAAAACCTGGGACCCTTCAGTCTGCAGGCCAATGCTCTATCCACTTAGCCAAAACAACTAAGGCTCTACTGCCAATTTGAATTATTCCCTTTCAAGAGGTGTGTCTTGGGTTCTATTTTTTTTTCTGGGTTAGGAATCTCCTTTCCTAAATGTAGTCAAGTACACAACTTACACTCAGTATGGAGAGGTTCTATTTTTAGAACAAGAAACCAAGGCAAAGGATCATTATTAGCAACAAATAGAATAATGGACTTAATTCTCAATACTGTCCCATCATTTTTCTTCCATTGTATTTCATCTGATTTCATACTCTCTTTCATGCTCTCATTTTCTTAAAATGCAGTTACCATTGTGTCAGAACCAAATCCCAGTGACCGCTGGCTCAAGGGATGTGACTGCAGTCAATGCTTAAATGCCACTGCTCCCAGATGACAAGAGAGGGAAGTGGTCAGGCGATTTGCCTTTATACTGGTTATATGCACTTTATTCTCATCATTATTGTTCTCAATTTAACAGCTTTCTTATGGCACTCACACCCCTCTGTCTGCAAGAGTCTCTCCCCTTCCTGCCTCCCTTGCCTTCTCCCTTAATTATGAACCAGCATGTTAAAGATTCTGGTCCTGATATCTTATTCCAGTTCATAGAAAAACTAAATTCAAAGAATCTTGATTTTTTTTTTCTTTTAGAGACTTTTTTCATGAATTCTTAGCTGATTTCCCTTGTGGCATAGGCAGGATCACGTGGTGTGTGTGTGTGTGTGTGTGTGTGTGTGTGTGTGTGTGTGTGTAGATGAAAACTATTGATGAGGTATGGAATAGATACAGTATTTCACAGCAGGCTGAATTAGTAATGGAATTCTTCTATTGGAAGTTCCTTTCCTGGATTCTGGACTGATTGGCAGTGATTAGGTGTACACTCATTAAAGGCAGGGGATATTCCTGTCCATTGCACCAGGAACACTGCATGTGGATGACACTAAACCACACATGTCTGTGACTCTCTAGATGGCCCAGGCACGTGCACACACATACCCTGAGCACACTTCTTGACGCCCCTGGCAGGGCCAACACTCACATGAGCCATTGTTATGTGGCCAACCCGTGTTAATGTGCTCATTCATAGAAGTCTGGACTGAGGGAGATCATGTCCATTTTCCAATGTGAGAGTCAGACTATAGCCTTTCACATATGTTAGGGGAAGAGAAAGCAGACTAGATTTCCTTCAGCCAACAGGATGCTAACAGGATCCAAATGCATCCTACATGAGAATGGAGAAGTGGGTTGGTGTCTGGTGCCACCACGCTCATTGTTAAGCATCAGATAGGCTGACCCGGGGAAGAGATTGGCCCCATTTATGGGCAGAGCTGAGGGGTTGGGATGGTCAGGGAGGAAGCTACTCTCAAAGTAGCAGATTCCAGCTCAGTGTGAGAAGCATTGCTAGCAGTTGGGGCTGCCCAAAGAGTGCCTCTCAGGGGCAGTGTCTGAGCATACGTCCCGTGCCCAGTTGACAGAGACATATGTGTGACAGCTGAGTGACTGGGCTGGGGGGTACTTACACCGCTCTCCAAGTCCTGGGCGTCTCACTGAAACAGCCAACAGCCACTCGACCCAAAGTACAGATGCGCACCTGCCATGTCTCTCTAGGATCATCATCCTCATTCCCAATGAGCTCTCCCGATGGGATTTTCATTCCCTGGCGTTTCAGATGCTTGAGGAACTTATCGCACAGTTAAGATTCTGGGCTTTTCTAAGACGAACCCACAGAAAGTCTTGGCCAGAGGAGCTGGACCAAAAATTAGGTGAGGCTTGATCCAGCAGGCTCCCCGTTCCAAAGCGAGGAATCAGTGCGCGTAGCTGCAACGTCGAGCAATTAGCCTTTGTTCCCAGATGTTCTCCAAGAATGACTTAAAGAAGCCCAAACAAATATGTTCAGAAAAGAGAGCAAATTTGTATTCCTTAACCCAAGAATGCAAACAAGTGTAATTAAAGCCAATACCCATAAATAAAGCAAATACATTAGTTAGGAAATGAATTCATTAGTGTTTAATTACTATCAATTACCAACATCACTACAGAATTACTTGTAGAATGGATTGCATCTCTTGCTCCTATTAATAATTTCCATTGCTAATTGTATGCAATTGTGTTTCCTTTTCTTTGGGTGCATATTAGCAGAGCTAATACAGGGAAGGAGCGGCAGGGTGAGCAATGACAGGGACATTTTTTTTCTCTGTTTGGAGAAAAAATCACAAAAGTGATGGGAAAAACATCTGCCTGGGTGTCAAAAGCCAACGCGGGTGAGGATGGTGCAAAGGAAGGAGGCAGTTCCCTGGCACGAGGCCATGGCACCACCCAGCTGAAGGGAGCAGCTGGCTTCTGTGGCAGGGTCTAAGGTGGAGAAGGTGTGTGCGTGCATGTGTGTGTGTGTGTACACATGTGTGCCTGTACATATGCATGCATGTGTGTTTGTGTGTGTGTGTGTGAAGTGGAGGAGGGTGGGTGTTGGGGGGCTCCATGTCTGAGCTCACCTCCATCAGGCTTTGAACACCCCACATGCTGACTGGCAGTGGCTGTGTCTACACACTAGATGTGCCAGGTGAGGAAAGAGGTGTGACATTTACCTGGAGGACAGAACCCACCCTCCGGGCAGAGAGCACATCTCTGGTCTCATGCTCCCTCTCGAGCATCACACTAGTGGTGAAGAAGACACATATGCACAATGCTGAGAAAGTGGGGGCAAAGAGAGTTGCTCTCCAGGGGCTGGTGCTGCCAGCCCACGAACACTCTCTCTTTCTTGTTTACATATCACCCCATTTCCCATCCCTGCCTTCTCTTCCTCTGTCTCCTGGGAGCACAGACCCTCAAGCCGGGGTGTTTGGGTTTAATTTCAGGTTTCTCCACCTGTGTGACTTTAAGCAAGCTACTTAACCTCTCTGTGCCTCAGGTGCCTCATCTGTGAAAACAGGAGGGTAAATAGTACATCCCTCAGAGGGTCTTTGTGGGAGCTCAGATTGGGACCTGACATACAGTGATCTCTGTCTATGTTAGTCTTTCTTATTGTTGCTGGAATATTGCTTTGCAGAGCAAAGAGCTTGCCAGAAGCATATGATGTGCAGGTGAACTAGTTGGGGCTTGGAAGAGCACTTTGGAGGGAAGGGCGGGAGGGGAGGGGTTGGTACTTATGTAGTGGCTCTGCCAGCATGGAGGCGTCATGGGCGCCCGCAGGATGGGCAGTGGTAACAGAGTCTGTTCTGCCCTGATCCCTGCCTGCGCCCAGCTCCCCACACCTTTCTGGGGGTGCTATCTGTAGGCTCCTACTTGCAGATCGGGGCCTCAGCTGGACAGCTCCACGTAGCAAAGCCTTCCCACACACTCACCCCGTCCACCTTCCCAGACTCTGCCCTGGGCTTCCAGTCAGGGCTGCGGGTTTTCCTTCACCGAATAGCTGAGGTCTCTCAACTCCGCCGCCATCTCCTCCTCCTTGGCTCCAAAGGAGGTCAGTGTCAGCCCCAGGAGAAATGTCCCCTCCTCCACTCATTCGGGTTCCCCGAGCGACTGGTTGCCTTTGAGAAGCTCAACTCCTTGAGCACCACATGGCCACTGCACTGGGCTCTTCTGCCCGAGTCCAAAAGCCAGGTGACCAACACTGTGGATACTAAAACGAAAGTCTCTTTGCCCAGTGGCGCTACCTTACCTTCCAGAACAGGCAATAGTGGTTCTGAGCCTTCAGGCTGAAGCTGGTGCCAGGCAATACAGTGGTACCTCGAGATGTGAGTTTAATTCGTTCCGTAACCTTGAGGCGTGGGAAACTATGAGATGCTCGAGTCGCAGTAAACTGGTGGGTTGTGTGCAGCCAGCCGATCTGCGCAATTACTCGTATCTCAACTGTTGCTCGTATTTCAAAGCAAAAATCGTTTGCTTGACGGCTCGTATCTCAAAAATCTCGAGGTACCACTGTATTGCCAAAGGGTGAGTGGAACTGATCTCTAGAATGCCTTCTTGTGTTCCAAGCTATTGAACTCATCATTATTAGTTCATTCATTCATTCACTCATTCATTCATTCAATGTGGATGAGAGGACTGGGGATATGACAATGGACAGGACATATTCTCTGCTGTTAATGAGTGTACACCTAATCGGTGCTAAAACTCATCATGGACAAAGCAAATAGCACCTCCTCAGAAGAGGGTAAAATAAGTGGCTGAAAGGTCAGGGAGGCCTCGAAGAAGAGACCCCTCAGTGAAGGCCTGAGAATCGGTGGTGAAAGGGGGTGTCATGATCCCTATTTCATAGCCAGCACAATTGAGATTCAAATCCGAGTCTGTGCCTCTCCACCGACATCACCTGTTCAGTCACATCATGATCTCTCTGTCCCGCTCTCACTCCTCTTGAAGCAACATCGCCCACTTGCTGTGTTTCCTGTCGCCCAATTTTTGCTGCCACCTGAAGCACCTGTAGCAAAAGGGGGAGACGTTAGACTCCCCGGGTTTGGCTCCCGACTCCGCCTTATTCGGGGCGTAACCCTCAAGGCATGGCTCCACCTTTGTAAATGGAAAATGTGATACCCCCCTAGGAGTTATGGTGAGGATTTAAAAAAAAAAAAAGACAAAAAGGGAAGAAGAAAGATGTTGTTTGGTGAGAGCTTAGCAAGCTCCTGGCTCGCTATAATTATCCAACAGATGAAAGATGTCATTGTTGGGGATGCTGAGTCTCGCTCTTGGTCTCTGTGGATTGTCTACGCGGAGCTCATGGGCCGCCTGCTAGGCCTTGGCCTGAAGTGGCGTTTGAGACAGAGCTGCCTGAAGATGAATATCCACACGCTGCCCCTGGCTCTGGGGGTGGGCAGCCGTCTCCATCCTTCCGTGAGTCCGAATCCACCAGGCTGGACTCCTCCTTGCAGTGGGGTCGTTGGAAAGAGGGGGAAGGTGTTTCCAAGCTTCCCAAAAAGAAAACTCAGAGAGGTGACAGGGCGGAGGGGACCGATGTGCCATTAGTGCAAAAGCCTGCAGGACACCCCTGGGGTAACAGTTCCGGAGAAACCCAGGCTCCCATCTTCACACCTCATCACCCTGCTGGGCTGACTCACACAGGCCCCAGCAAGGAACTTGCCCTTTGACCTCCCAGCATCCAAAAAGTCAGGCTGCATTGCTCTGAAGTGTGGGCACCGCCAGATGGGCATCCAAACCCTCACCCCGTTCAAGCCTCTCAGTGAGGTGCTCCCTGCACATGGAAAAGCACACTGGTCCTGGGTTTTCAGTGGCTGAAACCAGCCAGGTGATCTCCGTTTAACGAGAGCCGGAATCTCCCCTCCCAGGCAAAGGTCCTGCTGGAGGTTGGCTGAATTTCACAGGTGCAATAGGCAAAGGGCTTCTGCTGAATCAGGCACTGGGCTCCAGGCTTGGAAGTCCCTATCCTGGCTCTCCAGGTTAGAGAGGTTTTCCCTTCCGGGTCCCTGCCATGGCCACGGCCGCTCCAACTGAAGAGCAGCCTCCCCCCCCCCCACTCCAGCCCCTCCAAACTCCAAGTCCAGCGGGAGCCTGGTCTTCATTCATAAAACCTGGAGCTCCAGGAAGTTTCTTTAATACACGTATGCACCCTCATCGCCAGGATGGGGTGTGTGTGTGGGGGGGGAGGGGGCGTTAGGGTCTGGCCTGTTGTTTCTTCTGTCCCTCCTGAGATCACGTAGCCAGCTTAGCTGTGCTCCACATCACCCGCAAATGAATGCATCGAGGAATAAACACAGTTGGCTTGGTGGCCACGAGTTTTCGGCACCTGTCCCAAGATAGAGAAAACTTGTAGGAGGAGAAGCGAGTGTGAGAAATGTCTTTTTTTGTCCCTAAGAAAAGTTGTTGTGGTGTAGATGCTCCGTTATTTCCTCCATGAGGCTCTTCCCCCCATGCCCCAGACTGTACTCCCAAGAGCCTGATGAGGGTGAGCAGGAAGCAGAAGACCTGAGAGGGGGGACCTCAGGGTGCTTCCTTCTCCCCCCAAACCTAGCGAGGTTTCTCAGCAGGTGTGACATCTCTGCTGTGATCTAAGCTCTAAGCAGAGAGGTCGGGGCTTAGCAGTACCCAGCATGGGGTGGGGGGGGGCAGGCGGGGCGGGGCTGGGGTGTTGGTATACTCTCCGATGCCTGAAGGGCCTTGGGAAGATTCCGCAGCTTCGTGGGATCTTAGGAACCTCAACTATAAAATAAAAAGAATCAGAATCAGAATCTTTCTAGCCTGAATGCAGGGGCCGTCCCGATACCTGGGTGTGAGATGTGTTTAGCTCAGCCATGAATCCATGAGACCGTCGACCCTGACCCTGGAAATCTACTAGTCCATCTCGCAAATACTGAATTCTTGCAACGGCTGGCCGGGCAGGGAGCGGCAAGGAGAGCAAACCTCCTGGGACATTTCAGGTGGGCTCCTGTGGTCAGCACTTGACCAGCCTCTGACATTGACCCTTCCTCACCCAGGTATGCCTTCCCCACGCCTTTAAAAGTCCTCATCATGTGTAGCAAAGCCAGAGCTCAGAATTCATGTCTCGGGAGAGCGGAATGAAGATCTTTTCTATGGCCCGAATAGAGTGATATGAAATGCTGAGAAGGTCCTGGTTTTGCGGTCAATTTTCCGGGCTGTTAGAGATGGGCCACCATCTGCCCTCCAACTCCTAACCCCCCAGGGAGTTCTGATTCATCTCTTCTGAAAGCCAGGATGGGATGCCCGACCATGTCCTTTCACACAAACCTCGCTCCCCCGTGCCCACCCCCGCTTCCCCACTCTATCCTTCCTGTCCCTGACAGTCACTTGAGGGGAGTTAAAGGGAGATCCTGGCCCCCAACAGTGCAGGTGTGTGAAGTGTCATCCCCAGGATCCATGGTGACAGGAGAACGTCAGTCAGCACCCGACGGAGGCCTCTGTCCCAGGACCCACCCAGAGGCCTGTCAAGAAGAGGAGGAGTCTTACCGAAAAGGCACTTTCCTGGTCCCCCATGTGCTGGTCAAGGAGCCGAAGGGGATGTTTTAACAGGACAGGCCTCTCCTTTGGTCAGCGAAGCAGCCTGGGGTGGGGGAGACTTGGAAAAGAAACCCCTGGATATGAGTGTGGGACAGCCCTTTCCCTCCTCCCTGCTCTTCTCAGGAGGATAAGGCCAAGTGCCTTATATCCTCCCCAGAAGCCAAGGAGGGGGCCATTTTTCAGAGATAGGATGAGCCCATGTCAAAATGGAGAATCAAGAGCATAGGCCTGGGATTGAAGAGTCCTGGGTTCGACTCCAGTTCAGGGCATGTACCTGGGTTGCAGGCTCCATCCCTGGCCCTGGTTGGGGGGCATATGTGGCAGGTAACCAATGGATATGTCCCTCTTACATCGATGTTCCTCTCTGTGTGTCCCTCCCCCCCCCATCCACTCTCTCTAAAAATCACTGGAAGATAGTCTTGGATGAGGATTGATAAAATAATGGAGAATGATAAAAATATCATAAATGTGGGTCTTCAGAGTGCTCCATAGCTTGATTTTTTTCCTTCATCTCCCTTCCATAGAGTTCAAGTTCTCTTTCTCCGCTTTGTACCCCTTACCTTACCCTAAGCAGCAAACCCTACCAACCATGGGTTCCTTCAGGCCAGGCCCTGAGTGCTCACCGTGGTCATCCCGGAGACTAGCTGCTTTCCAAATATCTGCTAAAGGGATGGAGACCTCTTCTCAAAGCCCCCGTCCTATCCGGATGTAACAACTGATACAGGGGAGAGCTTACCTCTGTCAGGACACCTGTAGTTTAAAAACAGGGCCAAGAGCCCAGCTGGCATGGCTCAGTGGTGCAGAAACTAGAAGGTCATGGTTTGATTCCTGGCCAGGGTACATGCCCAGGTTGGAGGCTTGATCTCTGGTAGAGTGTGTGCAGGAAGCAGCTAACCTAGTGGTTCTCAACCTTCCTAATGCCACGTCCCTTTAATGCAGTTCCTCATGTTGTGGTGACCCCCCAACCATAAAATTATTTTCGTTGCTAATAATTTTATGGTTGGGGGTCACCACAACATAAGGAACTGCATTAAAGGGACGTGGCATTAGGAAGGTTGAGAACCACTGACCATGATTCTCCCTCATCATTGATGTTTCTCTCTCTGTCTTCCTCTCCTTTCCTCTCCGAAATCTCTCAGCAAACATTCTATTCTTTCCTCGAAGCAAAGGGCCTTCTCCATCCCCAGAACCAAACCACTGAAGCCTGAGGTGTGTCCAGGCCCCTGGAAGTGGGTGTCGCCCTCTGCATGTGTGGGGAGTAGCTGTCGGTTTTAGTGCCTCCGAGGCCTCCTGGGCAGGGGAAGGAGGGAAACCCACACTCTAGGCTGTGCCTCCTGAAATCACTCCATTTACATGCAGACCAGGGTGACTTCCTCTGCATGGTCACAGAAAGGACGGAGCAAAGGTGAAATGATCATTTCCTTAAGGAGAGAGGGAAAAGTGGACCTTTCCCCAAGGTGCTGACTCATTTCTCCTCGCTGCGGCACTCCCCACCCTGATTTCCCCTCTCTCCCTTTAGGCAGCCTTTTTCATCCATGGTCCCCCCAATATTTGCATCCATCGGCTGCTTTAATTGTGCAAATTCTTCAAGCAGTTAGCATCTTTTTATATATTTTCCAGTTTTTTAGTGGATCAAAACACTATCCATTTTAAAAAAAATTGATTTTAGAGAGGAAGGGAGAAGGAGAGAGAGAGACAGAAACATCAACGATGAGGGAGAATCATTGATCAGCTGCCTCCTGCATGCCCTCTGCTGGGGATCGATCTTGAAACCCAGGCATGTGCTCTGACCGGGAATCTAATCATGACCTCCAGGTTCATAGGTTGATGCTCAACCACTGAGCCACACTGGCTGGGTTAGCATCTTCTTATTTAAATGGAGAGAATCCAGCCAAAATCTTGAGTTATCTTTCTCCTCTCTCCATCTCCACAGGATCCGAGCCTTTTCCTACTGAAGCCCCAGGTGAGATGAAAGGACAGGTCGCTGGGGAGTTAGCAGGAGGGGGGCTGAGATCAATGAAAAGAAGACCTTTCCCAACTTTTGACTTTTCAAGACATACTGGAACCATCTCTTGGGCCTGAGCAGCTCAGCAAAGAACACCTCCCCAAGCAAGGCCCAGCTTGCTCTGCTGCCTGAGAATCCAGACTCTGTTTCTGACTCTCCCTTGACCTTGTGCTGGAGAAGGAGCCCGATGATTCCAAAGAATTATTCCCATAATGCTTAGGACCTAGTTGAGCAGTCTGGCCCCATGTCTGTCTGTCCGCCAGGGAGCTAATGAAGACTCTGATGCAGGTCGGGGCCATGGCTGAGACACCCAGAACCAGCCGCTCTGACACTCAGCTCACGATGGCTATGATGTAAGAATTAGACAGGAATTCATGAGTGGAGACAGACCACAGAACCCTTTATATACCTGTCTACTGCCAGCCTCTCTCTGGGGGGGGGGGGGAGCAATAACTCATTTCCTGGGAAATTTCAACAGTTTGCCATGAGGCCCCTCCCATCACAAAGCCCTTCTCCTCTCCCTCTCTCTCTCCAAAGCTGCAAGAAGGAAGGAGGTCATGGATCAGAGAGAGTGCAAAAATAAAACCCTTCGTAGTCCCATCACCCTCCATCCCAGTGGCTCAGAGCTTTTCTTGGGAGCATGACACTGAAAACAGAAATAGCTGCAGGAAGACTTCAGGCAAGTTCACGGATAATGGAGCCAAAAAACGATTACTAAAGGGAAAGGCAGAACGGCTCGGGGCTTCATTCCTAGGTGAGGCGTGCAAAGCACACAAAAAAGGGGGAGCTGGCATGCTTGGAGCCTGGTCCTGCTTTGAACTTGAGCTGTCTGCACGATCTGACTCGATCCACGTTGCTTCTCCGAGTCTTAGTGTCTGCATTTGCAGCATGAATGGGACTGTCTGTGTGATATTGTACCTTTCCTGCTCTGACATTACCAGAGTCTATGAGATGCATGTGCGCGTGTGTGCGCGCGTGCATGCACGAACAAAACACTGAGCTGTTGCTGTAAGAGAGGAAAAAGAATTTTAATATACACTCGTATTTCTGTGGCTGGTTCCCATGGATTAAACTGACAAAAGACAGATTAAGAGAAGAACAACTTCACATTTTAATATTTTTACTAGAGGCCTGATGCATGAAATTTGTGCAGGGGGGGGGGGGGCCGGGGGTGTCTCTCAGCCTGACCTGTGCCCTTTCGCAGTCCTGGAGCCCTCGGGGGATGTCTGACTGACAGCCATGAGAAGCAGGCTTAAGCCAGCAGTCAGACATCCTTAACGCCGCTGTGGAGGCAGGAGAGGCTCCCACCACCGGCCGCTGTGCTTGCCAGCCGTGAGCCTGGCTTTGGGCTGAGCAGCACTCCCCTGGTGCACTGACCACCAGGGGGCAGCTCCTGGGTTGAGCGTCTGCCCCCTGGTGGTCAGTGCGCATCATAGCGACCAGACATTCTGCTGTTTGGTCGATTTGCATATTAGCCTTTTATCATATAGGATGTGTTTACCTGGAGCCTCCATAGGAATAAAATGAAGACCCCAGAAGGCCATGAGTTCTGAGAGTTTATATATCTTTTTAACCAAGAAAAACAAGTATGTGGAAAAGTGACAAGACAAAGCAAAAAGGGTTTACGCATCGAGGTAGGGCTGGCAAATTGTGGGACAGCCACTAGGACACATATGTGGAAACTCATGGGAGATCAGGGTTCTTTCAGCAGGTCTGCTTGTACCGATTCTTCTCAACTCCCAGTCTCTTCTCTTCCTGGCCCAGAGAGCACCACTTCCCCATGGGAAATTTGCGTCCTGCTTTCAGGGAGAAAGAACGAGGGCAGAGAGCCCTTCTGGCACCTGCTGTTTCTCAAGTGCCTTCAACTCAGAATAATCAATAGGCCAAAGTGGGTGACATTCTCCGAACTTCTTTGCTGCCCTCTCGCCACTCCCACAGGAATAAAAGGCCGGAGCTGTCTAGAGAATAGACAGGACTTTCTCTCCTGCCTGGCCTTTCTACACATCTCTTCTCTCTTTTCTTTTCTGCTCCCCTAAGCTGGATACCCACCTCCAGACTTGTGAAATAGGGAAAGGGGAATGAAAGGTTTCTGAAATGCTTATTTGGACAGTGTCAACATATCAAAAGAACATTTGACATAAATGGGGTATCTAGCTACCATAGATCTTAGGAAGCTCATTCAAACAATCTAATGAAAAAAAAAAAACCTCAAATAATGAAGCATTCAGGGACGTCCAAAAGATCGCTCCCATTCTCATTCTTTTGTTCTCTTTGCTTTCTCAGGAAAGAAAAACAAATGGAAATTAGAACAAGAAGTCGGGGGATATTGCCAAAAAGAAAAAGGGCTGAGAATGAGAAGGATGAAAAAAAAAATCCAAGGAGAGGAGGAGAGCAAAGCAAAGGTCATGGGCCTCTAACAAAATAAAACACTGATGGAAAGAAGGGAGGTGAGCATTTTTCTGGGAATGTAGCTTTAAAGGAATGGCAGGGAGAGAGAACTGTAGGGAATGAGAAGACGGCAAGATGGGTGGAGAGAGACACCCAGTTCAAACTTGCCTGCTTTGGGATTTTGCTGAAGGCAAAGGGAACTGGGTCTTGGGCCAGGTGGCCATCAGCGTGACCAAAATAGGGTGCTGCAGTGTGCCCAGGACGCGGCTGGAGACAGCTCAACACTCTGCCAACACCTTCTGCTCAGGAGCCAGCTCTACTTCCCCAACATAATTCAGCCTATACCCCATGCAGGTCGGGACCTCCCTGTGCCAGCGTGCTCTCTAAAGACCGCGAGATCTGGGCTCCTCACGTTACTTGGGCCCTAGGACCAGTGTACCAGTCTTGGCTGTAGGTTGTGTGGAAAGTCTGGGGTGTGCACCAGACTGATCTGCCCTTGAATGGAACCCCTCTTGGCTGTTCAGTTTTAGGCCAGGAAGTGTCCTCCTGGATGAAGGAAGGGTGATAATAATGCTGTCTGCCCCAAAGGCCAGCAGTAAGGAGTAAGTGAGATCATGAGGTGTGGAAGTGTTTCATGCAGAGGGGTGTTTAGTAAACCTGGGGACCCTTCTCTCCCCAAACCAGGTCCAGCTACCGAGATACAGAAGTAGCAAGAAGCACCGTGGAGCCGAAACCTGTTTGCCTCAGTGGAGAGAGCGTCGGCCTGCGGACTGAAAGGTCCCAGGTTCGATTCTGGTGAAGGGCATGTATCCTGGTTGCGGGCACATCCCCTGTAGGGGGCGTGCAGGAGGCGGCTGATCGATGTCTCTCTCTAATCAATGTTTCTAACTCTCTATCCCTCTCCCTTCCTCTCTGTAAAAAAAAATCAGAAGAAGAAGCAGCACCGTGGACATTACAACTATTGACATATATTAGTATTCAAAGCTCCTATGCAGTTACCAGGGACCCCATCCCCATGGCTTCCCTGAGGATTTTCACCCCTAATCTCTAGGTGCCCCTGATTATGTCCATGCGATGTGGGGGGCTTTCTGGTGAGCATTTCACAGCCTGGGAGCTCTTGGGTAAGAGCTCAGGAGTGTGAGACTCGCTCTCCCAAAAGCCACAGAGGTCCCTACCCTTCCTGGAGCCCAGGCAGCGGGGACAGCCTCGTGCTGCTCCCAAAATACATAGGCACACCAGCACCCTTCCTTCCCATCCCAAATCTCCTTGCCAAGTTCATTCCCTTCCTCAGAGGTGACAGGCGTGAGCCAGAGAGAGACAGGCCCACGCAGAGCCGATGCCATCTCATACACTCACCTTTTGTGCTTTTTCAAGGAGGAGTCAGTGCCACTTGCAAAGCAACGTTGGGTCAGAGACTTAGGTTCTGCCTGTGTCTGCTGCTGGCCTCTCCTCACTGGGCTCGGAAGAAGCCAGGGCAGGAAGCCAAGCAGAGCAGAAGCTCAGCCTTTGTCCTGGGGTCTTCTCCTTCCCCCTCTAGTGGGCCTTCCCGGGGAGGTGGTGGGACATAAAAAGGTCGGGGAGAGAGAAAAAAACGTAGCGGTACATCTACAGACACCTCGCATTGTTTTAGTTTCTCTTTTATTAACGAGGACCATTTATTTGTCCTCGGCAAAACTGTAAACGTAATCAAAACTCACGTTCTATATTCTTCCCAATTCATTACTTACTACTTAATGAGTATTTCTCATTGTGTGGTGGTGGTGGTGGTGGGGGGGGGGTAATTCCTTTTATTTTCTTTCTCCTCGTTTAAAATCTGCTCACTATTCATTTTTCCCCTTAAGTAAAACTTTAAAAAACTTCATGTGGCTCCCATGCCTCGATGTCGCCCCATTCTCTTAGCGCATCTGCGCATTTTTATTATTTATAATATGAAAAATATTTATCCTATACGTGCATATGTGTTTGGATACACATTCCTTATAGGCGCTGATAGCTCCTTGTACTTGGTGTGTGTGTGTGTGTTTTATGTGTTTGCCCTTCAGCAAACTAGACCCATTTCCAGCGGATTATGAGGGGCCTGGGAAATTACCCAATGCTCTTCTTACAGGAGGAATCTGATTAAACGGCAGTGGCTGTCTAAGTCAAGGTTGCCTGGAGAGCAAACAGCGGAAGAGCCGTCATTGGGTAAATGTGCTAGAGGAATAAGGTCTTACGAAAGGGGAGGAAGCTGGAGGGGCTGTCAGGAGGGACATCTTTGCGTCCGGTACCTGGGCGGCCCCTTCCCATAGGGCAGTGCCACGGGGGTGAGAACGTGTGAAAACTTGCCCATCACTTGCTTGCTTTTCTAAGAAGAGTTTTGAAAGTGAAGTTTTTGTTTTGTTTTGTTTTGTGTGTTTTGTGTGTGTGTGTGTGTGTGTGTGTGTGTGTGTGTATGATGAGAAAGACAGTCTCTGGAGCTTTCAAGAAACTGCTGGCGACCTCTGAAGATAACTGCACACCGGGCACTGTCTATAGACTCATGCACGAAAGGGCACACCTCTCTCTGAAAGTCTCTAGAATTTTCTTTTGACGATACCAAGAGGGCTTCGATTTGGGAAGGGCTGGAAGTAAAAGAGCTTTGTAAGCATGCAGATCCAACGTGCATTTCAGGTCTTGCACTTTTCTAGCTTTGACTTAGGTCAAGCAGCTTAATCTTTCTGGGCTACATGGAGTTAGGAGGTGTTGAGAGAATTAGACATCATGTGTGAAAGTGCTTAGCTCATGCATGCACCATAGTCAATGTTCAGTGGCAGCCATTGGTGCTGATGTTTCCCCGTGGTGCACCTTCCAGATCACGCTTCATTGTACCCACAGCCTTCCGTCACCCTGACACATGAATAACTGTAACCAACGCTCATGTCACCGTGCTAAACTTGGGTCTACCATCAGTCCTGGGTCTTGTGTCTTCCTGGTGTTGGTTCCACCCTGTTTTCTCACATGCTTTCCTGTACCTTCACATCCCACTGTCCCCAAGGGACCCTCTGAGAGGCGGGGCCTGGCCTGGTCTTCTGAGGTGAGGAGCTGAAGACCAAGATCTATACAGGGGCTGCAAGAGGGCCCACATCCTTCTCAGACCTCCGCTATTCTTCCCATGGAGTCTACTCTCTCCCTCCTTCTGACATGTCTCTACGATCTCTCTTTAAAAAAAAATTACATTTAGCCGAAAGCAGTTTGGCTCAGTGGATAGAGCGTCAGCCTGAGTGTGGATTGAAAAGTCCCAGGTTCTATTCCAGTCAAGAGCATGTACCTTGGTTGCGGGCACATCTGGAGTAGGTGGTGTGCAAGAGGCAGCTGATGGATGTCTCTCTCTCATCGATGTTTCTGACTCTCTACTCCTCTCCCTTCATCTCTGTGGAAAATCAATAAAATGTATTTAAAAAAAATACATTGAACATGACCTGGAGGAAAAGGGACAGTCAATGACAAACCACGTGGAGGACAAGAGCCTGGTGCCAGCTCTCCGGCTTGCCCGCCTGTTGGAGTGGCCGAGCTCTTTCGGTCCCATCTCAGACCCACTGTGGTGAATAAATGGGATGGCTGAGGAAGAACAAAATAAAATGTCCCCCCAATCCCCACCCCCCCACCCCCTCAACCCCTTGTTGTGGAAGAAACTAAAAGGCTCTTTTCAGATTTCCAGATTCTGGTCATGCAGCCAAAACCTCCTTTTATCTGCTCTTGTGTATTTTTTTAACATCTCCTGATTAGGTTTGATCTTCTTAAAGGCTTTGATTAAAGAGTCTGCGCTCCCGGATGTGCAAGTTCATCATTTTTCTATGGGGGAGATGCCTGGATGCCTCACGGAGACTTTCGGATGGAAATGTTCCTTTCGCCCTCCAGCCATAATGAGCTTTTCATCTTAAACATTATTATTATTATTTTATTTTTTGACAGAGAGACAGGGCGGAACGCCTCTCTCCCCGCTCGGCTGGGCCCTCGGGGCTCCCCTCCGCCGCCCACCCCGGATGGGAGGCCAGGGCGACGGCGTGGAGCCCGGCGCCCCCTCTGCCCCGCGGGGAGACCCGGGCCCCGTTAATGGAAGGACCGCGGCCGCAAGTTCACGGGGAAGATGCGCGCCCTCCCAGCCGGAGGCCATCAGCGGCCCCTCCGGAACGCCTAGGGTCTCCAAATGCCCCTCCCAGGGGCCATCAGCGGTGTCCAGGACGCACGAGTGTCCTTGTGGACGCACATGTGTCCTTGTGGCGTTCGGGCTGGAGGACGCAGAGGCAGACCAAGTCTCGGGAGCAGCTCCCGAGGCTCAGAAAAGCCAGGCCACCGGACTCTTACTCTAGCTGAAATCATCTTGGCAGTGCCCACAGCGGCCCCCACTGCCCACATGGTGGGTTTGAGGCATTGAAAGGGGGCCCAGGTCTTGGCTGGGGAAGCCCAGGTGGTTAGAAGGTCCTCTTGATATGCCAAGGTTGAGGCTTCCCGCCCCGGTCAGGGCACAGACAAGAGTCAACCAATGAATGCATGAATACAAGGAACAACAAATGAATGTTTTTTTTTCTCTCTCTCTCTCCCTTCTGCTCTCTCTAAAATCTCCTACCAAGGTCGAGCACGAGGCCCGAAGCACAAGGACTGAGCGACATAGCTCACTCTCCCGCTAGCGGACACGTTGCCCTCTTTCCTTCTCCAGTTGCTTCCCATGCTCATCTCGCTTTAGTTCCCGGCCTATGTGTTAGATCCTCAAGAAGAACAGCTACACCTCCCAGTTTCCTAGTATGCCTTTTCCACTCATCACACACACACACACACACACACACACACACACACACAGAGGGCTTTAATCTATCTCTGTCGGTCAGACCTTAAGGTGTCAAAGGAAGTGACTCACACTAATCACTGGTGACTTCCTCGGGGGTTTTGCACAAGGTCCACTTTCGCTTTTGACGTTCAACACAGGCAGCCGAGGCATTAAGCTATTCACCTGCCTCCCTGGGAACCCCGAGCCTGCATGAGCTAATGTCTAAGAAGCACTTAGTGCATTTAAGGCAGACACCATACACTCTCTCTCTCTCTCACACACACACACACACACACACACACGCACACAGCCATGAGCTATTCTGGTCCCTCCTCTTGGGCGGGCTGAAACGGAAGTTTCACAAGCTCTCTCCGGCACTTCCTCCTGGAAACAGTCTGAGGATCGGCGCCTGCCCTTTACCCAGCTTTCAGCTTCAGATGCCATTGTTCACAGTCAGAAAGCAGGGTTCAGAGATAATGAAGGGAAGGTGAACCAGACTCCACTGAACCTCAGGTAATTAAGGGACCCAAGTACGAGAAATTGTTAATCTCTCCAACTTCCATCAAACACCCGGCTATGCATTTTCTCTATTATCCTTCCACTGTAATTGGGGAAACAAGGTGATTGTTTCTTTCCTAGTCTTCAACAACTGTCTCTCTCGCCCCCCATTTCCTCCCCATCCCCCTGCAAAGAGGCTGACTCAGCTGTGGTATCGGGAGGAAGCCAATGAGCAGCAAGTCTGCCCCTCTGACTTGAGCCTCCCGACCTTGCCTCTCATCCTCATTCCCAGGCCCATGTGCGTTTTCCAAACCATCAGTCTGCATGGCAACCCCCGGGCCACTGGGAGACACGCACCTGAGCGATCTGGACTCTTGTTTTCCTAGTCTGTTTCCTGACTTGGGGTTCAGACATGACTTGGGGTTCAGAGAAGTTTAAGAGTTTAGGTTTGCTGACCCACATGCTTAGAAAATACCTATCACCCAGCAACATGACAGACTCTTGATAGTTTAATTCCTGATCTGTGTGTGTGAGTGTGTGTGTGTGTGTGTGTGTGTGTGTGTGTGAGAGAGAGAGAGAGAGAGAGAGAGAGAGAGAGAGAGAGAGATGTGGAGGGGGGGAGCGGGAGATGGATGATTGCTCCTTTGGAGCCATGCAAGGCCATGGCCTTGTATCCTGGCCTGTGTCTCATACAGAGCACACAGCTGTTCAGAGCCACAACTTGAAAAGATGAGCGGATTGAAATGCTGACTGTACACCAGACAGGCAGTCAGCCCCGCGTGATTAACAAAGAAAAGGGTCCTTCCTTGCTTTTCCTACTGTTCTTATTTTCCCCAAAACTATTTCTTTCCTTCCAGAGAAAAAGGAAATGTGCAGAGAAGCAATTAATTATAATTATATCCCTGCTGGAGTAAGGGAGAACTAGACACCAAGAGTTTTCCAGTCCCAGAGTTGCCTAATAAAAACTACCCAACATTGTCATAATTTGGGGAGGAAGTTAAATTTTTATAGACTTTGGCGATAGGAAAGATTTGCTAAAAGCAAGCCTTCTTAATCATCGCACTGTCACTTTGCAAAGGTATTGTGGAATTAGGAATAATTACACTCTAAAGGTAGAAAAATCTGCCTTAGGATATTTTAAAATAGAATCGTGATTCTGGTTTGTCCCATTTATCAAAAAGAAGCAAAGCAGGAATCTTAGGTGAAGTCATAATCTGGGGTCTTAGAACCTGGGTTTAATGCTTACAGTGCCCGATGGGGGGACTTGAGTTACTGAGTTCTGGGTAGCTCCCCTCTGGAGAAAACTGGGAGAACTTGGTTTGCAGAGATGTGGATGGCAGGAAGCCTTCAGGATGGGATGCACAGCCTTCCAGGGGGCACTGGGGTAGCCACTCAGACACATGGATGTGAACTGTATGACTCCCTCTGCACACTGTTTTGGTCATACTTCCATATCTCAACCAATGATACTGTACTCTACCCAGGCCCAGCCATTCCAAGATACTGAGAGTACTGGTCAGGAATCTTCAGAGAAACAGAACCAGTAGGTTATATTTATGGAGATTATAGGCATTGGCTCAGGTGGTCATGGAGGCTATCTAGCCTCCTTTTGCTGTCTTCAAAGTGGAGAACCAGGAGAGCTGGTTGTGTGCTTCAGTCTGAGAGAACTGAGGGGCCCCAGATGTCAAGTCCCAAAGTCTGAAAGCCTGAGAACCAGGAGGTTTCATGTCTGAGGGCAAGAAAAGATGGCCAACTGCCCAAGAGGAGAGAGAGGAAGTTCTCCCTTCCTTTTTGTTCTATTGAAGCTCTCATTGAAGTGGATCTTCCTCCTAGAGACACCTAGAAACAATTGTCACAGCTCGCTGGGCATCCCTTATCCCAGTCAAGGGGACACAAAATGGGCCATCATGTGAGTGACAGTCAGAACAGTGCTGAAAGTCATTCTGAGGGTCCCTGTCTATCGACATTAAAAAAATCAATTTGTTCTCACACTGTGAAAATGACATAATAAATATTGTAGGGATTACTCCTGAAAAAAAAAAAAATCCCATCCTTAGTAATTCCCACCACGATGGAGTAAAATCAGGTCCACTTAGAAACTTGGATCTGCAGTACTCCCACTTGGACATTATTTCTAGAAATCGCCCTAAAATATAGTACTGACTCTTGGTAATCAAGGTGGAGAAACGTAGAATTGTAATCTGGTCAGCAGAAGATGAAGGGTTAAAAGCGAACTGGTTGGCCCTTTGAATGAAGGCCTGGCAGGAAGAAAGAGACTAAAATACAGGCATTAAGGGAATAATAGCTGAATCATAATAATAATGTCAACAGCAGTGACAAAAGAAGCACTCAATGTATTTATAGAGCTGTAGAAAAGACAGATCCGGGTCCCACATTTTGACTCTGAACAACCTTCTCAGTTGGATGTTGCTTCTGCTTAAGGATCCTTTTGGAAAGAGCTATTATTATCCATGGTTTATCATACTTTCCACAGAGACAATTATTGAATTCTCACTGGAGGCCCTTAAAGGAGCCAAGACTGGTTTTCCAAGGGTTCAAGTGGAAAAGATGGCCTAACAGGCTGGGATCTAGAACCACCTGATCTAGAGTGATGTGCAGAATGGACACCCACCGCTGCTTCCAGGCCTCAGGCCCTGTCTCACTAAATACTCTCTTTATTGTAACAGGAGGACAGAAGAGGAATTCACATTTATAGTAAGCCTCCTGCAAGAAGTTCCTTTAGCAAGTGTCCATTATCCCGAGGAGTCTTGGGTCGCGGTACATTATGAAGCATCATTGCAATGAAGAGCAAGTCAAAGCCATGACCTAGAAAGATAAGAGTCTGGCAGAGTTCTGGAAGCAGAATCTTCATTTGAGTCAGTTGGTACTTGAACAAGCCCGATGGTACAGCTGTGTTTGCGTGGGGGCCATCAGGGCTTTAGAAAAAGAGAGAAGTTGTTGTTAATAATAGGAAAGCGCTCTGACACTCTGGAGGAATAAAAACGCATTATTAGGTCTCAGCAATAACTGTGAAAATAAACAATGATAAATACCATATTAAACCCAAAGAACTGCATTAGTAGATAATAACAAGTATGAGAGCTAATAGCCAGCCCTTACTCCAGGCCAATTTATTATTTAAAACGTTTATTGAGATTTAACAGTAGCTAAATAAGTTTTCCTTAAAACTGTTATTAAACTGAAGTCCTATATACATTAATCAACTTACATTTATCATCCAGAATGTGTCTCATTAGAAACAAAGGGATATCTATACTTCCAGAACAAACTTGGAAATTTAAAAATGAACTGGGGTTCGCTTTTTGCCAAGTGTATGAGTCTAAAGATTGGTGTGTCTGCCAGCTGGGTAACCAGACAGTGGCGCGGACTTTCTAATTAGGAACAATTGCTGATAAATCAATTCCTTCTTTTTATAGGACAATTAGAATCTCTCTCTCTCTCTCTCTCTCTTTCTCTCTCTCTCTCTGTGTGTGTATTTTTTTCAATTCTAATTTGATTTTGTAAATTGTTCTGCAACCAGATTAATTCCTTGAAGCTTTTGTAGTTCATGTACATTTTCTGTAAAATATACTAAGGGTTATTGTTGTTACATCAGTCATACACATAATCCAGGATCCATCTATTCATTTATTCTCATAACTCAGGCGTCAATCACATGAAATTGCTCATGTGATGCCTTCAACCTGGACCCAAAGCTGACTTTTAATTATTCGCCTAATATTTCCTTATCTGTTCTATTTCTCTCCCAGGAAGGACTCTCTTGATCATCTTTGTCTTTTAAAGTCCTCCAAGCGCAGCTCCAATGTCACTTCCCTGGTTTCTCGTATTTAGAAGTCATCTCTCTAGCACATCCTACTTTTATCCCTCATCACGTCTCAAACAGTGCTTTGCACAGGGATGCTAACACAACAGGCGTTTTGACTAAACGAATGCGTGAAAAACACAAAGTCCCTACCTCGGCCGGCCTCCCTGCTCTGGCTGCCCTGGAGTTGAATATGGGACACAACACAGGTGCTGAAGGGAGTTCCAGTGCACGCGTGGCCACGCAAACTCAGGGGAGAGCCACTTGCTTACCCCCTCTTCCGCTCAGGGCCCACGATTTCCCTGGCCATATTGCCTGGAGGCCGTGTTTTTATTTTTTTGCTCTGCAACTCTCAATCAGTGCGCAGCAATTACCATCTACCTCCCACAGTCCGGGCAGCGAGGTTCCGTGGAGAGGGGTGGAGTACTGGGCCTCCCTGTGAGCGCGGGCTCCCCAGAGGTGGTGGCCGGGAGCATTTCTGCGCCCCAGATCCAGGTCAGGAGGCCTGGAGAGCCTGCTGCCCGCCGAGCAATTAGACTCGTAGCACCACATGCTGGACGGTGGCCAATTAGTCTGGGAGCGAGCAGAGGCCCAGGACTCTAATTGCCGAGAGGGCCTGTTTGTGTACTGTGCGGGAAGACATTTTAATTAACGATGGCTTGTGCTTTGCAGAACTTTGGATTCTCAGGGAGGGGTGTTTTGGGGATCCTCGCAGATGCTGCCAGCCGGAAGTGTCAAGGGAAGAGGAAGTCTCATGGGATTTCGGTTCTCACTCCGGGTCCGCTGCACCCAGGAGTCATCTTCTGGAGCAGTGGTTCTCAACCTTCCTACTGCCTCGACCCTTTAAGACAGCTCCTCATGTTGTAGTGACCCCCAACCATAAAATTATGTTCGTTGCTACTTCATAACTGTCATCTTGCTACTGTTAATGAATCGTAACGTAAATATCTGATATGCAGGATGTCTCAGGCGACCCCTGTGAAAGGGTCGTTTGACCCCCCAAAGGGGTCGTGACCCACAGGTTGAGAACCGCTGTTCTGGAGGTTTGAAAGGGGATGCCCTTGTCTGGCCACCCTGTGTCACTGGTTCCTGCCGGTGAAGGTGTCTGCGGTGGGAATTGCCATATCTGTCCATCGGCAAGTTGATGGCGTTCACACCAAGCTGAGGACATAGGCTGGCCTTGATCTTGTAGGAGCAACATACACAACTTCGGCACTTATGGTGATGAAACGTGTCGCTAGATATCAGGACACAGACAGAAGCTGGCAGGTCACCTGGATTCTATTCCTAGAGCGTTCCAGCCCCAACTTTTCGGTTGTTGCCCTCTTAGCTCAGGACATGTTACTCGTCGCTGAGGGTCATGGGATGATCTTTGCCTGGTCTCCCCACCTCCTAACTTTTCCCACAACAATCTGGTCTTGGTATTTTTTTTTAAAATACATTTTTATTGATTGCAGAGAATAAGAGAGAGGAGGAAAGAAAGGTAGAAACATCCATGATGAGAAAGAATCATTGAAAGGCTGCCTTCTGCAAGTCTCACACTGGGGATTGAGCCTGCAGCCCAGGCATGTGCCCTTGACTGGAATTGAACCCGGGACTCTTCAGTCCACAGACCAACACTCTATCCATTGAGCCAAACTGACTAGAGCCGGTCTTCATATTTTTGGTCAGAATTTTCCTTTTAGAGAGCAGGTTAGTCCCTGCTCAGTCACCTTTAACATCTCTTGTTGTGGTTTTCTGTGCTCCATTCAACCTCTCTGGCTTTGTTTCCCTTGTATTGTCTACAGAGTGAATTCAATGGTGCGAAACCCACTGTTTCACAGTTTTGGCTTCATTCTCCTGCTGGTTTGTGCTGGCCTTGTCACCTGGAATTCTCTTGCCTGTGTATCAATCAATTGTATGACATCTTCGATCCGTCCCTGGGGGCCCATCTTAAACCCTCCGTCCCTGGAAAGCTCTAGCTCTCCCACATCTCACTGACTAGAACACTTGCTCTCTGCCCAACGTTGGTGAGATATTGAACTTCACTCAATCTGTGTTGAGACATTTGTGGGTTTGCTAAAGTTCTCTAATCCGGTCTCTCCCAGCCTGTCTTTCTGGAGCACCAGACCTATGAGATGCTACACTAGTAAAGGGTTTTATGATTAAATAAATTTAGAAAGTGCTGCGAACTGTTTTTTTCCCTCTTAGAGTTTTATAAATTGAATCAGCAGTAGAAAGGTTCTGGGAGGTTATATGGTCAGGAAACCTGTTTACTTTGGTTTAAATGAAGCTTCTAAAATTTATTTGTCCATAAAACATCTTTTTCATATAACACCTACCAACAAGCATTCCATGAAAAGAATTTATTTTGGGAAATCTGCTCTGGTGCCCCATAAGCTCTTTGGAAGTAGAGAATTTCTCTTATCTTTGACTCCTTCATAACGTCAAGCAAAGTGCCTGCTCCCAGTGTTCAATAAAAGTTGAAATAAATTGTACTGATGCCATAAACTAGCTGGGCTCCCTAGGAAGAGAATTTATAATTCTGGTTTTGTAATTCATTCATTGCATTCACTTGGGCAAGATATTTTTAACTTCCGTTCTTAATTCTGTGGGATAATTTTTCATTAGAAGCTAGTTATACAACAATTATAATAGTTATAACGATGTGCTGATAGAAGACATGAGAAAGATTGGGGAAAAGGGGTAATATGAGATACTAGGTAAAACATACATTACATTTCACAAGGATGATTTATTATTATTATTAATTGTCATTTTCTGGTTTCGTGGTAAGAACAATAGCTACTGTTCACCGAGCAAATGGGATGAACACAATACCATGCTGGGCATCTTACATATATTATCCCATTTAGCTTCTTTATTTTATTTTATTTTTTAATATATTTTATTGATTTTTTACAAGAGGAAGGGAGAGAGATAGAAAGTCAGAAACATCAATGAGAGAGAGAGACATCGATCAGCTGCCTCCTGCACGCCCCACAGTGGAGATGTGCCCGCAAGCAAGGTAACATGCCCCCAACCGGAATCGAACCTGGGACCTTTCAGTCCGCAAGCCGACGCTCTATCCACTGAGCCAAACTAGTCTCGGCCCATTTAGCTTCTTAAAAGCCCCAAGAGACGGGCATGGCTACTCTCCTTTTATAAATGAGGGAACAGAGGTTCAGTGTTAAACTAACACGGCGCAGAGTCCCAGGCTCAAGAAGGAGGAAAGCCCACTTTCTTGACCATCTTGCACCCAGGCCCCTTGCTATGTTAGGGTCCTGGTGGACATCCCGGCTCTGTTCCCCTTCTTTCCTGTCACCGATGCTCAGCCTGAACCTACTTCCCACCTGACTTCTAAAGCACAGCCTGTCGCTATGGGAACCCTTTAGTTGGAAACCAGTCAAGCACCAATCCCCCTTCTAATTGACTAGTGGTCAGACGGTGGAGAGGTTGGGTGGAAACACCGTTTTGTTATTAAAACATAGCTGCATTCTAGCCCTCTGAATAGTGCGAGATCCCTCCATTACTACACAAAGCAGATCTTAGTTTTGTGATGTGTGACATGTGTGCAATTGGGGGACTCCCTTTACCAAAGAATGCAACGTTATAAACAAAAAGTCAAGTGTAGGGCCTAGGAATGAACGGGTCCTTGCAAAGGAGAGACACTGGATTTTGAGATTTACAAGCTTCTCTCCTGACCTGTCTGCCCCAGAGATAGAGCCCGCCCTGGGAATTTCTGCCGTTTGAACAAGTGGGCCATTTCCTTTGCCTGTTGAGAGTGAATTTACTGGCTTTACATGAACATGATTGGAAAAGAGCCGCAAAGCAAAAGGGCAACGAGTGAGCATTGATTTAGCACCCTCAGAAAGTTGAAAATGGGGTAATTCGGCAGATTAGATCATCTCTCTGCTAAGAATAGAGCCAATCCATGTGAGACGTGGGTAGTAAACAAGGGAAAACATAAGGGAAAGAATGTTGTAGCGGTGCATGCAGTAAGAACTGGGAGTGTTGTGTAAGCCTCGCCTGTTTGTGATGATACAACTTGGTATCACAATCAGAAATGCCGACTGTTGACCTTACATGTAGTCTCCTTAGAGCAGTGGCTCTCAACCTTCCTAATGCCTCGACCCTTTAAGACAGCTCCTCATGGGGTGGTGACCCCCAACCATAAAATTATTTTCGTGGCTACTTCATCACTGTCATTTTGCTACTGTTATGAACTGTAATGTAAATATCTGATAGGCAGGATGTATTTTCATTGTTACAAATGGAACATAATTAAAGCATAGTGATTAATCACAAAAACAATATGTAATTGTATATTGTGAAATATTTCTTTCTAATTACAAAGAAATAAAATTTTGTCTTGAATCATGGTATAGCATGGGTAACAGTCTTAATATGACAACAGTAAGCTACATTGGTATATTTTGCTACACCGAGGAGCGATGTGTTGGTTCCTAAGACCATAGGAAATAGGTGTTTTCCAATAGTCTTAGGCGACCCCTGTGAAAGGGTCGTTTGACCCCCAAAGGGGTCGCGACCCACAGGTAGAGAACCGCTGCCTTAGAGCAATTTGCTGTTTCAGGGGAGGGGCGCTGGGGTTGCTTTCCATGACCTCTCTCTGGGTGGACACCTATGGAAGGTGCTTGAAGCCTGTAGGAGCGCTGTGGCCGATGTGGAGGCATCTCTGAGACAGCAGGTCTGATCCCTCGAGTTTCCCCCTCTCAGCCATTCCCATCGAGGTCCATGTACACTCCCACCCTCACGGCAAGAGCTAAGGCTGCCGTGGCACCTGCCAGCAGGGACAGCTCAGAGTCACATCACTGTGTATCACTGTTGCCCAGCCTTCTTCTAAATCTCCATGACCTTTCTGGAAGGCATGGATGTCACAGAAGACAGATCAGGGTAACAACCGCGGTTTCTACTCTGGAGGCCCTCCCTGCAGTGTTTCCAAAAAATCTCTCATGTCGCTCCCATCCGCCCAGTTTCCACAGAGAGCGAGTCCTGCAGGCTTGACAGGTATTCTGTGGAGCTCCAGTCATTTTTGCAGGATTGCTTTAATATTAAAAGAGGAGAGAGAGAGAGAGAGATTGACATCAAGATTGTGGACTCATAAACCATTCAAGAGAACGTGTAGATGGGCTCACCCTTCATTTTGCTTTATTTTTAAAAATTTTATTTGATTGCTTTTATGCTAAAAAGATGTAAGTTCAATCTGGCCATATTACAGAACTTCAGAAGATGGGGGAAATAAATAGAAAAGCATTCGTCATCCTAATGTCCTATTATAGCCAACATTATGAATTACCATATGCATATTTTACCAACTTGCAATCCTAGTGTACAGATAAGATGGTGCCCTTTCCTTTTTATTTTTCAATTTACCACGACAGAGGAGGGCACAGAGGCCCTAGATCTCACAGCTCTACAATATCCACCATTTGCAGTATTTATTTTTCTGCGGTCTAAGAATACACATCTCCATGTCTTTTATTTCCCTCCTCAGGTTTCCTCTACTATAGCTGTCGAGGAGACAGGTTCCAGAATAAGGCTGTCTGGGTTTGAATATCCAGCCACTTCCCGTGTGGCATTGTGCCACTTACTTATATTAGTTCAACTGTTTACCCATCTGTGAAATGGGAATAATATAAGGCCAGTGTAAGGATCAGTGATATAATACCTGTCAACACACCTCTGCTGGATTTATTACCAGTTTCCGGGCCCTCTGGCTTTCAGTTGAGTTGGGTGTCCGTTAGACCAAACAGAATCTAACTTTGTATTTAGTTGGCAGCTCTGGCAGGTAATAGAGGGAGGGAGGAGAGTGTGGTCAGAGCAATAATGAATTCCCTGAGCTTTCTCCCTGCCAGGGAGCCCATAGCTGGTTGTGTTCCTTAATCACAGATCGCGGCTCTCAAGGCAGATGACTCGAAAGAATTCTTTCTCACCAGGTTCCAGTAACGGCTTGCTCCCTCCTCTCTCCTTCTGGCCTAGGAGTGATATCAGCTTAACTGCTATCAAGCCTCCGGTTACTGCGCCTTCTCTGTGGTTCCCCAACACCCACACGTTATCAACAGCCCTTTGTAAATAAACCCTCCTGGAACTTGCCTATTTTGAGTGTACCATCTGTTTCCTGTTGAGACCCTGACTGCTACAACATGTTAGCATTCACCCCCTTTGCAGTGGAAAAATAAAGTTACAGATCCCAGCAGACATCAAGTGAGAATGGTCTATCAGCGGCTGCCAACCGGTGGTCCGCAGACCACTGGTGGTCCATGAGGTCCGAAAGGTTGGCGACCACTGGTCTAGGTGACTCTTGTAGGATTTGAGGTTGGCGACCACTGGTCTAGGGGACTCTTGTAGGTCAAGGTCTGGAAAGGACCTGGCTCTGGGTCTGCAGAGAGCAGGGTGTGCACACACAATAGCCACCAGGGCGCTTGCTCTGCTCCAGGTCTGAGTCTGAGGCCTTTACATGAGTTATACTGTTTTACCTTACCGGAAGGTCTACAAGGTCAATGGAGACACAGATAGAGACACAGCTAACTGAAGTCAACAGGGGGCAAAACTAACTCTGGTTCTAAGACCACATTTAATATCTTTTATTGATTTTTTACAGAGAGGAAGAGAGAGGGATAGAGAGTTAGAAACATCGATGAGAGAGAGAGAGACATCGATCAGCCGCCTCCTGCACACCCCCTACCGGGGATGTGCCCACAACCAAGGTACATGCCCTTGACCGGAATTGAACCTGGGACCCTTCAGTCCGCAGGCCAATGCTCTATCCACTGAGCCAAACCGGTTTCGGCCTAAGACCATATTTAAAAGATATATTTTTATTGATTTCATAGAGGGAGGGATATATATATATATATAAACATCAGTGATGAGAGGGAATCATTGATAGGCTGCCTCCTGCATGCCCCACACTAGGGATTGAACCTGCAACCCAAGAATGTGCCCTGACCAAGAATCGAACCATGATCTCCTATTTCATAAGTTGAGGCTCAAGCACTGAACTACACCAGCTGGGCTAAGACCACATTTTAGCCACCCACCAGTGGTGCTCCATGCATAGTCCTGGCGAACAACAGGAGCTCCACCCAGGGATCCGGAAGAAATGCCAATTGTCAGGCCTGACCCAGACCTATCAAAGCAGAAGCTGTGGATTAGGGCTGGGTCATCTGTGCCTCAGGGGGGCCTCCAGGTGGTTCTGAAAGGAGGCCGAAGTCTCAGAACCACTGCACAGCACAAAGTCGCCTGCCAGGGGCTCATGGTCCTCCCTCTCTGCTGGGTTTATTTTGAGGTCACTTCCAGAACCTGGAATTATACCCCAGATGCCACATATTGATAAAGACAATACAAATAATCATGTTAGGCTTTACAAAATGCTCTACACCCATCACCACAGAGGGCAGTGTGTTTGGGGTAAGTGTTTGGGCTCTGAAGTGGACAGGCTGGGAGAGGGCTCTGCCATCCTGGGCACAGTTATCCAATCTCTGTAAATTTTAGCTTCCCCATCTCAAGAAATGGGGACAACAAGAGTGTGTCCCCTAGGATTGCTGAGGGCATTAAATAAGAGACCCCAAAAAAAGCAGTGCAGTAAAACCTGATATAATGGACTAATCCAGATGAGGGGGTGTCTGTTAAAGCCGAAAGTCCATTATATAATACTAGAGGCCTGGTGCACGAATGCATGCACAAGTGGGGTCCCTCGACCTGGCTGGCAATCGGGGCCGATCAGGGTTGTCTCACCCAGTCCGGGGAGGGAGGGACTGCAGGAGGTTGGCCGGCCATGGGAGGTTGACTGTGGGAGCACACTGACCACCTGTGTTGAGCATCTGCCCCTGGTGGTCAGTGCATGTCTTAGCAACCAGTTGACAGGTCATAACAGTTACTTAGGCTTTTATATTATATATATAGATAGATAGTAGATTTGCAGAGCAGGTGTGGGCCTGAAAGGGTTAATGGGAAAAATAGGGAACATCTGTAATACTTTCAATAATAAAGATAAAAAAGTAGATTTTCTGAATGTGTATGTTAAAAAATTGACAAATCAGTTTGTCTGTTTTTACTTATGTAGACATTTATGTAATTAAAATTAAATATGTATAAAAAGTTTAATTTCACAGAAAAGTTTTCTATATTATAGTAATTTTAAATGTATATGAATAGGTGTAGTAAATGCGTGCATTCACAGTCACCAAGATTAAACAAACACACAGGTTAGGTGTGGCTTAGCACATGTGGGAACATCTACCTGCAGGTGTTAAAACTGCTGCAGAAAATCCTACCACAGACAGCAGAACCACTCACCACACGATGTGATGTGATTACATGCTAGTCATTCACTGAACATGGCTCACAATGGTGACTTTTGGACTTTAAATATGTAGACTATAGTCAGAGACATGTAATAATTTACTTATGTAGGTAAAATTACTACAGTGTTTTTTTTCAACATATGACCTATTCACAAAAAAATAGTTAAAAATAAGTGACTTGGTAACAAAAATAATTCAATTTAATTATAAGCAAATCTTGCTTAAAAACATGATACATAGACTGGAAATTTAGTCCATTAAATGAAGGCCTGCAGAATTGAGGGTTCACTGCGCTTGCCACATAGCAAGCACTCAGTAAATACCAGCTATCATTATTTCATGAAAACCCTAAGGTGGAGATTATTATCCCCGTTCCATAGATGAGGAAACCGAAGCTCAGGAATGGTGACTCTTATAAACTGGAGCAAGGTCCTCCAAAGCAGGTAATCTGATGTAAAATCCCTACTCTTGCCCGGCCTGCATGGCTCAGTGGTTGAGCATTGACCAATGAACCAGGAGGTCTCAGTTCAATTCCTGGTCAGCACATGCCCGGATTGCAGGCTCAATCCCCAGTAAGTAAAAGGTATGCAGGAGGCAAATTGATCTCTCTCTCTCTCTCTCTCTCTCTTTTTTTTTCCTCTCTGTAATCCATAAAAATAATTTTAAAAGTAAAATAAAATCCCCATTCTTTTTTCCACTCTCTCTCCAAAGCTGCCTTTGAACACCTGGTTTAGTAATATCCTTATTAACCTTGAACAAGGAATCTGAAGGGTAACATGTCCAAGGACACCTGAGACCTGAATTATGACCCTCAGCCCACAGGAGCAGCATCTGCTGTGAGTTGGCACTCAGATCCTGGGACCCCTGGACCCACTGCCGCCCTCTCAGGAGGCTGGCAGCTCCAAGTGTCCTCTCTGAAGTCTGTCCTTCTTCCCACCCTGCCCTTCGCACACCGGGGCCCCTTCTCCTGGTGGAGAAAGTGGAGGCCGAATGCAGACAGTCACAGAGGACAAGGTTTGCCTGGCGACCTCACTGCAGGGGCTTCTGGATGTCTAGTCCCCACGAGGCTTCCGGAACCATCAAGAGGGTGCCCAACAGAAAAGGAAAAGTTACTATCGTCCTGATTTGAAAGCTAAACCTTTCCAAACCTATCGTTCACACTTTTCCTCGTGGAGGATTAACGGCCTGACAAGGCTGAACTTTGAAAGAAAAGCTATTTGTGACTTACGGGGAGCCGGGGGAAAAAGGTCTTGACTTTTTAACAGCAAAACAAAACAAGCAAACCCAAACACGTTAATTTTTCTCAGGCCTGTAACTGCAAAGGGCACCTCCGCTTTGGCTAGAACTTTCCAAGTGGCTCCTCTCTGAGCCAAAGTGAGGTGGGAGCAAGTGGCGTCCCCACAGGACTTGTCCGGCAACATTGACAAGAGTTGAAAATAAAGGCTCACGTGGGAATCGTTGCAAAGCCTAGAAAGCAAACTACTTCTCTACTTCCAACTGGTAGCCCTGCGCATGGATCCGTGTGCCCGTAGCTCTCTGTGGAGCCAGGCCACGCCATGCCCACCATCCAGAGGCTCTCCCAGCCCAGAAGGCCCATCTGTGGCTGGGTGCTGAATACTTGACTCTTTGCCGCAGTGACGAAGCAAGCATTCTGCCAGGCCACTCACGCTGCCCGCTCTCAGTGGCCACCTCCTCCCCCTTCCCCCATGGTACTGGGAGACTCTGGTGGGGCTGAGACGACTGGGCACCACCACCTTGTGGCTATGGGCGCTGCCATCTTTGTGATGGAGTGACAGTTTATTTGCATATTATCCTTTTATTAGATAGAATACCCAAGGCAGTTATGGTACCCAGTCCCCGACTCTAATCATGCTCCTTCCAAGTTTTTAGTAATTCCGATGAGAGTTGGGAATTAAGTTTATTTTTCTAGTGGTTTCAATGGAATTTATTTTATATATTTATTTATGTGTTTATTTATTTATTTATTTATTTGTTTTTTTCAATATATTTTATTGATTTTTTTATAGAGAGGAAGGGAGAGGGACAGAGAGTTAGAAATATCCATGAGAGAGACATCGATCAGCTGCCTCTTGCATGCCCCCTACTGGGGATGTGCCCGCAACCAAGGTACATGCCCTTGACCGGAATCGAACCTGGGACCTTTCAGTCTGCAGGCCGACGCTCTATCCACTGAGCCAAACCGGTTTTGGCGGGTTTCAGTGGAATTTAATACAACAAGTTTCAGAAGGTTAAGGGCAAGGACTCTGAAATTAGAGTGTGTGTCCCAGGATGTATGAGCAGTGCTCCCTCCCCCCCCCCCACCCCATGCCTGGCAGGTTACTTCCCCACATCTAGTCACCTTCTCTGTAAGCGGGTGTAGTTACAGTGCACTGCGGGGAGGCACAGACACAGCAGTCCGCGATGAACACCTGAGGACAGCTGGCTGCTTCTATGATTACTTAGGAAAACTGCCCTTCACAACTGGTTCCGGATCAAATGTGAAATGCCGGGGAGGGAGCATTTCTTTACGGTAAAGCACGTCCCTCAAGGCCTCGAGGCAAGAACAACTCTGAAACCTGGTTTTCATTATTAATTGTATTTCAAAGAAATGAAGCGGAACTTTTTTTTTTAACTGTCTATTGTTGGAAGTATTACATCTCTTCTTTCTTCCTCCCACTGACTTCTAGCCCACCTCCCTCCCCAATGCCAGATCGGAAACACCAATCAGAAAGAATGTATGCAGCCCTACGTTCACTACAGTGTATACCATAGCTAAGATCTGGAAACAGCAGATGAGTGGATAAAAAAGCTGTGGTACAGCCGAAACCGGTTTGGCTCAGTGCATAGAGCATCAGCCTGTGGACTGAAAGGTCCCAGGTTCGATTCCGGTCATGGGCATTATCTTGGTTGCGGGCACATCCCCAGTAGGGAGTGTGTGGGAGGCGGCTGATCAATGTCTCTCTCTCATTGATGTTTCTAACTCTCTATCCCTCTCCTTTCCTCTCTGGAAAACAATCAATAAAATATATATTTAAAAAAAGCTGTGGTATATTTACAGCATGAAACACTATGTGGCAGTAAAAAATAAGGCTCTCCTATGCTTAGTGAAATAAGCCAGTCAATGAAGGAGAAACACCACATGATCTCACTCATTGGTGGATAATAAAGAACATTATAAACTGATGAACAAAAGGATAGACACAGAAGTAGTAAAGCATCAAACAGACTGTCAAATTACAGCAGGAAGTTTAAGGAGAGGTGGGGTAGATAAGAGATCAACCAAAGGACTTGTATGCATGCATATAAGCATAACCAATGAACACAGACACTGGGGGGTTGGGGTATTCCTGGCAAGGGGGTGGGCAATGGAGAGATATGTATACATGTAACACAATAAAAAAAAATAAAGACCTCAAAAAAAAATAAGGCTTTCTTACCCTTTGAGACAACATGGAGGGACCTGGAGGCTATTATGCTAAGCGAAATAAGCCAGTCTGAACTTCTTTATTATACGCATTCATTGAGATTTTAATAGATGCATCATTTTCTCCTCACTTCCAGCAGTCTAAAATAATGGGAGCTTCCCATGTACAGCGTGTTTGTAAGCTTGGGGGTGTCCCGAGGTGCTGGAGGAGCATCGGAATACAGTTAATGCAGCAGCATCATTGCCAGCATCTTTTGTATTATTGTATTCCAGGTGACGGTATTATCCATGATCCATGAACTTGCAACATAAAAGCAGATAGAAAGGTGAAAGAGGATGGGGCAGATGAGCACAGCTCATACATACGGGAGCATAAAAGAGTGTCTAGACAGGGAGTGACAGAAAGATATGTAGCCAGGACAGTTGGTCTGGGCAGAGCATGTGGAGTTACCTTGTGGAAATGAGAGGCATTATGTAGAGTTCTCCAGCAGATAGGCGATGCCAAAGGGATAGTGCTGTCTGTTTTAGAGAAATGATGCAGAAGTGGGAACAGAGAAAGTGCAGGGGACATCAGTAGAAAACACAAATATTATCATAGATATGTAGATAGATAAGCATATATATATGTCTCAAGTGCATGGTCAAAGTCAGTGCCACTCTGGTCTTCACGCCTGAAACCTGGGGTCAGACTGAGAGGAAGTAGAATGTAACCCTGGTGGGATGTGGGAGACCAGGGAGTGACCTTTTACTGGTGGAGTTAAGTGAACCCTCTGAACACAAACCCTGCAACGGGGACGTTTCTTTTCCATCGGAAATGCTTGAAGCAGTTGCTCCTCTTAATTCGAGCCCGTTTTCTAAATTCTGGGTTTTTTTTAAAACCACAGTTTTGTTGTGTTCAGTTACTTGTGAAACCTGGACTAGCAAACTGGGCTCTCAGGGATGGTGACTCCTTCATTGTTGAATAGGCTGCATCTCATGATCAGATCACAAAACTAACATGTATGGGTTTTTACTGGAATATTAATATCTTTAGGACAATTTCTATATTTTGTTTGATATTGGAATCTCATCATAGCAACATCAAAGTTAATATTAATTGCATTTCACTTGAGGTATGTACGTGTAAAATGTATTTTACCATGCAATGTGAAATACATTTCTTCCTGTGGGTCATGGTAAAAAAACAAGTTTGAGCTGTTTTATGTAACAAGAATATTTAAAAATTGATTAGCGATTTGAATAAACAGAATTCCATTCTTGAAAGCAGATTGTATTTCGTTTAGACAGAGCCATTACACATTATTTATGCTGTTGTTGTATGTGCTTGTCCCAGCCCAGAGCGGGGCTGCTGGCATGATAATTACCTAGGGGTGGGTTTAGAGCAGTGGTTCTCAACCTTCCTAATGCTGCGACCTTTTAATACAGTCCCTCATGTTGTGGTGATCCCCAATCATAAAATTATTTTTGTCGCTACTCCATAACTGTAATTTGCTACTGTTATGAATCTTAATGTAAATATCTGTGTTTTCTGATGGTCTTAGGAGACCCTGCTAGCTGTCCGTGGCCCACAGGTTGAGAACCACTGGTTTAGAGCTTAGAGCGAGGCATGGCAGTTCTGGGCTGATGTCCAGGAATCTGTATTTTCTCAGTATCTCAGGTGATTCTGATACCTGACGGGGGCAGCCAACACTCTCTGCCAAAACAGCGGGTTTTCCATACCTGCATTTTCACATCCCAGATTCCACCAACCAGGGGTCAAAACTATTTTTAAAAAAATCACAAACATTTCCAAAAAGAAAAACTAGATTTTGCCACATGCCGAGCACTGCACTGAATCCACTGAATGGAGGGATGTGTGGGTCCACCCTGCTGTAGCCCATGTGCAAATATGGGTGATATGCATACACGACGCCATTTTCCATGTTTTACATGGGAGACCCGGCATCCTCTGCTTTTGGTACCTGCGGGATCCAGGAATCAGTCGCCTGCAGGTCCGGAAGGATAACCATAAAATGATAAAGTGAACATTATCCTGGCGTGTTCCCAACGTGTCTTTCTTTTTAAAAAATTCTTTTTAAATATATATTTTATTGATTTTTCACAGAGAGGAAGGGAGAGGGATAGTTAGAAACATTGATCAGCTGCCCCCTGCACGCCCCCTACTGGTAATGTGCCCGCAACCAAGGTACATGCCCTTGATGGGAATCAAACCTGGGACCCTTTAGTCCGCAGGCTGACACTCTATCCACTAAGCCAAACCAGTTTTGGCTCCCAATGTTTCTTAACGTTGATTGAAGAATGTCCAAAAGAATAAGCTGCAATTCTAAGAGTAAGGCCATGGGCAGATACATGGAGTGAAGCCGAGAAAGAGGGATTGGGGGCTCTGACCTGGGCCTGGAGTTACCCACAGAGGAGGTTCTGCCAAGCTGACCACAGCCTCCACCCTCGGCAACTCTCCTCCAGTTTACCAGTTGGCCCACAAATCTCCCATCCGTTTGCGTTTGGGATGATTTATATCTTTTCATAAGTTTCCTAAGCTTTGTGGGAGAGGTGAGTGATGGAGGTGAAGGGAAAAAGAGCATAAACCAGCAGTTTGCACAGATAATACCATGCAAATAAACATGAGGTGCGCTCTAGAAAAATGTCAGCAAGTCCCAGGTGGGCTATGAACGACTCCAATTTTGATCACTAAAACCTACATCAGTTAAAAGTTGTTTTCTCGGCTGCTGGCACCAGATGAACCTTCCTCCTGCTGTGGAAGGATGATGTCCCCCGAGGCCTGAGTCTCAGCGACCCCGAGAGAGGAACGCAGGAGCCCTCAGACGAGTCAGCTGAACTTGTTCATAAAAAGTCAAGCGAATCCCTTCTGGAAAAAGCCAGATGGAGAGAGGTGAGCGCAGTCCCTGCTCCACCGCTTAGCCAGGGATCATCAAACTTTAGGGTGGCTAAACCCACATGGGAACATGCTTCCAATTTCGGTTCCCAGCTGGTGTTTTTCAACAAACACTGGGGTGGTGCTAAGTCATCCTGGAACTTTGAGAAACACTGCTTTCCTCCTTCGCTCCCCAAATTGTATTTTTTTTCAAACAAAATAGAGGTATCTTTTTTAAAAAAAACAAAAACAAAAAACACCAAGGTTGTTTTCTTATTTGAAGCCTAGCATTGATTATTTAGGGCTTTTATTTTTCTTTTCTAGTTGTCTGTTTGTTTGTTTCTATGTGTATAAGTCAGCAAAACACTTCAAAATAACAATGCCCATCACACATCTGAGTAATGTTTGTACTGGTATAAGGCAAGAGCATTCCTATTAGTTGCTACTAGTACAGTGGTACCTCGAGATACGAGTTTAAATCGTTCCGTAACCTTGAGGCGTGGGAAACTATGAGACGCTTGAGTCTCGGTAAACTGGTGTGTCGTGTGCAGCGGGCCGATCCGCACAATTACTCTTATCTCAAATGTTGCTCATATTTCAAAGCAAAAATCGCTCGCTCGACAGCTCGTATCTCAAAAATCTCGTATGTTAGGGCACTCGTATCTCGAAGTACCACTGTATAGTTTCTTCATTGTTCAGTGGATTTTGACCAGGCGTCAGCTTTGGATTATATACTGTACTAAGAGGACAGGTGCGTGCTTCTACCTTTCATGTATCTACTCGATCCCTGCACAGCGCCAAGCAGCCAGCAAGTCAGCCTGGTCCTGCCGTGGGGAAACTCACTGTGGCAGGTGAGGCAGACTCCTGACAGTCCCTCTGAGCTAAATATTGTGGGTGACATATACAAGGTGTGATGAGAGAGTATCTATAGGAACCCGATTGAGACTGAAGGGTTAGGAAGACTTAAAATGAGGTTAAGAATTGAACAAATAAGAAGATGGACTTTAGATAGTGAGAGAGAACTAGCAAAGAAAGAAGTTCCTAGTAAGTAAGGGGACAGGAAGGCTAGAATGAATGAATCCTGTGGTCTGGATTCATGCCAAAGACATCAGTATTGACTCATGTTTCTCTCTCTCTCTCTCTCTCTCTCTCTCTCTCTCTCTCTCTCTCTCTCACACACACACACACACACACACACACACACACACACACACATGCACACACACATATACAGCCAGGCACTGTTTAATGTTAGGATGGGTTTGTTTAATGTTAGGATGGGTTCTGAGAAATGCATTGTTCAGCTATTTTGCCATTGTGTGAACATCATAGAGTATAGCCTATTACACACCTATGGTATAGGTGGGTATGATATAGCCTATTGCTCCTAGCATGTTACTGTACAAAACAACATGCAATTAAGTCAAGGCCAAGGGAAAATGGTGCAATTAAGAGAGGCGGTAAACACAACATGTATGAGGATGCTGCCTACTGCCAGTGTAACAGGGCACACTGCTTTACAGCAAGCTTTTCAATAAGTAGAAAAGGTACACTCTAAAAAAATGATAAAAAGTATAGTAGATACATAAACCAGTCACACAGTCTTTTATTATCATGATCAAGTATTATGCCCTGTACAAGTATGTGCCATACTGTGGAGAGCAGCTACAGTGTTTGCACAGGTTCAAGCCTCAGACTAATAAGAGGACACAGTCCTCTCGTTGTCATGTACAAGTCTCAGCTTGGAGGGCAGAGCCCTCCCAGTACCATTATAGCCAACAGCTTTGGTTGTAAGCTTGAACCCACACGCCTGAGTGACGTGGGCTTGATAGAGTTCAGGTGCATGTAGTTGAGTAGGATCGAAACCCATGAGGATGATGTAAACATCTTGACCCCGCCCTTACTTTGCCTTGGGAAATCTGGATATAAAATAAAGGCACGGCTTGTAGTCCATGGCACTGTCTCTCCATCAAAGAGGACAATGCCCTATCAAGACCCAGCTTTCATTCTCTTGTCTGTCTTTTCTCAGTCCTTCCCTGCCCCCTCTCAGGCTCAACGAACCTGTCTGAGCTGGTGTGGCACATAAGGTGCCCTGGGGCTAAGTATGCCATGGTGTGCTGGCTTGCCACACCATACTTTTATAGGGATGGCTGTTCATAGGTGTGTTTGCACCATCTTGGTCACAAACATGAATAACATGAAGCCCTGTGATGTTATGATGGTTACAAGGTCACTAAATGATAAGATATTTTTAGCTCCATTATAAATCTTATGGAACCTTCCTTATATGTGCAGTTATTGACCTAACCATCATGATGTGGTACATGAATATATGTAGATGCGGAGATACAAATGTGTGTGCATACATGGGTGAGTATATATGCCTATATTTCCTAGCTCAGTTCACTGAGATGACCCAGAAGGAGTGACACCCACTGCAAGGAGCACACTGAGTCCCCAGGTTTGGATTCTATATACCATTCTTTAGTAAAAGGAACATGTGCTACTTGGAGAAATTCCAAGGAATCTCTAGGGAGTAGGGCTGGAGCAGGGGAAATGCAAGATAAGCTTGGAGCATACTGTAGAGGCAGAAAGCAATTTTTAAAGAGAGAGAGAGAGAGAGGAAGAAAATGGAGGCATAGCTAAAAAACATAGGAGTCAACCTAACAAGCTTCCAATGGTCAAAACTGAAAGTGTTTGAGCAAGAACGTAAATACAGTGGTACCTCGAGATACGAGTGCCCTAACATACGAGATTTTTGAGATACGAGCCGTAGAGTGAGCAATTTTTGCTTTGAAATACAAGCAACATTTGAGATAGGAGTAATCGCATGGATCAGCCGGCTGGACGCGACCCACCAGTTTACCGCGACTCTAGTGTCTCATAGTTTCCCACGCCTCAAGGTTACGGAATGAATTAAACTCATATCTCAAGGTACCACTGTAATACAGTATCTTATCCTATCTAATAAAAGGCTAATATGCAACTAAACCAAACAGCAGAATGACCGGTTGTTATGATGAACACTGACCACCAGGGGGAAGACTCTCAACACAAGAGCTGCCTCCTGGTGGTAGGGAGGGCTTCTACCAGAAGCTGGGCTCACGGCTGGCGAGCACAATGGGAGGGGTGGGAGCCTCTCCTGCCTCCACGGCAGTGCTAAGGTTGTCCAAATTTCGTGCACTGGGTCGCTAGTTGAATTATAACCCAAAGTCTAAAAGAAATATATGTTTCGTTCATACTAATATAAATAAATAAATGTGGCAAAGGGACAGATGTTTTTTTACAAAAGAATTCAATATCATATATGTAAATACCCTTTCTGGTAGGTGGAGCTTAATTCCCTTCTTGAGTGTGGACCAGACCTGCGGAGAACAGGCTATGGGAACAGAACCATTGTATCCTTCTGGTAGAGAGACTTGACACAGCACCTAAACCACATGACCAAGGTTCGCATCACAGGTCATGTTGGTATGTAGTGATAGAGCACGTCACCTCTTGTGATATTCATCCGCCAAACCCATAATTCCAGTCTAATCCTGAAAATAATACAGAATAAATCCAAATGAAAGGGCATTCTGTAAAGTACCTGACAAGTGCTGTTTGAAACGGCCCGGGTCGTGGAGAACAAGGAAAGGAATACTTGTGAAGACTGAAGGAGACCAGGGGGACATAACAGCTCCATGCAGTGTGGCAGCTTCCTCAGCACAAGGACAGGAGAGAGGAAACTGGTGAAAAAGAAGAGATTCTGAAAGAGCAGCAGCCCTGGAAGAAGTCATACACCCCATTTTTCCTTTCAAAGGGACACCGACCTCCAAGTGATCATCACAAGTCATTCAGGGACTTAGGCACCTGTCTCTTCACCCATGGGCCATTATAAATCTCAGGGCGCCTTCCTTATATATGCAGTTATTGACTTACCCATCATTATGTGGCACATGGACACATGTAGATGAGGATATATAGGACAGAGGATGGGCAGGAGGTCTGCCGCTCCTTAGAATGCTCAGAAGGCCTCTGACCTGGCCTCGCTCAGCTGTAAGACAAGTACCCGGTGAGGCCCAGCTCATGGCCAAGATGTGCAGGGAAGGTCACGCAGTGCTAATGCATCTGAGTGGCACGTGAGTTTGGAGCCGGAAATGAGGCTTTTCAGGCTGGTGAGCTGTGGGGCCAGGCCTGCTGCTTCCGTCCTGTCTAATATCTCCCTACATATGCAGACACCACAGGACTATTCATATTTGCAAATAAATAGCCTAATGTTATCTAGGCCTTCCTGTTTGCCTGTTCAATTGTCTCCTTCCAAAGAAGCAAATAGCTTCTACAGGGTTTGGGGGGACGGAGGGGAGGAGGGAGGGTAGCCTCCCCGGACCATCCCCACCCCCATCTAGAGAAGAAGTGGTGCCTGTGATGTCACTCCGCCCACAAACCCGGCTTTGGCAAGGTGACCGTTATGTAGATTTTTCTCTGATCAATGTTTTCCTCTCCGGGTTGATTAGCATACAGACAGGATTTGAGTACATCTGTTCTTTATATTTAACCGTAAATTGGAGAAAGTGGAACCCTAAAAAAAAGAAGAGCCTTGTTTAGGTCACAGAGGGAAGTCTCTCAGTGAGGAAGGCACGTGTTTCCCACAGGCCTACCCTATCTTTTCTCCATACCCCATCCTGCCTCTCTTTGCCTTTGTGGGTGAGACTGATTCAGCTTTCCTGGGGAGCTAGGACTTGCTCATCCCAGTGGCTCTTAAAGATGTATGTTCAATGTGAAGGGGTTATGTGTTTCTGGTAGTCTACCTAAACATTAAATGTTATTTGAGACAACAAGAGCATTCATGAGGGTAATGGTGGGGAGGATAATGATGATGGTGATAATGGGTCCTACAGAACTTTGATACAAAACCATGGCCGTTATTATTCTCGCATTTGCCACAGCACAAAAATGATTTCAATGGCAGCCAGAGAGAAACCGAACAGAAAGACGTTGAAAGGAACGACTCCATGGGGCCCCATCTCCACACACACAGACTGCTCATCTGAGTGGACCTTCAGTCCCCAGGTCTCCATGGCGGGTGTCACACTTGGTCATGGGGTGGGAGTGAGGGGGGAGAGTCAATTCTGTAGAGCAGAAGTGAAGGAAGGACCAAGTGAGCAAACTCAGAACAAGCTGGAGTTTTCAACAATAAGTACATCTTCTCTTCCATTCCATTCAGGATCGACACTCTAAGTGACAGAAGGACAGCTAACAGGCCCCCCTCATGCTGCATGTCCCTGCCAGGGGCACTGCTCCATGTCACCCTCACTCGTGACCTGAGGCTGATGGTGACCTGAGGGACAGGGAGGTGAGAAGGCTCTAAGATGTGTGCACTGGCTCTCACGTGCTCTCTTCTGGAAGGACACGTGTCATTTCTGCATGCATGCCATTGGCCAGAGCAAGTTACCTGGCTGCACCTGTCCCCCTGAGGTGCACTGCTCTCCCTCAGTGTAGCCGGAAGGGGAGAAGAACTGGGAAGATTGAGGAGCCATAGTACTGCCTGCCCACTCCATTGCTCTGTGTGTCTGAGACAGGTGAGTGACAGGCAAGTTATGGTGGTGGTGGGGGGGGGAGGAGTTGTTGTGTAACCGGACAACCAAAGGGTCCTGCGTGCCTGACACTACTTGAGCCAATTCAGTAGACAGGGTTGCATCATATACAGTGGTACCTCGAGATACGCGTGCCCTAACATACGAGATTTTTGAGATATGAGCTGTCGAGCGAGCGATTTTTGCTTTGAAATACGAGCAACATTTGAGATAGGAGTAATCGTGCGGATCGGCCGGCGGCACACGACCCACCAGTTTACTGTGACTCGAGCGTCTCATAGTGTCCCAGGCCTCAAGGTTACGGAACAAATTAAACTCGTATCTCAAGGTACCACTGTATGAGATTTATTCCAATAATGTGGGCAACATGGGAGAGCAGTAGCTCATCCACAAAATCTGCTCTGCCCCCCCATAAGCCAGCTGCTTCTATTGGGCAGAAAGATGAAGATGCCATGGGGAAGTGGGCAGAATGGATAAGAATGGGTATACACAATGGGCGTGCAGTTTACAGGTGATGGAGGCTGGGGGTTCACAAAGGCCTGTAGGTGTGCAAAGTCTAGGGGTTTTCAAAGGGCTGGACCCTCTGGTTTCTGCAACAAGGTTGTTCATCTTTATGATAACATGCAGCTCCCCGATGCAGAGGATGGGTCGCATTTCCAGGTGCGCTCCCAGGTCCCGCCTCTGCTTTCTTTCATCAGAACAAAGCAATCAACGGTTCACAGGGCATGATTAATACAGTGGTACCTCGAGATACGAGTGCCCTAACATACGAGATTTTTTGAGATGCGAGCCTTCGAGCGAGCGATTTTTGCTTTGAAATACGAGCAACACTTGAGATAAGAGTCATCGCGAGGATCGGCCGGCTGCACACGACCCACCAGTTTACCGAGACTCGAGCGTCTCATAGTTTCCCACGCCTCAAGGTTACGGAATGAATTCAACTCGTATCTCGAGGTACCACTGTACTTTTATAATTATAGTTGGTCCCCGATATCTTATTTCTGCCCCTCACAGCTGGGGCGGTGCACCCGGGCTTCTAGCTGATGTCACAGCACCCTCTCCACATCCTTATGCTTTGCCTCCTTTTCTCAGAGGCTGACAAGGGGACACTTGCCTTCCCGGCTTCTCCCAGAGCTACCGAAGGGCGGCCAAGCGCAGGTTCCGAGGCAGCCGGGTGTAGGTGGAAATCTGCTGGGAGAGATCGCTTTCTAAACAAGATAAAGCCTCCCAGAGGAGGTTCGGGCCGGGCCCCCTCGCTCTTGGATGGAACGCGAACATCACACCTGAAAGACGGCAGCCATCTGGTGAAGCATCAGGTGGTAAGGCGAGAAAAAGCCCCCAAGAATCGCAGAGATGCTGATCTGGGTAACTACAAACTACCGAACCAATGTCAACAGCCACTTATCTCTGGGTTTCTCGCGATGGAACACAAAGGAAGCCATTTGTTCTGCTCCTGGTAGCGAAAAGCAGTTGTTACAGAGTCAGCAGGAATGTTTGCAAGCACAAGGACCCCCTTAAATGGACAAGGGACAGATAAGAGACCCAAGAAGTCAAAGAACACACCCGGACCTCCCAGAAAATTTAGCAGGGATGTTAGCGGAGGGATTAGAACACAAGTGATCCTTTGATGGCATTTGTGTCATATTCTTCTTTGTCGTCGGGGTCCCAGCCCTCCTGCCATCACAGCAGGCATCTCTCTTCCCTATGTCTAGTCTCCCACCCCTAGTCTCCCCACCAATCCGGTTAACAGTGCATCTCCAGGAGACGCAGAGCCTGTGCGTGGCCACGTCCCTACCAGGCCAATGTAATCCGTCTGAGGCAGGATGTGCCACGAGGCGCTGAGAAGTCTTCAACGTGCAGATCACTGCAGGAAAGTCAAGGGCAAGGGGAAAAGGCGGCAGAAAGCCAGTGTGCAGAGGGGTATAGCTCACGCCACAGCCGTGAAGAATCCTAATTGATTTCTGATGGCGGAGAACATTTAACCTGGCCGAGCGCGGAGAGAGGACCGCAGCGAGGAGGAGAAGGGAACCCGAGCTCCGGCCCCCCACTTCAGACCTTCTTGAAGTCTAAATTAATTTGGTCCTATCTCACTTCCAGGGGAAGTATCTATTTCACTGGCAGCCAGAGTGAGCGTTTGCTTAACCTCTGGGGGGAGAGGCAATAGCGGCCCGTAGACCTTTGCAAGAAGTGGCGCGGCTATCCAATTTCCCTCTAATTGCTCTAACAAGGATGAATTAGGCCTTTCACCGGCAGGCCTGAGTGATCAGGTTGGAGCCAGCCATGGGCGGTGAAGCCAGTTATTAAACAAAACTGCGGTGTTAACTCCTAATAATACACAGGGAGGGCAAATTAAGCGGAAGACAAATATGCCCTACGGATGGCACCGGAGAATATGTCCTCTCGACTTGATGTTTCAAAGTGATGCTATTATTGGTGACGCCCAAGTTCCTTTCTGCAGCATAAAAGGGAAATAAATGTTCCCTTGGGCTTTCGGGGCAGTGAAAAGGAGACACTCTGACAAGGGGACACGGTAGGCTGTTTAAAAATCCACTTGGGCTGGACTCCACTCTGACAGACATTCGTTATTCCAATCCCATCACACCTGGAGAGCCTGCGCAATACCATGCTCCCCGGTAATGACATTGTTCCCGGCTGGAAGGACCACGGCGGCGACCACTGACACTTGTCTTGGCTCAGATGTCACTGTGCTTATCCAAGATTGCCTGCAAGAAAAACACTTCTGGCCCTAACCGGTTTGGCTCAGTGGATAGAGCGTCAGCCTGCAGACTGAAGGGTCTCAGGTTCGATTCCGGCCAAGGGCACATGCCTGGGTGGTGGGCTCGATCCTCAGTGGGGGGCGTGCATGAGGCAGCCGATCAATGATTCTCTTTCATCATTAATGTTTCTATCTCTCTCTCTCCTTCTCCCTTCCTCTCTGAAATCAATAAAGAAATATATATATATATATATACTTTTAAAAAAAGAAAACAGTTCTGGCTCTGTTGGCTGAGCATCGTCCCATGCACCAAAGGGTCACTAGTTTGTTTCCCAATCAGGGCACAGGTTTGATCCCTGCTCAGGGGATATATTGGGAGGCAACTGATCGATATTTCTCTCTCACATGGATATTTCTCTCTCCCTTTTCCTTTCTGTCTCTAAAACAGTGGTTCTCAACCTTCCTAAGGCCATGACCCTTGCATACAGTTCCTCATGTGGTGGTGACCCCCAACCATGAAATTTTGCTACTGTTATGCATCGTGATGTAAATATCTGCATTTTCTGATGGTCTTAGGCGACCCCTATGAAAGGGTCGTTCGACCCCCAAAGGGGTCGCGACCCACAGGTTGAGAACTGCTGCTCTAAAACAAACAAAAAATCAATAAATACAAACAACAAACAAAAAACGCTTCTGTTTGTACGCAGCTTAACTCTAGCCACCACACCCTGTCACTCTTCCCTTTCTCCAGTATAAGTTAGAGCAGACATGCTGACTCTGGGAAGAGAGGGCTATTGAAATGCAATCTGAGTTAAATCAATTGATCATATATCATGTGGGGGGAGAAGGGAAGAGAGAACCATTCGATGTTTCATCACCATCTGAGAAGCCCGTGTTCATGGAATAGAACCTGGTCGTTTGCACTGAGGGCTGGGATCGACTTGACTCATTACTGAGCAGTGAGCAGCGTGGAGTAGAGCGTTTGAGAGCAGGCGCAATTCAGAAAGCTGGGGCCGTGGATCAAACAAATGGACTTTATTGGGCAATTAAAATCCTACTTGAGCACTGACTGGAATGAAATCCAATAGCGCCATAAGCGCTTTCATAATAACACTTTTCCAGAATTTGGTCTGGTGACAAGTTCAAAGCCTTTGGGGACTAGTGTCTCTGTACACTAGACTTTGCCCAACCATCGAGTCCCTGTTGACCTTCCAACACTGACTGGTCTCTCTGAGCCACTCATTTTTAGCCTGTGAGGAAGAACAGGTGTGTGTGTGTGTGTGTGTTTTAACCTTCTTAGTTCCATTCTATTTACTCTACATTCTTCATGAATTGGTGCAGAGAGAACACTTTGAACTTGCCTAGGTCAAGTATATGCATGAAACTATTCTCTAGTCTAGAGACTCTATTTCCTTTCTCTCTTTTTATTTTTTTGTAACCCCAGAGAAATTGGGATTACAGTTGTTTGTCTGTTTCAGACACACCTGCTAGTCATTCACCACCTGAACTCACAATTGGGTATTTGGACCCTGCAGTGAGCTTGCCACAGAGGCGGTTATGATGCGGCCAGCAGAGGATTAGCACTTCAGGTGGGAAAAAGCAGCAGGAGCAAATGGAAATCTTAAGCAGCAAACATCTTGTTTTCATCTCCAGAACTCAAGTAATAAAGACCAGTGGCAATACGCTCCCTAGTAACAATGTCTTGAATTGTTTCCCCCCCAAAATTGTGGTTCATCATTTAGCAAGGACTGTCTGCCTTCTCCGCCCACCCCCCTTGCACCCATTTGTGTGCATACACTAGGCCAGGGAGTCAACAAGAGCTAGACTGTTACACACAAAATATCATGGTCCTGACCCTAGTCACATATTCCAGTCTGAACTCTCAAATAACTTCCAGAATTGTGCCAGGCCAAAGGCAGGCAATGGCGGCATGCTTAAGCTTCTTGGGAGTAGGTGTGAAATCTATTGGACTTTCTGGATCAGTGGTTCTCAACCTTCCTAAGGCCGCGACCCTTGCATACAGTTCCTCATGTGGTGGTGACCCCAACCATGAAATTTTGCTACTGTTATGCATCGTGATGTAAATATCTGCATTTTCCGATGGTCTTAGGTGACCCCTGTGAAAGGGTCGCTTGACCCCCAAAGGGGTCACGACCCCAAGGTTGAGAACTACTATTCTAGATACTTAGTCAAGCCTCATGAGAAGCTGGGGTTCTGTGGGTGGGTGGGTGTGGGCGGGTAGATGAGCTAGAATTCTGCATGCATATGAATTTTCAGTGCAGAGTGTACATCCCCTCCCTACTGACTTTGGGTTTGGACCTGCAACGTACTTTGACTAGTGGCATGGGAATGGACGTGACATGAGAGGATAACATGTACATGTATGGCGTAACTGGACCTCTAGCTCCTCTGCTACTCCCCAAAGGGAAAGCTTGTCCAAGGTTGCTGCTGCTTCTTCCCCCTAAGTTCCGGGTTGAGGGACCAGTGGAGCAGACCTGACCTCAGCCTCAGTAAGAGTTGCCCCAGGTCAGACTCACAAGCGAGGAGAATCAATTTGGGTGGTAAAGCAGTGAAACTTCAGGCATGTATGTTATACATCTTTAGAACAGCAAACCAATACCACCCCCAAACCTGACTAATATAGGAAGTTACCAAAATAAGTCAGATATATAAACGCTGCCCTTTATGAGCAAGGAACATAAAGCAAATACATTTGAGAGCAAAAATAAGAAAGAGAGCCTAGTGCCTAAGAGAAGTAATGCTTATGGAAGGTTTCTCCCAGTGAGAGAGGGGGAATACACTAGGCTAGGGGGGTCAAGAAGAGCTAGACTATGACACACAAAAGGTCATGTTCTTGACCCTAGTCACGGGCTCCTGTGTTGAACTCTCAAATAACTCCCAGAATTATGTCGGGCCAAGTACAGGCAAGGGGCAGCATGCTTAAGCCTCTTAGGAGTAGGTGTGAAATCCATTGGGCTTTTGAGGAAACAGGATGTGAGAAAGCTTCCTGGTGACGGTGGCATTGGAGCTGGATCATGAAGCATGGAAGGGTGAGAACATATGGAAAGGCAAGGAATGGCACCTAGACAGAGAGAACAGCATGAATTCAGCGAGAGGCAAAGGGTGAGAAATCTCTGAGAAAGACTGTGACTACCAGTTCCATTTTGGCAAAGAGAAAATGGTCAGTCCAATGCTTCACATATATACTGTAAATACAGCATATATGCTGTATTTACAGTATCTGTGCCTCTCCTTTGGCATTGAAATTTCCTAAATAATCTCCCAAGTTTTAGCCCTAATCTCATTTAAATAAAAAGTGGGACAGAAATGGAATGCTTTAGAAACCGAAGTTGTTATATCTTTAAAGAGAAGTACTTCTTTTCTCTTGCACTTTGTTTAGGGTAGGGAATATGAAATTCATCTCAGAAAGCCCCAGAGATGACTCTATCGACTGTCCTTTAAATAGAATTAAAATTGACTCAAGACATATCTGCGAATCTATTGAATTAGAGTCCAAATTGAGCTGCAGCTGGTCTTGCAGGAGGAAATTAAACAGACAGGGAGAAAAATCGAGTGGACAGGTTGCCACTGGAGCTGAGGTTTCTGGTAGAAAGGACGGGAGAACCACTGTGTGTGCCTCGCCAGCACGGCCAAGGGTCAACCCGAGTGGGGGGGATGAAGGACTGAGAAAAGACAGACCAGAGAAGGAAAATTGGGACTCAGTGGGATACTGCTTCTCTGTTGGGGATCCAGCAGTGCCAAGGACTAACAAGCTGGGTCTTTATTTTATAGCAGATGCCACGAGGCAAAATCAGGGCGTGGTCAAGATGTTTACAACATTCTGGTGGGTTTTCATCTTCCTCAATGACATGCATCTGATCAAGCTTTGTTTACTTGCAGCCTAAATCACTCAGGCACGTGGGGCCACGTGTTCGGACCATCGGCTCAAGCTGACAACCACAGCTGTTGGCTATCATGGTGCTGGGAGGCTCTGCCCTCCAGGCTGGGACTTGCACGTGACCATGAGAGGACTGTGCCCTCTCCTCAGTCCGAGGCTTGAACCTGTCCAAACACTGTAGCCACGCCCCCCAAATGTGAAACGTGGAGCATGCTGGTACACCAGCTGAGCTGTTGACCTGATGGGGCCGGGTCGTTTTACTTAACTTACTGGAAGAAGCACGGCATTCATCATGTTGGATTCTGCCCATCCACTTTCAGGAAGGTGTGGTTGAGTTTAGAGTAGAAATCTCCCCAACGTTTTCCCTTTGCATTATTGCACACTTTGCATCATCTACCTCCTGGGATGGGACTGGAGACACAAAGAAAGCAAGATGTCATTTCTGTCATCATCATTTATTTTCGTCTGTCAATCAATGTCTTTTATTATGCTCTTCCCACTCTCCATCAACAAATATTTCTTGAACCCCTACTTAGTGCAGGCACTCTTCTAGGCTTTGGGGATGCTGGTCAGGGCAAAGCCTACATTGGAAAGATTTCTGTCCTGAACTTGCAGGCCATGCTGTTCACAGCAGCATAGAGAAAGATTGAACCTCTGGGGAATCAGTTCAGCCAGTCCATTCTGTTGCCTGATGTCATCATAGAGGTGAACAAGCCTTCCCCAAATACCCTTTGCTGAGATAATGGTGGTTCTGCATGAGTTGGGGTGAAACTTCCTCTTGACCCATTATGGACACAAAGAAAGCACTCCGCTTCCTCACTCTAACTGTTATGGTTCCTGTTAGATGCCGTATTCTTCATGGGAATCAGAGCCTGGGATTAGGGCTACAGGATGGGCAGTATTTGCCTGTGAAGGAGCCACTGCGTGTTCTCTGGTTGCCTGTTGGTGGAGAGAAGGTGTGCTTTGCTGGAGGGGCTCAGTTTAAGCACTCTCAGCACCATGCCATGACATCCATGGGTTTATCATCTTAATTCATTCATCTCATGCGACAGATATTTACAGAGTGCCCATCATGGGTCAGGCACTGTCCCAGGCATTGGGCACAAACTAGTGAACAAAGCCGTCATGACACCTTGTCCTCATGAAGCTTACAGCAGCAAGTGACAGATACTAAACATCGTTTGTGCAGATCATTAACTACGCCTGGGACTGTGCTATGATGCTATGATCTACGCAGCAAACATTTGAAATGCAGATGGTGCCGAGTCTCTGTGCTTTTGGTTCTGAGCAGACCCCCACCTGATGCTTCCCACAAGGAGGACATGGTACGTCTCTGGGAGAGTGTCTATAGTACTCAATCTCTTTTGATGAAGTAATGCTTGTTAAAGAGGCATGTTGGGGTAACCAAGTGTCCTGATTGGCCCAGGTCTGAGAGTTTTCCCTTGACATAGAGCTTTGAGTGCAGAATCAGGGACAGTCCTGGGCGAACTGTGACAGTTGGTCAACCTAGTACCTGTGTGTGTGCTTATGTTCATGCATGCACAGGTGTGTGCACATATGTGCATGCATATGTGGTCATGCATAAATTTGGAATTCTCTCTCCAAAAGCATCTGCAGCTTTTGGTGCACGCAGATTAAGGGTTTAGTAAAGCCTGCATCCACAGAGGCCAGTGTAGTATGCAGTGTGTGTGACACAGAACACAACCCTTCCCATCATTTCCTATGAATCACACTTGAATTTAATTTCTGGGGGAGCTTTGAGCCAGATGCTAAACAACTCAGCTCTCTTTGTGCCACACTAATCTATGGTACCCAGTTGCAAATGGGCTGCCATTAGCCTTGTTGTTAGAGCAGGGAAATCTGTGCAAGTGCTCAGGAATTCTTAAAAACTTTTGAGTGGTGTGTAAGCATGGATGGCTGCGCAGAGCCCAACTATCTATAGGCTGCCTAATGGGTTCCAGTGGGAGCGTGCACAGCACACCTCAAGCCCGGCAACTTACAAACTCCTCAGTGCTTCGGGCAAAAGTGGCCTCTTAAAGGACCTTTACCACGAGTGGAATTAGCAGGCAGCTTCCCTCTGGAGCCTGTTATCTTTGCGCTTCTGACCCCCATGGTGAAAAATAAATGCATGTAATTTAGTTGGAAAAAGTGTCTTTAGGGCATTTTTGCTACCCCAACTTCTGCTCTATAGGACAGATGCTTTCTCCCCCAGTTTCTTTCTTCCTTTTTATTTTAATCAAGTTCCCAGGTGATAGTGGCCCAAACTAATATAGGGCATCATTCAGGAGCATAGGAATTTGTGGTACACCCTCTGCCAGGACACTGACAATGGCCCTTGGGTTTCGGTCACCCAGCTTCCACAGATTTGGGCCTCTGCTAATGTCCTCCTGCGTGGGGTCACAAATCTAAAGCTGGTTCCCAACCAATGGGTGGTGGGTACAATTTGTCATGGTCAACAGTGCAGAAGGATGCTTGGTTTCAAAAACAGAATGCTTAGATCTGGTGTCAGGACTAGGCCTTATGGAATTGGTACCATTTAGGATTCGGCTTGAGCCTCCATTCTCTGGACTCCTACATGTTGATTGTGCTACTTATTTAGCACATTTTCATAGATCACCTTGTGTCAACTTTTATGTGCTTCTTGAGCGCTTACAATATTTTACTGCACAATCTATGTCATACCTCAGAGCCACCTGCCTAATCCCCAGCTTTCTTGAGACGCTGGGACATTCCATCTATCACAGACTGGAACACGAAGGATGTCAGTTATATTCTCAACTTTTCATCCTCTTGTTAATACTTTATTGATGAAATTATCAAGGAGAAAGGAAATATCGGATGATAAACAGCTTGAGAACTGCTTCTTCACTCTGGAACAAATCCTTCCCTGAAAATATTTTCCCTACAACTTTCTATGACATGAAGGAAAACAATACAACCTACACCAGCTGTGACTGTGTAGAATTCCTGTTATCTCAGTCACCAAGGTGGTACTTACCCATGATATCTCAGAATTTTGCACAGATTATACCAAAATGGCCATCTGTGGCTTAGTATTTTATTTTTATGCATTTTTATCAATAACTTTATTACCTTTCCCCCCTCTAACTTCCTTTGCCCCATCTGGACTGAAATGGAGGGAAACAGGGCTAAGATTACAATGCATCCAGATTTATATCAAATACCATCTAGCTGCATTTGGAGCCCCAGAGAGTCAGTCAAGGCTATTACTAGCTGCCAGGATTTTTAGAAAATACATAAATCTCCCTTTGTGCCATAAATACATTTCTGCATTCCGAGCTCAGAGAGAGCCCTCATTATACCACATCCTGAGAGAGGGAGAAGCACATCTCATTCCCAATGACAGGTGACATGTTCTCTAGAAACATGTAAAGAGATGGCAAACTAATTGAATTGCCTCATTTTTAACTGCGGTTGAAATTACTGTAGCCGTGCAAATGATGCTGGGTAGCTTGGGTAGTCTTGTGCTAAATGTGTCCAAAGTCCAAGATGACTTTGTCACCAGACCTTGGTGGCCTGGGTCTTGCTTGGTCCTGTTTTGAAATGGCCTACCGATTCTCCAATGCAATTTTGTTTAGAGGTACAGGAGAGCTAGGTCTACAAAACTAAAATCATTCTGTATGGGGCTTCAGTCAGTGGCTGCATATTGGAACCACTTGGGGAGCTTAGAGATGGAGAAGCTTGGGTGCCACGCCAGTGGATGGTGTCTAAGGTGGACCCTGCATGGGAACTTGTCCCATGCCTCCCATGTTATTCTAATGAGCATGCAGGACGGAGTGCCATGGTCAAGTGCAGTGGTTCTCAAGTTCATCTACACTAATAAAAGAGTAAGATGCAAATTGACCATACCTTCATGATGCCCACCAGCCAATCAGGAGTGAGTATGCAAATTACAACAAGGATGGTGGGTTAATTTGCATATGCAAATGCAGAGCAGCCGGGGATGGAGCAGGACACTTGCATTCCACACTGCCCCAGCGGCTCTGGGCGTCTGGGCAGCATAGAAAGGTGGAAAGGAGGTTGCAGGCTGAAGCGAAGGCGGTGCCAGCAGCCCGGGGAAGGAAGGCCCATTTCTGCATCAGTCTTCATGCATCAGGCCCCTAGTTTGCATCATAATCACCTTGTTAAAACACAGACTGCTGGGCCCTGTCTCCAGAGAGTTTGATCCTGCCTGCAAATTTGTGTTTCTGACAAATTTCTGAGTGACACTGATGTGCTGATCAGGGATCCATCCTTTGAGAATCATGGATAACATAGGTTGAGATTTTAAGGCAGATACTCTAGTGCCGTGGTTGGCAAACTGTGCCTAATGAGCCACATGCGGCTCTTTGGCCCCTTGAGTGTGGCTCTTCCACAACATACCGCTGCCTGGGCGAGTCTATTTTGAAGAAGTGGCGTTAGAAGAAGTTTAAGTTTAAAAAAATTTGGCTCTCAAAAGGAATTTCAATCATTGTGCTGCTGGCTCTGTTGACTAATGAGTTTGCCGACCACTATTCTAGTGCATATGTGGGCTAGGTATCTTGATAATTCCCTACATTTCATTTTGAGTTACGTCAACCTGTTCTATTAGTAACAACTCTAATCAAATAACCAGTCTTTTTCCTAAAAATGGACTTTCTGGAACACATCTTCCCACTCTATCAAAACAAAAACCCCATCTTCCACATGTCTCTATTTGGTTATAAATTAGAGATGCAGATGACAAATGCTGTAATTTCGGGAACATATATAAATAAAGTTCCTGTAGAGATAAAAGCGTTGAAATGTCACACAGCCTGTCTGCCTTCCCTAAATCAGAGAGGTGTCCCTGCAGAAGTAGATAATTGACTCTGACTCAAGGTCAGTCACTTTTGATCCTTCTGCAAACCTCAGCATCAGGTTTCCAAGAGGCTGAAAGAAACCCATCTGAAAGGTGAAATCTTGCCTGGCCGGTGTTGCTCAATGGTTGAGCATTATCCTCTGCACCAGGAGGTGGCTGGTTCAACTCCCGGTCAGGGCACATACCTAGGTTGTGAGCTCCATCTCCGGTGGGGGTCATGCGGGAGGCAGCTGATGGATGATTCTCTCTCATCGTTGATGTTGCTTCTCTCTCTCTTTCCCTTCCTCTCTGAAATCAATGGAAATATATTTAAAAATAAGTAAATAAAAGGTGGAATCTTCCAAGGCAGTGCCTTTTATTTTCTTACAGGGTGTTATTTCTCTCTCTACCTCTGCTCATTCAGGGCTCTGTGTATTGAATTCATGACAGTCAGGGGAACTGTTTCATATCTTAGTGCATCTGACTATCTTTTTAAAGCCCCTCTAGCACTCTTAATGTTGCCTAGCAGCAGGGTCCTCCAATAATAGACACCCTTTAGCTCCGAATCATAGCCCTGATCGATGTTGTAATGTCTTCAGTAACTGCAGTCCAGGGGCTTGGACTCAAGGATATTTTGGAATAAAGTAGGCCTTCTCTACCTATACCTCCAGAAAGAAATCAGAGAAGGGACAGACCAGCCTGCATGTGCAAACCATGATGGGGTCTCCTCAGTTGAAAACGCTTTGATCATCTTTGAGTGTCTTGACCTGCTTTGGATGGAAGTCACGAAGGAAGGCGAGTCCTTTGGTATTGCAATTGTGTTTCTTGTGACAGTCTCCGAGGCTCGCCCACATCCAATCAAGGGCCAGGAAAATGGACTTGAAATAACTGGATAGCCTCATTTGTGGCTGAGTGACTCACAGCTGAAATCAGATTTAACATTAACCACCGATCAATATCAAGGGCTGGTCAGGCAATGGAGGGGAATCCCGGGTCATTGATTTTGTGCTCCCTGTCTGTCTTTGGGGTGGGAGAAGGACAGAGGGATACACATTGCTTGTGGCTGGTACTGACCTTAGACCCAGGCAAGACAGGCTGCTTTTCAGCAGCACTCCTTACACATCTCTGTGCATCCAGTCCCCCTGGGGATCTTGTCAAAATGCATCTGAATCTCCCAGGTGATGTGGAAGATGTTCATCCACGAACCACTTTTTGAGGAGGTAGAGAGTCCTACCTGTCCTCACAGGACGAGGAGTCTATGGGGCCCTGAGATGCTGCACACCCTGAGCCTTTGCCCCTTTTCTAGATCATTCTCTAGCTACCCAAGATGCACAACTCCTTCACTCAAATGGCCCTTAGCTCACTTATTGCATCGGAAAGTGCCTCTTTCCTGGCCTGTCCTTCTGAGGATGTTTGCTACCGGTGTGTATGTGCTAACCTGCAGGGGACTGAGGGAGGCTGATGGCAGCAGAAAGGAATGACACATGGGGGTGCAGGCTGGGGGTCCACAGACTTGTTTTGTTTGAAGCTCTTTGTGTCGTGGGCAAGAGCCAGAGGTGGGAAGAGAAGGAGTACAGGCTAGGCAACGACTGGTCCTTTCTTTGCTGCTGGGTTGCAATGTAGAAATCAGAGGAGTCCACGATTTTCTATTCAAACTGATCTTTTAGGGTGTATTTGTTAAGATAAGAGGATAAAGTAGATTTTACCTAGTTTATTTTTTAAATGGTTTAAAGTTTGTAAATATTTAGAGGAAAGACGACTATTGACTGATATAATTTGCTGTGTGTGTGTGTGTGTGTGTGTGTGTGTGTGTGTGTTTGTGAAGTTGATATATATATAGTATTTTCCTACGAGGGAAATAAAAGTAAATTTAACTAGTATTTTCTGACCTGCACACATATCTCACACTTACTGGTAGTTGTCAGTTTTTCTTCTTCTTCAAAATCATCTTCTTAATTGTTCCTTAAAATTCCTCTCTGAGTCACTGCCCTAGTCTGACAGGCCCTCTTTGTTTTTCTGAAACTCATTCTTTATTAGCTTTATTTATGTATTTATTTATGTATTTATGTATTTATTTATTTATGTATTTATTTATTTATTTGGAAATGTGTAGGCACAACACAAACCAAAGTGAAGAGAAGTGCAGGGGAAAGAGCAAATCTAGATATTCCTGCCCTTTGCCAGAAAAACATAAGAGAGAGTCCGGAGATGCATTGTGGGAAAAGCAGCGTGGTGTTAAGAGCCTAGTGTGCTGTGATGATCTGGGTTTGCTGATGCTAAACAAGTGGCATCGCAGTCAAACTTGAGCCTGACAAAATCGTGAACAGAGTAAAGGAAAGACAGCACAGACAATAGCTGGAAAACATCAGTAGACAGACTGGGTATATATCCCAGACAATGCCAGATATGTGTCAACATGCGCAAAGGCTTGAAGAATAGGGTGGGTGAGTGTAAGGAGCTGGTCCAGGGGACCAGAGAGGGGAGTAGAAAGCTTGTTTGGGAGCATTGTAGGTCCTCTCGGTGGGAAACTGGTTTAAATAAGTTGAATACCCTGTCCAGGCTGAGTATCAGCTTCCCTTGTCTCTCCCTATGATGGCAAACTTCTTGAGGACAAGGACTGTCTTCTTCTGCCTTTATATCCTGATCACTGTGTTAGGCTTAATAAATGCTTGCTGAGTTGAATTGAAGTGAAACCAGAATTTGTCTCTACTTTTTCCCCTCTGGGCTTTCTGACAGAGCTAATGCTTCTTCTAAATTCCTCCGAGATCATTCTTTCTAAAGGCAGCTCCCACGAGGGAATCAATGACTCCAGTCCCTATGGGGATTGATGATTTCTGAAGGATTTCTAGGACCGAGAGCACTCCCTCTTTTATTGGCATTCTGCTGTGCATTATGCAAAACTATGCTAAGAGAGAGGTCTTGTCAGAGGAAGCCTAAAAGGAAGATAAGCAGATTAAAAAAATCTCTCCTACAATAGCTATACAATAGATTATAATTGCTCCTATAAGAAATACCTACCGTCCCTCCCCTGCATCTAAATATAGCTGGCTTCTGCATTTCTTCGTGTGTATTCTTATGTGTTACAGAACATCACAGTCTCACATTTGGCATTTTCTTTCAGATAAACCAAAATAAAAGAAAGAGGAGAAGAAAGAGGAGGAATCGGAGGAGAAGAAGGAGAAGAAGAAAAAGAACAACAACAACAACCAACAAAATTAGGCTGTTGCTTATCACAGAGTGGTATTGTAATGGGCTAAATTGTCAGAAACGGCCTAACTTGGATTCAGGCTTGCAGAAAGCATTTAATATCTAATCGCAGCCATTCCTGTATCAGGGAGGATGCTAGTTGTGACCAGCTGGCCTGGATGTACCTGTGATGATCACCCCTTGATATTACTGAGTCCCAAGTCTCTGCTTGTTTATTCACACATCTTAATGATGAGGAAGACAGATTGGTGAGCAATTTGATCTAAGTCTTTTATTTACATAGTTCAGCTTAGCGTCAAGGTAATGTAAAAACTCGTGGCTAGCCAACACTTGTTTGGCTCAGTGGATAGAGCGTCGGCTTGCGGACTGAAAGGTCCCAGGTTCGATTCCGGTTGGGGGCATCTGCCTTGCTTACGGGCACATCTCCACTGTGGGGCGTGCAGGAGGCGACTGATCGATGTCTCTCTTTCTCATCGATGTTTCTGACTTTCTTTCTCTCTCCCTTCGTCTCTGTAAAAAAATCAATAAAATATATTAAAAACAAAACAAACAAACAAACTCCTGGCTAATCTAGAATACTTGTAATGCATGTACTGCTGTTCTGGATCACTCAGTTTCCTCTTACCATCACCATTACCCACGCCATTTCTGGTTGATCTAAGACCATCTGAAAATTTCAGGCCCAAACAGCTGAGAACAGATTTCCAGCATATGAAAATAAAATCTGGCTCCAAGATCCTGTGTTCCATGTTTTAGCCATGCAATTATTGTTAAGTTGATATTAATGTTTTTTGTGTTGTTGTTGTTTTTTTAAATCAGAAAACGATCAAATCCATAGCATTGCCTAAGGAGGACATGCATAAAATATTGGGTGTTAAAACATTTTGTAAACTTTGAGAAGCTGCTAAGGAAAATGTCAGCTTATTATTGTGGGAAATGATATTTGTCAGAAACTAGTGTGTCTTTAAAAGACCTTGACATTGCTAAGGAAGCGGTTTCACATAAAAACAAACTCTCCTACTATCATTTCTTGAGTTTGGGTCATAGATTCTTCTGAGTCAAAGTTTATTTGGGGGGAGGTTTGAAATCCCAGCCAATTTCTGTCACTAATTGGTTGACATTGCTTGTGTTATCAAGTCTCACACTTTCCTAGCTCTCCTGGCCAGATTAATTCCCTGGATCTGATCAGAATCATTTAGTGAATGTATACACAGAAATATAAATTGCTTGCAGTGTTGTTTTTCTTTTAAATCACATTTATTTAAACCTTTGAAGTGACTACTTCCAATAAAAGATGATTCCCTTGGGAAAGCGTGAAGTTTGAAAGTTTAGTTTTGTTTGAATTATTTGTCTGCAGAGATCCCTGTGGGAGAAACAGAAAATAGCTATTTCCAGGCATGTTATTAGACGGGGAAAGAATATATTTTCCATAAGTCCAAAATAACTGATTACACACAAGAATACTTCCTCTCCCACCTCCACGTGTGGTCAGCTCTGTAGGTACTTAACAACTCTCAGATTAATTAGCTAATCTTTTTAACACCTACCTCCTTCAGCATCCAGACAGTATATCCTCCGTGTTATAAAATTCTAAAGGGTTTCGGTTCAGTACAAAAAGATACCCAGTGGTTGCTACATAAGTATATATTGATATGAATGACAGTAGCAATGATGACACCAATTAAATGGCATTATTAAGAATGAGAAGCCTTGCCGAAACCGGTTTGGCTCTGTGGATAGAGCGTCAGCCGGCGGACTGAAAGGTCCCAGGTTTGATTCCTGTCAAGGGCATGTACCTTGGTTGCAGGCACATCCCCAGTAGAGGGTGTGCAGGAGGCTGCTGATTGGTGTTTCTCTCACATTGATGTTTCTAACTCTGTTATCTCTCTCCCTCTCTGTAAAATATCAATAAAAAAATATGTTAAAAAAAAAAAAGAATGAGAAGCCTGAAATTAGACTGAGCAACATTGAAAGAAGGGATGGGCTTAGTATTTTGCATTTATCTAAGAATGAATGCAAAAGATTGAAAAAAAGAAATGAGGGAAGGTTACACGTTTGGCCAGCTGAGATTTTCAATCGAGGAGGCTTGATTTCATTGGATGATTGTTTCTGATCAAGTTCACTGAGGAACAAGACTGTACGAGGGAGTATTTTGAGTTTACAGGCTCAATAAATATCTGTTGAGTGAATTCAATAGTGAGCAAATGCTCAGTGTTTTCCATGTTTCAGATTTCTTCTTTCTTCTGGCACCTTCATAATACCCCACCAATAATCCAGTCCTGAGAATGCACCCATGTTGAGTGTGTAGTCTGCGTGTGTAGGTGTGTGCATGTAAGTGTGTAGAGTCTCCCAATCAAACCAAGCAGGCGAAGGCCAGGATTTCTAGTGTCAGCTCTCCTGGCAACGTTTAGGGATAAAGGAGCATAAAGGCTTCATTCCTGGATGTGGGTTACTGTTAGAGATCAGGATAGAATCTAATTGGCAAAGACAAGGTCATGAGACTACAGTTGGGGAAAAAAAAAACACCCCTCTTCAGCTAAAGGGGAAGGGCATTCTAGGTTAAAATGGAACCTTCAGGAGTGCAAGGAAATCCGGCCAACTAGGAGCTGGATCGAAAAATAATTACCCCATAACTTAAAGGATGACGGTGACCTTTTGCCAGAGGTCGGTGTTACCTGAGACTGCTTCTCTGACTTCCGGCTGTTGTTGCGCCCCAGAGCCTGATTCATTTCCCAGGGCTGCAGACGGGAGGAAGTAAAGGTAACAACGAGCAGGCCATTCATCTTCCCATTTCTGGGGGAAGGAGAGCCGGGATGTCCTTGAGTGCAGGCTTACATCACACCAATGATGAAGGCTGCTTGGAGGCGCCACACACCATGTACAGGACATCCAAGGTCATGTGTACATCTAGCTGGATTCTCTGTAGTCTCCCCCAGCTTTGTTCGCATCCTCCCCCTAGGAGTCTCACTGATCAATCTCTCTGCTTCTGGCACTGGCATCTTTGGCAGGTCTCAGAGAGTCACCATTTAGAGAGCTGCTACACACACACATCCCTCTGTTACCCTCCCCTTAGAAGCCAACTCCTCAATCTTTGATGAGTGTAGAGAGGATTGGCAGCATGGACCTTGAGCCGAGTTATAGTTCGTGTCTCTCTTTGCCCCAGCTAGCTAGAAGCTTCATTGATTTTTTTTTTCTTATATAGCACTTTGCAATCACGGAGTAAAACAAAACAAAACAAAACAAACAACAGCAGTAACCAACCCTCTAAAGAGGGTTGCTTTGCTTCAACGGCTCTTATGATGATAGCACTTTAAGAAAATGGTACCTGAACTCTGATGACTATTTACCCTTTAAAGTTTCTATGCTTAGAAGGAACATTTTCTTTCAATGTTAATAATTAAAGTAAATGCCAAGTGCATAATACCGGCTCTTCAAATAAGCCTATGCAGAGAGGGTTTTTAGAAACTTTTTCTTGATGACTTCGTTTCTTTCTCCTTTTCCCATGTTCCTGTTCTGTGGAGCACTCTAGTCTTTGCACGACTACAGAGTTCTCTTTGAGATTCAGAGCTTGCCCGCAGTTGGAGAAGATGTAATAAAGTCTCTTGGTATTGCGTCCTGCTGACACAGGCACTGATCCGAAGGAGTGGCAGAGAATGACAGTCTTGTGGCTGAAGGTTTATATTCGTTCTTGGAAGTGGAACCTAGGACCAGGGACCTATTCCAGCTGGTTACTGCCTCTGAAGGAAGGAGAAAATTCTAAGGCTTCTTGTTTGTGGGAAAGGAGGCTGAGACAAAATCACATGGATTTAATTTCAGTTTTGCAGATGAAATAGCTGATCTTCTTGTCATTGCTGTTATCTGTTGATAAAACATATCTTGAAACAGGAACAAAAGGAGATAAAAGAAAGGAAGCTATAAAGCCCCAACCCCAGATCTTGCTCCTTAAAGGAGAATTAGAGGGAGTGATTACCAGCCATCTGGGCAGTGGATAGCTGCTCCTGCCCTCAGTCTGGCTGAATTTTGGATGCAAAGCTGGGTTGCCTTCTGCGGCCCTCTGCTTCCTTGTTCTGTGAGCTGCAAGCTGGGCAGTACAAGAGACAGCTACCCAGCTTCCAAGGTTCCATGATCCAGGGCACATATGGAATTCATGGCAATGTCTTGTCACCCAACCCAGACCTTCTTCCTAATAGCATCTACTTCCACCAATGGGATCCTTTCCCTCCACACCCCGAATTTGAAATCTTGTCCTTGTCCTTGAGATTCCCACCTACTTGCTGTGCGATCATTTAATTACAGGGACCTATCATTATCAGTGCATCCTGTGTGAAGTCCCACTCACTCTCCCCTTCCCTTTCTATCAATATCACTCTTGCTTGCCCCCCTCAGAGTCTCATGATAGGATTATTAAATTTTTTTTTTCCTCTTCTCTTTTTGAGTTTCTCTTCATCTCATTGGTCCTGTACACCCCTACCTCTCGGTTCCTTTCTATTGATACTCCAGTTCACCAATTACAGGCCTGCACTGGTTTTCTATAGCTCAAAAAGTAATTTTCAGGTTTCTTTTTGTGGTAGAATCCTTATACAATGGCATATTAGCACTGAATATTTTTTTAAAAATGCAGTGCTGTTCTGTTTAGGGAATTTGGAGGGGCAACCTGGAGTATTTACTGCATGGCAGGTAGATGGCCTCCACTTTCTCCTGTCTCTTCAGTGGTCAATGAGGTCCCCGCAGAACCCAGGAACTTAAAGATGATATGTGTGAGCACTAGTGCTCAGCCAGTGGTCAGCAAACTTTTCATAAAGGGACTGACGCTAAGTATTCCAAGCTTTGCAGGCCACCTACCCCTACTGTGTCTCTGTCATCCAGGGGAAAAAAGTAGGCTTCCAGTTGTGAGTATGTGAAACACAGAGTTCATTCCTGTGTTATTATTTATTAATGATTACATTATTTTCCATATGAACAACTGTAAACCTACTTTTGCCCCACCTATATATTATTATTGTTTGCATGTATGGATGCATGTATGGATGTATTTTTACAGCCCCTTCAAAATGTAAAGATTTGTTCTTAGTTTATGGCCTGTAATAAAAAATAGGCCATAGTCTGTCACGCCCTGAGGAGGACAACCCAACACTTCCTAGGGCACAAGGGGCTTCCAGAGTCTGCCCCTGAATTCCCACCATGGTATCTATGAAAGGCAGGTGACGGTGCTCTTTCAAGCTGAGGCCCCGGGGCCAGACTGCCTGTTCTGTACTTGCTACTTGCGTGACTTTGGCAAGTGAATGAGATTCCCTGGGCTTGGTGTTCTCATCTGAAAAATGGGCTCCGTCAGTAGAGACCTCCTTGGAGTGTTGAGGGAGTTAAATCAATGCATGTAGGGTGCCCAATGTCTGGGAGATGCATATTTCATACAAGTCAGCTCTTAAGGTCTATTGCACTACGATCAGATGTTGTTTTCCTATCAATCATTTCCTGCCAGTGATATTGACTTTTTACCCAAGAGTCTTGCTCAGGCTGTTTTCTGCTTTTGCACTTCTCTTTACCTTCTAGATCTAGACCATGAGTGGTAACCCCGCCTGGTTGGTGGTTAGAAGCGTGGACTACACTGATGCCCAGGAGCAGACAAGCAGCCTCACTTGGAGACCCCCACCCCCACCGTGAGGCAGTGCTTGGCCTGAGATCATTGGGTGGAACAGCATGATAAGGGCCGGGCAGCGCACCTGTGGGGACCTGCTAAGACAGTGGTTTTCAACCTGTGGGTCGTGACCCCTTTGGGGGTCGAACAATCCTTTCACAGGGGTCGCCTAAGACCATCGGAAAATGCAGATATTTATATCACGATGCATAACAGTAGCAAAATTTCATGGTTGGGGGTCACCACCACATGAGGAACTGGATGCAAGGGTCGAGGCCTTAGGAAGGTGGAGAACCGCTGTGCTAAGAGGTTCTGGAAGTTGCTTCCCCACAGGCTGGGCTGCCTTCCCCCGGCCTGTGGAGCAGTTTGGGTGGAGAGGCTGGAGGAGGCTTTTGGAGTTGATGCACTTCTTTCTTTTTTTAAAAAAATATATTTTATTGACTTTTTACAAAGAGGAAGGGAGAGAGATAGAGAGTTAGAAACATCAATGAGAGACATCGATCAGCCACCTCCCGCATGCCCCCTACTGGGGATGTGCCCAAAATCAAGGTACATGCCCTTGATTGGAATCGAACCTGGGACCTTTCAGTCTGCAGGCCGACGCTTTATCCACTGAGCAAACCGGTTTCGGCTGCACTTCTTTCTTCTCATCTCAAGGTAGAGGAGCAAAGCTTCCAGGGGGCTCCTCAAGGGGACTGTCTGGAGCCCTGTAGAGCTGGGAAGCCTTAGAATTGGGGTTTCTGCCTGAAAGGGACTAAAGTGAAGGCTGGAGCTGGTCGCCTGGTGCCAGCACTGTTAGGGGTGCTCTCCTTCCTCCTGAATCAAAGGAAATGGGGCTCAGGGCCCAACTCTAGACGCCATATGGGGAGCTGGCCTGCAAGTGATCACCAGTAAAGAGGATTTTGCTTGAAGAGAGAACGTTTCTCACAGTGAGAGCTGGGCATAGACTGAGTTTCTGGAAGGGAAGTCCTAGGTGTCTCTCCCAGGAGGAGAGACTTTGCTCATATCCAGAGAGATGCCATGAGAGGTCCTTGCAGGAGGCTTTTAACAACAAAAGACCATAAGCGCATACAACCGAAAGGCAAGCAGCTGTACACCTGCCACCCAGAGGGTGTCATCTCTGGCTTACAACTGGAATCTCCTTGAAAAATCATGTCATTTCCTTCTAATTCCCTCTTATCCAGGGCAGGAGCCGGGGGCAGAGGCAGGAGGACAGGGTGCAGGGGAAAGAGAGCAGAGTGAGGAAACAGAGAGGCCAGCCCTGCACACCCACGGCCTGGCCTCGGGCCGGAACCTGGAGGAGATCAGACTCGGGCTTAAGGGGGATCCGAAAGCTGAATGACATTTGGCGCGTTGATGAACTGGATGTCTTCGGACTCAGTTATTAAATCGAGGCTGCTTTTGTGATTAAAAGGAACTTGGGCAGCTTTCAGAGTTCCCTGAAATTTTATCCCAGGGATAAAGAAGACTAATCCAGAATGATTTTTGCAGGGACAATGGGAGGAAGAATACATTTACTCTTTCGGTTGCACTTTATCAAGTCCAGTTCATTCAGTTAAAATAGTTAGGCACGAGTGACTGCTTTTCGAGTAATATAGAAGTCATTGTCGTAAAAGATAAATTCAGCCAAAAGTGTGTGTGTGTGTGTGTGTGTGAGAGAGAGAGAGAGAGAGAGAGAGAGAGAGAGAGAGAAAATCTTGGTTCTAGGACCACAAAGGTTGTCCTGGCCCTTTGACTTTACAAGTTACTTAACCATTCTGAGCCTGAGTTGGTTTCCTCGTGTGTAAAATGTGCATAATTATAATGCCTATTTCATGGGAGTCTTGTCAAGATTGAGATAATGCTTGTGCCTTTTACACGTCTGTTGTAAGCATTTGGCACACATGAGTTACTATGATGAGTGTCTACTTCTCATCCTCTTCTGCCCGCCCCTCATGCCTTTCAACCTGGGCACAGTTCCTCTCCTACTGCTACTTCCATCCAACATCCACGCTGGAGAACAGGGCACGAGCCTAATTTCTTTTTTTTTTCTTCTTTAAAACTCAGAACATTTAGTGTTCAATAAACATATGTTGAATGAGTGAGATAAAGATGGAGCCAGCAGAAATTCTGCTCTGGAGAGCTCATTACTAAGTTAAACACAATGAACAATAATAAATACGAATGCAAATGGCATACAAAGTATAGACAAAGGGAGGGCTCATGGGGGTGCCATTTCATCCAGCTCTGGTTAGATGGTGAGATGGTCGATTCAAGATTCCTGGAGTGTGCGTACAGTCGGATGCTATAGGAATTGTCAATCGTGCATTTTTTTTAAATTTATTCACTCAAAACAATATGTGAGTGTCTGGCCTGGGTGTGCAGTCTTCTAGCCACTGGTTATAACCAAAAAAGTCAGGCCCAGACTGTTTGTTTGGGAACTTGAGGGCTCTTAGGGCGGTGAATAAGGAGCCACAGGCTGGGAGAACACAGCTCAGTAACACGGGTCCTAAGTCCATGCCAAAGTCCATGGCAAATTTCATGCCTCTGAGCAGCTAGGAGAAGGCAGAGGTCAAGGCTCCAGTCACCCATACGATGACTAGGAGAGCCCATACTGGTCTGCAACTATAAAACAGCCCAAGGTCAAGGTCATCCTAACAGGAGAGCCCAACTCTAACCGGCATTAAAGGGAAGGGCTCTTACCAGAGCAAATTCTATGAGGTTTTTTTTTTTCTTTAAGAAGGGGTGTTCATTTTTTCTTTCCTTTCTTTCTAGACATCTTTGCATCCTTTCTAAAAGTGCTGACCACGATCAGCGAGGTGGCAGGGCGAGGACCTGTGCTGTCAATATGTGAGCCACCTGTCTGTCAAGCTGTCAGTCCTCATGAAGGAGCGGTGCAGTTCACCTGGGCCAGATCGAAATCCTCTGGATGCTCAGTGGCGAGGTCTCACCCACAGCAACCAGTGGAGCAGATGACCTCCCCTCTCCTTTCCGAGCTGTCAGGAACGCACCTCCACTTAACCCTCTCTCTCTCTTCATCTCAGAAACACTGCAGCCAAGTCACACCAGTTTTCTCTGCTCCTTGCCATCTGTCCTTTGGTCTAGTCTTTTTTTTCATTGTAGGAGAACATAGCTTTTTTTGGCCAAGTTTTCAGATTTTTGAGTGGCCACTAGTTATAATGCAAACTTTTCTATTGGTGCCAAAGCAGCTTGATAGGTAATAATTGTTCTGCCATTTGTATGTATGTGTGAAAGAAATCTGTCTGTATTAACTGTTCTCTGAGAATATAGTGTCAGGCAAAAATTTTATTTAAATTGTACATTATCTCCCACAGGTTGGCATTGGCATTGGGAACTAAAAAAAGAGATGGAGACTTCAAAAACAGGGCGTCAGGATGGCTCTTGGAACACCCGATTTTCTAGATTAAAAAATTCCCTGCCAGTCCTGCCAGCATGGCTCAGTGGTTGAGCATCTACCTATGAGCCAAGAGGTCTCGGTCCAATTCCCAGTCAGGGCACATGCCCGTGTTGTGGGCTTGATCCCCAGTGGGGGACGCGCAGGAGGCAGCCAATCAATGATTCTCTCTCATCATTGATGTTTCTGTCTTTCTCTCCCTTCCTCGCTGAGGTCAATAAAATATATATATATTAAAAACATTCCCTGACACCAGTTGGGGAGAGGCCCTGGAGTAGGGGAACCTGGACCCCTTTCCTGTTTCTTTCCCTGTCTAAGGGCCTCGCATTGAGAGCGCATGAAAACAACAGGTGACATCATGATACAAGGAAAATAAAGACCGACTTCTAAGTTTTCTTATTGCCATAAAACTCTTGGCCTCCCCTAAGCAATGTTCAGCACTTTTCTTCTCTAGACTGCCCGGGTCTAGAATTGGTAATTCAAACAATTCAACTGATTAATTATAGTCGATTCCACTTTGCTGTTTTCTTCTGCTTATTCATTCATGCATTCATTGATGTGCTTATTTACTCACTCATTCAATTATTCACTCATCTGTGTAACACAAATATCATTTGTTTTTCCATCATGCACTCGAGGCATAAAAGGCCTGCTAGCGCTTGTGAGACCAGAAGCTCTAACTTCCTGTCTTTCTCTGAGAGCTGCCTGGAGACGATGGCCCTTGGGTCTGATAGACATGCCTCTTAAGGCCATTAAGGAAGCCCCATCTCTGTGCCATGTGGTCCAAGCAACCCTTCATTTGGATAGTGAAGGGTACTAAAGCAAAGACATCTAATTAATGAAACAACGAGCTTTCCACCCATTGCCAGTAATTTACTTGGCACGGTGAGTATTTCACAAGTCAGACTAGAGATGAAGCCAGTTAAAGTCTCAGGCTGAAGAGGGACTTACGGGTATTTGCTTCAACTGAGCTCTGACAGGAGGAAAACAATTCCTCATGATCCTTTCAAAGGTGATAGACTCGAATTGAGGATCGGGTGACAAATTGTGAGGAAAGAAGACAGAAAAGGGGCTATTACTTTCCTCACAACCTGGTGGAACTTGATGAATGAGGGAGAGGTCAGAGGGACCCAGATGGAAAACTTTCATTCCGGTGTGGGCCATTTACCAGGGGGCTCGGTCCACAAAAGGACAAGGCCATCGCAGACCAGTGCCAGGGAGGAAATGGTGCTGTCAGAATTGCCGGGCAGAAAATGACTCAATTCTTAGCACGGAAGTTAAAACCTTGGCAAACTAGAGGAAATAATACAGATACTTGTTTACAATAGAGGGAGAGACAGATCGTGATGGAGGGCACCTAAGATAAAAGCTTCTCTGCCCCGAACTCTTGGTGTCCTTATCAAACAAAGAAGAAGGAATTGGAGTAACATCATAACCAGCAATAGGCTCAGAAGCCCACAGTGACCAGTAGGTAAGTACTATATATCACAAGGGAGTGATAGAGACTATGTTGACTCGCAAGACTGGAAGATGCCATGTAGATGATAAAGAGATTGGTATGGATCAAAATGTAGTATTTCTAGAGCCAGTTTCACTCTTAATCATGAGACATCATATGATAGGCCTTGGACTAAATGGATTTGTTTAAGAAATGCTTATGTTTCCCTATTTTCTCTAATTTTTCATCATTAGAACTCTATCAAAACTCTTTAAACATAACAAAGCATGCTTTGTTGCCACATTGTTGAAAATAATCTGATCAGAGTCAGATTTGATGAGCATTGAATAACTTCCCTGCGGTCTTCTTGCCAGTCATCCTACAACTCACCACTCTCCATTCCCTTGACAAAGGACTCAGAGGAAGATGCCAGCTGTAGAGCTAACTCTCACTCTAAGTGAGCGTTTAGTTGCCAAAAATCATTCAAGAGCCTGGTTTGGGTTCTCACCCAAGAGCCTGTCCTGGATTTCCCCACTTATTTATGTTTTATCCTCACCTGAGGATATGTTTGATTTTAGAGAGAGAGGAAGAGAGAAACAGAGAGAGGGAGAGAGCGAGTGAAAGAGGGGAAGGGAAAAGAGGGAGGGAGGAAGAAAGGGACAGAGAGAGAGAGAGAGAGAGAGAGAGAGAGAGAGAGAGAGAGAGGGAGAGAGAAACACTGATGTGAGAGAGAAACATTGATCAGTTGCCTCCCATATGCTCCTAAAACCTAGATATGTGCCCTGACTGGGATTCGAACCTACAACCTTTTAGTACACAGGATGACACTCCAACCAACTGAGCCAACCTGCCTGGTGCAATGTCTCCTCTCTTTACTGCAACAGCCCCACTACCCACTATTACTTCATGAGTGGACTCGTCCCTTTTCCCTCCCTCCCTGATTCTCCAGTAGCCACAGTGTAGTGTCCACTGGTAGTATCATCCTCTTCCTGGATAACCACAGTCATCTCTCTGAGAGTTCAGCAGCCGCACTGCCTGCCTTGCCTCCATTTGAGGCAGAAGGTATCCCCGCCCGTGTAGACTCGCCTCTGCAGTCATGGCCAAAGACCCACAGCTCTCTAAAGAGCGATAGACTTGATTGAGGAGGCTGCTCACACACTCCACGACAGGGGCCCAGGGCCCCAGCACGAAGGAGCCCTCTTTTTTACGGCCTTTCCTTACACAGGTGCTGGCAGGCGCAGGCAGGCAAGGGGTTGTTCTGACTCGCAGCTTTTCCGTGTTTGAATTCACCAGATTTCCCAGAACAGTCAGTGGGAGGTCAATGAACCAGCTTCTTCCACCTAGAACCCCAGAGCTCGGAGCAGCTTCTCAGTAAATAAACATTTGCCTTTGATTCTTTGTGCAAGTGAAACACCTCATTATTCACTTCTGCATATGAGCTTTGCTTTCCTTTCCATAGCGGGGCGCCCCGTCTTTCTTTCCCTGGCTTGGATATCGGCCAAGACCTCTCACCTTGCTCCTTCCTTTCCGTTTAAAAAGCTGAAAGAGATGGATGGGAGGGAAAGGTCGGCGCTTTAACCTTCTCCCTCCCCAGAACTTGTTTTTTGTAGGTTCGGAGGTGAAGAGGCTGAATGATTGAAAATACCCACTGGCCATCTTCCTTTGCCCGGCAGGCAGTCAGAATGAAGAAGGAGAGAACAGCCAGGAGCAGCGCTGTAGATCCATACCAGCTAGCAAGGGGGCGAGCAGGAATCTGGGTACCATCAGAGCCAGAAGTGATGTTACATACCAGGTCTCATTTCCATCTTTACATGGAATACCAAGGGGATTTTTTTGGTAATCCTTCTATTGGGAGGATTTCCGGCTCTTGTTGTTGAATTGCTCTTTGGGCAGAGTGCAATATTTTGCAGTTCATGATGGGTTTTCTCTGGAGATGGATTGATGGCAGTGTAGAATCTGATTAGCTTTGGGTTGGTCCTGCAGTCTCTGCTCCTTGAAAATACATTTTGTTCTCCAGAGGTTACTGAGTGCTTCTTGTGGGAAGCCTGCTCATGAGAATGGAGGATCCATTCCCAGGTACATAACCAGGAGACGGGATCCTCAGGATTGGCCCACCGGGGAAACTTTGAGTAGGATTCTGTGGCTAATTTTCTCTACTTATAAAATAGGCATGGCACGTTTCTTCATATGCAATCGTGCCTTTTGCTTTTAAGTACATTTGCTTGATACTTAGTTATACAAGCTTCATTTGACTTAATATTTACTCAATGCATCTTTTCCACTCTTTTGATTCCAAACCTTGCTGAATTCTTAGGTTTGAGGTGGGTTTTTGTACTTGTAGAGAGGATTTCTCTCTACATTGACATCTTTTAACAGCCATCTGAAAGAATATTCTTGGGTAGCATGGTTCTGAACATGCCAGGACTACCTGTGTTCACTCATGTGTGCATGCACATGTACACACACACATACGTACACATACCGCATGTACACACAGCGCAGCAACAAAGACATTTTTTTACCTTTCAGTAATAACTTTATTATTATTATTTTTTAAATGAAATCTTTATTATTCAGATTATTACATTTGTTTCTCTTTTTTCCCCTCCATAGCTCCCCTCCACCCGGCTCCCAACCCTCCCTCTACCCTCACCTCCCTCCCGTTGACCTCATCCATAGGTGTATGATTTTTGCAAAGACATTTTGTATAGAAGAAATTGCTTACATATAACGCCAAGGTATAGGGCTCAGCAAGAACTGAGCTGTCAGCGTTAGTAGGCTACCTGGCTGTTGTAGCCTACCATGTTGGCTACATCGTAGTTATGGCTTAAATTCCTGCCACGGGACTCTCTGGACTTCCTGCTCAACCCATTGACAGATAAGAAGATGGAAGCCCAGGTCATCTGAAGGCTAGCTTCCAGAGTAAAACCAGGGGAGGCGGATTTTATCCTAAGGACTAGCACTTTTGAGCTTAGATAGGTTTAAGCTTAGAAGTTCAAGCAAGTTAGCTTATTAAATGAGCTTAGGACTTATTAGAAATGAAAGCACATTAGAAACCATGTAGGCCAGCCACTTCCTTTTACAAACGAGAACTTTAAGCCCCAGAGGAGTTTGCCTTTATTCCTCTTGTCGTCATCTTTCCCTCAGTTTCTATCTTGGTGTTGGCGCCCTCTGCACGGTTCTCAGAGCTCTCACCTGCCTCAGGGAAAACTTGATTAACAACTCAGACTTAGCAAGGTTTTAGTCTCAAGGTGTTTCTCCACTCAGAGGTTTATACTCAGAAAGATCAGAAGGTAAAGAAGAAAAAACAATGCAAGATATTTAACCTTGATGTGAAAGTTTGATTTTAATGAGGGAAGCAGGTTAAAACAGTTGTCTTAAAAGGGGTTCTTAAAAATTACAAATTGTTAAATAAGGGCCCATTTGTGGTTATCCAAGTTAATAATATTAGTAGTGACTATTACGGCACTGAATAGCACGTATTGTCCATTTCCTATGGCCTCACATTGTTTTAATGCTTTAAATACTTAAACATTTAATATATTATAACAAGGACCTCCGGTGAGTTAAGTATTTTAATGATCTCTGTTGAAAGATGAGGACACCGAAGCACAAAGCTAGAAAGACCATTACTTTGTGTGCTGTGCACCAAGCTCTGTGTTGCTGGACTCGATGGCTCCAAGGATAACTCAGGTGGACTCTCTCTTCACGGGGCTCTCAGCCCAGCAGTGGAGAGAGACTAGCCAACAAATCACATCCAGGTGTTTAACGGACCTCACCTCAGGGTTGTGGAGGCTTCGGCATTACAAGGTAGAAGGGATTCAGAGTGCATCGCTCTCCCCGCTGGACCTGAGGCCCAGAAGTGACATTCCCAGGAAGCCGGAGGGAGCACTCAGCGGCACTGTCATCTGTAGACCCGGGGTTGCGTGTGTCGGGCAGAGATATGCTGGTGAGGAGAGGAGCAGCATTACCCTGCCCCTGACCTCCCCTGCTTTTGTCCCAGGCTTATTTTGGCTCCTAAATCTCATTCTTAATTTGTAGAGGTTTCTATAAAATGATGTGCTTTCAATCGGACCAACTCTGGCACTATGAAGAGATAAAGTGAATGAGGATTGCCCTCATTGCATTCACTGTGGGAGAGGGTGAAGTGTGTGTGTGTGTGTGTGTGTGTGTGTGTGTGTGTGTGTGTGTGTGTAGCTCTCGAAGAGGGTCCATCACCTTGTCAGCTAGTCCTGGGCTTTACTCACAGGGGCTTCCAGCTTCTCCCTCCATTGGCCCTGCTGGAAGCTCTTTGCGGCTCTGTGATCCAAGCCATCTTGGCTTTCTCTGTGTTACTACTGCCTTTTGGTTTTTGTGCTGTTTCCACTTGCTGTCTTCTGAGAAGTTTCCAGAAGTACTGAATCTCCATTTATTATAATTTTGCATCTTGTTATTTGTACTCAGAAGCCTTTGGGTGTGAGCAGCTGCGTATGAACATTTATTATGCCTGCAATCTAGTGCATTTTAAAGAGTTGCACAGGGTTTTCTTTGCATCAGAATCAACAGGTAAGGGTCCAAGTGAGAGCTGTCTGGCTACAGATAACGTTTTTCTTCTGTTTCCCCTTCTTTCTGGTCAAATTCAGGCAGAAGATTGCCAGAGTCATTCCATAGGGGCATATTGACCAGGCTAGTGTATTTACTTCCTCAGGTCTTGGCTACTCGAGAGTCCCTAATCTCAGTGCAAAATGTCCTCTGTCCCTTTAAAGTAGGCAACTTTGGCAAAACTCGAAACTGTAAACCAATCAGCAAGCTTGATAGCAATAGTAGCAATTGCTTCTAGGAGGCGGTTCAGGAAGAATTAAGAAAGCCTGGTGAAGATTAGAGACGTTTAGGTGCTATACCTTGATTATCAGAAATACTGTGAAGCGAGACTAGTGGGAGAATCAATTAATCAAAAAGTATTTGTGGAGAACTTGCTCTGTGATAGGCCCCAAGACTATGAAGCCATGCATAAAGCATATTTTTCATTTTAGAGCATTTGAAGTCAATTTGTTTAGTGAAAGCATATACTCTGCCAAAACTTACACAATCCGAAGCAGTGGCTGCTTGATATTTTGAGGAAGGAAGAAATGGTGGACTGGGCTACGTCTGGAAACATAAATTGGATTTTTATGTGTGCAAAAGGAGAGGAAGTCTTTCCAGAGAAGAGAAACACGGTGTGTGTGTCTGTGATTTATCCTTAACTCCTTCATTGCTAATCGGTCGATAGGGTTGCCAATTTAATTTCCCCAATCTATTCTCAAATGATTGGTTTCATGTTTGTTTGCTTGTTTCCTGATCAGAGATTCCAGGACATACTACATAAAGTGGAAAAAACTTAGATGGAAGACTATAATTTTGCTGTCTTGAAGAAGGAGAGGATAGAGGTGAGGGTATTCACAATAGCTGAAAAGTGAGGGGGTGGGGAATTTTTGAAAGGAGAGGGACAGGCAGCTGCTCACATCCAAAGGCTTCGGAGTACAAATAACAAAATTCAAAATTATAATAAATGGAGATCTTGTTCCTCTCAACAAACTTTGACTAAATCTGTGACTACCCTCTATGATACGCATTCACAGGATACATTCCAACCGTCCTAGCCATGGTATACTTTAGCTAGGCTAAAAGACCTAAATGATTACAATCAGAAATGAGAGGAAATATCATAACTGATATCACAGAAATTCAAAGGATCATAAGAGACTACTGGGAAAAATTATATGTTGACAAATTGAATGACCTAGAGGAAATGGATACATTTCTAGTAACATATGTTCTACCAAGACGGAATTATGAAGAAATAGAAAATCTGAAAAGACAAATAATGAGTAAGCAGATTGAATGAGTAATCAAAAACTTTTCAACAGAGAAAAGCCCAGGACCAGATGGCTCCACTGGTAAATTCTACCAAACATTTAAAGAAGAACTAACACCAATCCTTCTCAAGATCTTACAAAAAATTGAAGAGAGGAAAATACACCAAAAATCATTTTATGGGGCCAATATTGCCAATAATCATAACCATAGGAAGATACTACAAGGAAAATAAGCCTACAGACCAATATCCCTGATAAATATAGATTAAAATATCTTCAACAACATATTAGGAAACAAAGTTCATTAGCATATTAAAAGGATCATATACTGTACCATGATCAAGAAGAATTTATCTCTTGGATGTCAAGATTTTTTAGCATATAAGTAAATATGATACACCACATTAATAAAATGAAAAATAATAATTATATGAGCATGTTGGTAGGTATAAAAAGAAAATTTGATAAAATACAAGTCTTTCATTATAAAAATGCTCAACAAATTGGGTATAAAGGGAACATAATCTGAACGCAATAAAGACCAAATTCAATAAAATTGCAGAACACAAACAAACTAGCAAAACTCAATTGGGTTTCTATACATCAACAACAAAACATCAGAAAAATTAAAAAAGAATGCCATTCACAATAGCACCAAAACATAAAAATATTTAGGAATAAATTTAACCAAGAAGGTGAAAGATTTCTACACAGAGAAGTATAAGATTTTGATGAAAGAAATTGAAGGAGACATAAATAAATGGCAAGATATTCCATGTTCATGGATTAGAGGAATTTATCTTGTTAAAATGTCCACACTACTCAAAGTCATCTATGGTAATAACTCAAATCCAATCTCTCTCAAAATTCTAAGGGAATTTTTTGAAGAAATAGAAAACTATTCTAAAATTTGTATGAAATGACAAAAGACGCCAAAAATCCAAATCTTGAGAAAGAACAAAGCTGGAGGCATTACACTCTTTGATTTCACACTACACTACAAAGCTATAGTAATTGTAACAGTAGAGCCATAGACTAATGAATAGAATGGAGAGAAATAAACCTTTTCAAACAGAGTCAATTAACATATAATAAAGAAGCCAAGACTATACAATGTGAATAGGATAGTTCCTTCAATAAATGGTATTAAAAAGCTGGAAGAATGAAACTGGTTTCCAATTTTATGCCATTCACAAAAATCAACTCAAAGTTTATTAAAGACTTAAACTTTAGAACCAAAACCTTAACCACAAGAAAAAATCAACAAAAGAAAAAGTAAAGAAGTGGGACTACATCAAACTAAAAAGCATTACTAAATATTAGGGAAATGTAAATCAAAATAAACTCTCACCTGTTAGGATGGCTATCCTCAAAAAGACAAGGGAAACAGCATCAGCAAGGATGTATAGAAAGGAAACCTGTGTGCACTGTTGGATAAATGGTGTAGCCACTTCCATAGAAACAGAATGGAAGTTCCTCAAAAAATTAAAACTATCATAAGGTCTAGCAATCCATCGGAAATGAAAAGAGGATCTAGAGATGATATCTGCATTCTCATATTCATTGAAGCATTATTCTTAATAGCCAAGATATGAAAACAATGTTAGTGTCCATCAACAGATGGATGAATAAAGTAGATGTGATATAAAAGTATAATCAGCCAAGAGAAAGAAAGAAACTTTGCCATTTGTGACAAGTTGGATAATCTTTGAGGGCATTATGTTAAGTAAAATAAATGAACAGAGAAAGAGAAATAATGTATGATACAACTCATATGTGGAATCTATAAAAGCTGAACTCATAGAAACAATAGAGTGGTGGTTTGGGGCTAGGGATGGGGGAATGGGAAGATGTTGGCCACAGGGTACAAGCTTCCAGTTATAAGATGAATAACTTCCTGGGATCTAAGGTACAGTATGGTGATTATAATTAACAATAAAGTATTATATACTTTAAAGGCTAAGAAAGTAAATCTTAAATGCTCTCACCACATACACAAAGAAATGGTAATTATGTGAAATGATACAGGTGTTAGCTAATGTTCTGGTGGTAATCATTTTGTAGTATACATAGGTACCAAGTCAATATGTTGTGCACCTTAAACTTACACAATGTTATATGTCAATTATATCTCAATCAACTTGAAAATAAACAACAAATTTACTAGATATAGGACAAAACATGAAAATATAGCAAACCTATATTTAAGGGAAAAGACAGTCAATACAGATTGACCCAGATGTTGGACTGAGCAGAGGCAGAGTTCAATATAGCTATTATGTCTAGGTTCAAGAATGTAAAAGAAAACAAGATGGCAATGAATGAACAAGTAGAAAATTACAGCTGAGAAACTGAAATGGTAAAAAAAAAAAACAATAAAATGGTAATTTTAGAGTTAAAAATGAAATAAAATTAAATGTTACAATAAGTAATTCACTCAACAAGCTTAACAGCATATGGGCAACTCAAAAATAAAAAAAAAAGAACAGCAAGAGTTGGTATAGTTAAAAATATATCAGTAGAAGTTATTCAACTTGAAGGACAAAGAAAAATATTTTTAAAATGTAAAGATAAACCTCAAGTGCCATAGCAAAATTCTAACATACATGTAACTGAAAACCCCAGATGGAGAGGAATAGTAGCAGAAAAAAAAAACCTATTGCAATTTTTAAAAATCTGAACATTTTGTTAAGTTTGAAAAAAAAGTAAATTAATGATTCAAGAAGCTCTGAAAACTCTGAGGATTAAGAACCAAGAAAATTACATCTATACACATTAGACACAAACTATTAAAATTAAAGGTTAAGAGAAAATCTTGAGGGCAGCCAGAGAAAAATGATGTAATACTTAGAACAATGAGAAGTTGTCTACAATCTTATCAGAAAGAGTAGAGATCAGAAAGCAGAGGAATGACATCCTTCAAGTACAGGGGGTAAAACTTGCAACCCAGAATCCTATGCACAGTAAAAATAGCCTTCTAAAATGAAGTTGAAAGAAAGATTATTTTCAGATTAAAAAACAACAAACTAAGGGAATTTGTTACTAGCAGATGTTCATGACAAAAAATACTAAATCAAGTTTTCATGGCTGAAGGAGAATTACATCAGATGGAAAGTTGGATTTTCAGGAAGAACTGAAGAGCACAGGAAATACTAAGTATATGAGTAAATATAAAAGTTTAATGTTGGCAATTTCTCTCAACATTTAAAGAACTAAACATGCAATTCTTCATTAACTTCTTCAGGAAATAAAAGGCAACTTTTAATGGTATTTATCAGACACTCTAAGAATTTCATAGATATTCTCTTATTCTGCTAATATTTCCATGAGGCAAGTCATATTTAATGCCTACTTTACAGATGAGGAGATAGGTTTAGTGAGGCTCAGATCACAGAATTAATAAATGGGACACGCAGACTTGACCTTCAGGAGTTTGTGTCTGAAACTTGTATGCAACAATCACACCACACTGTTCTCCCTGTGGTTCACCATTATGCCTTTCACAATATATTGTCTGACATATCGTCCACTCACAGTACACACTTGTTACATGAGTGGATAATGGACACAGCTAAAATCTTTCCATAAGGAAATATTTATTCTTACTACTTAAAAGGCAAGAATACAATACAGGAGCATAATGCCCAACGAGAATCTTGGATTCTCTTTCATGACTAACTTGTTTCTTGGCATTTTGAAAGATGCTCTTGTTCCTCTATCTACTTCTTCCAAGACAATAATATCTCTGCTTCCAGAATAGCCTGATTCCATGTGCTTCTTGAATGCTCACTCCCTCTGCTCCAGTCAGGGAAGCTGCACTTAAGAAACTTTTATCTAGTTATTTAGAGTTTGATCATGGTCAGGAGTTGTACTGCCATGTGTTAAAGTGGATGCACTCACTTGAAAATGTACGTCATTTAGGGTAAAAGGTGATAAAATATAGCTGTCTACCAATTGGGTAAATATAAGATTAGAAAAATGCCACTTATCAAATGAGATACTTTTTATATGGCATTGCTTAAAAATGTGTTTTCAGAAATCTCTTGTTCTTCCTGTGGGCCTTATAAATTGCAACTACGACTCATTTGCTCTGTTTATGTTACAGAAATATAGGTGCCAAGTGTCAGTGAAAAGAAAGAACTGAGAAAAGTTGATGAGCTAAGCATCGTGCCACTGGAAATGGAAAAGTCTGTAGATTTCTGACTGAAGGAAAAATAAATCAATTTAATCAGTTAGTCAAAAATAGGAAGGAGTTTATATCCCAAAAGATACATTACTTGGGAGTGGTTTTCAAATCTCTCACTGTGTTTTTCAAATGCTCTCACTGTGGATTGTGGATCAAAAAGTAATTCTTTTTAATTTTTAAAATTTTATTGAGGAGTAATGTATATATCATAAAATCCATCTACTTTAAGTGAGTGATCAATTGATTTTTTAAGTTTAGGTTTACCAAATTGTACAACCATCAACACAATTCCGTTTTTGAACAGTTTTATTACCCCAGAAAGATCTATCTCCATTTGTAGTTAATTTGCTTTTTACTCCAGCTCCAGGCAAATATGGATCTGCTTTCTGTCTCGGTAAATTCACCTATGGTGGCCATTTAATATAAGTGGAATTAAACAATATGTGGTGCTTTTTATCTAGTTTTATGTTTCAAGCCTTATGTTTCTGTGGTTGATCCATTTTGTAGCATGTATTAGTTAATTCTTTTAATTTCACTTATTTTATTGCTGAATGATATTCTATTCTATGAACACAATTATTTTATTTGTTCATTTACCAGTTGGTAGATATTCAGGTTGTTTTCACATTTGGCTATTATGGATATAACTAGAGGCCTGGTGCACAATATTCCTCAGCCCAGCCTGGCCCCTCTGGCAGTCGAGGAGCCCTCAGGGGATGTCTGGGAGCCCCTGGAAGTGACCTAAGCCAGCAGTTGGACATCCTTAGTGCTACTGTGGAGACAGGTGAAGCTCCCTCCACCGCCACTGTGCTTGCCAGCTGTGAGCCCAGCTTCTGGCTGAGTGGTGCTCTCCTTGTAAGAGTGCACTGACCACCAGGGGGGCAGCTCCTTCATTGAGCATCTGCCCCCTGGTGGTTAGTGGGTGTCATAGCAACTGGTTCTTCCATTCAGTCGATTTGCATATTAGCCTTTTATTATATAGGTTGTCTTACACTGGAATTTAATGTGTTTGGTTTCCAGGCTAGAAGGCCAATGAAACTCAAAGGCACATTTAGATGTAAGCAAATATGTACTCCATTTGGACAAGTGACTCACTAGAAATGAAAATGCCTTCTACAATAAACATTCAATATACATACACTGAGTGTTTCCTATGTACTAAATACTGCATGATATTGTGGGGCATACACTTAAGACAGGAAGGATCTCTATTCATACAGAGCTTCCATTCTATGTGGGAAGACAGATGATAAAAGAAAAAGAAAGCAGTAGAGAGAGGAAAGGAAGAAAAGGGAGGGAAGGAAGGAAGAAGGAAAGAGGGGATGGAGGTTGGGAAGAAAAGAAGGAAAGAAGAAAAAGTGTTATGGCTATGATAAAATTAATTAAGATTAATGTGTAAGTCAGTGGCTACTTTAGATTGTGTGGTCAAGGAAGACCTCTCTGAGGAAGTAATATTTGATCTAAAGTCTGAATACTTTAAAGGAGTCCTGTAAAATAATCAGAAGAAAGGGCAATATGAGTAAAGGTAACAGTTATTGTAAACGCCCTATAGCAAGAATGAGCTTGTGTTATTTGAAGAATAGTCAGAAGGCCAGCCAGGCCTCAGTATAATGGACAAGCAGAAAAGTGATAAGAAACGAAGTGTGAGAGATAGGTGGGGTCTCAATTACATAAGACTTCATAATTTAGAAATTTGGATTATATTCTAAGTTCAAATGGAGATCATTGAAAGAGTTCAGGCAGGGAGTTCCACAATATCCTTTAGGTTTAAAATTACATCTTTGACATCTATGTGTAGAGAATGGGCATAGAGCAGTTGCTGAAACACAGAAATAATTAAATTACAGATGGTTATTATTTACTTTAAAAAATATGTTTCTATTGATTTTAGAGAGAGAGGTTAGGAGAGACAGAGAGAGAAACATCAGTGAGAAAGAGAAACATCAATAGGCTGCCTCATGCATGCCCCCTACTTGGGATTAAGCCCATAACCCAGGCATGTACCCTGACTGAGAATGGAACCAGTGACTTCTCAGTGCATGGGATGATGCTCAACCAACTGAGCCCAGGGCAATGATGGTTATTATTATTCATCAGCAGCTTCATATGGTTAATTAAGGGTCAAACTATGAATCAAATGTGAATACTACCCACAGAAAGCTTATAAGTTGGAGAAAAAGGATAAATCATGTTTAGAAATAGCAATAATGCAGAGAAGAAATTGCTAAGAAACATAAAAAAGGTATATAGGAAGGACAATATGGCTCAAAGATTCTGGGTTAGGGCACATACTTGGGATGAGGGCTCAATTCCCAGTGTGGGACATACAGGAGGCAGCTGATAAATGATTCTCTCTCATCATTGATGTTTCTATCCCTCTCTCCCTCTCCCTTCCTTCCTAAAATCAATAAAAATATTTATTTTTTTATAAATGCCTGGTGAATTTTGATGAGTAAAAGTGCCTCTTCTCAGCCATAGGCTGCCTGTAACTTCACAGCTGTCATGCAGCCTTTCTGATTTTCCCCAGGCACTAAGCTAGACTCGAAGGAATTCCACACCCTGTTCCCTCTGGACTCACTTGAGGCTTGCAGGAGTGGTGTCATCTGGCTTCACAGGCTAGAATTGCTATCATCTCTGCTGATCAGGTATGGCCCTGGCATACTCTGCCCCAGGGCGCCTTAGGTGCCACACCAGTTCAGCCAGGTTCAGTAACCCTGAGAGGGGGCGGTGAAGGATTGAGAAAAGACAGACAAGAGAATGAAAGCTGGGTCTGGGTGGGACACTGCTCCCGGATGGAGAGACAGCGCCAATGCCCCACAAGCCGAGTCTTTATTTTAAAATATATTTTACTGCTGTTTTACAGAGAGGAAGGGAGAGAGATAGAAAGTCAGAAACATTGATGAGAGAGAGACATCGATTAGCCGCCTCCTGCACGCCCCACAGTGGAGATGTGCCTGCAAGCAAGGTACATGCCCCCGATCAGAATCGAACCTGGGACCTTTCAGTCCTCAAGCCGATGCTCTATCCACTGAGCCAAACCGGTCTCGGCCGAGTCTTTATTTTATAGACAGATTTCCAGGAGACAAATTAAGGGCATGGTCAAGATTTTTACAACATTCTTGTGGGTTTTGATCTTCCTCAATTACATGCACTTGATCAAGCCTTGTTTACTTGCAGCCTATATCACTTAGGCACATGGGGCCACGTGTTCAGACCATAGGTTCAAGCTGATAATCACAGCTGTTGGCTGTAACTGTGTTGGGAGGCCCTGCCCTCCAAGATGGGACTTGCAAGTGGCCACGAGAGGACTGTGCCCTCTCATTAGTCTGAGGCTTGAACCTGTCCAAAGACTGTAGCTGCTCTCTACAATCTTCATTAGAGTGTCATTGCTTCTAGGTTGCTACCTGCCCTCTGCTACCACCGTTCTTCATCTGAATATTGCTAATGCCATAAAAGCCAAATAGCCAGTGTCCTGTCCCCCTCAATTCTCTGAGTCATTCTGGTACCTGTTACTCTATCATCCAGGGTTCCAGCAGGAAATATAAGGGTGCAAACTACTCAAACTGTGTAATTGAGGAGAGTAATAAAGGGTTTACCTACAAACCAGCAAGAGGTGATCTATTATCCTGGGTGACCAGATAGCTATATGGAGAAGGCTTTCTGATAGCAGCCGAGGCTCTACTAGAGGGGCTGTCGCTGTACTAACAACATCCCTCCAGCTCTCTGACCCCTGGTTTGTGCTTTCTAATGGCCAAACCCAGCTAGAAACCAGAGAGCTAGAAAGCCTCCGTTGCTCAGCTTCCTGGTGCACTGTGCAGGGCAGAAGGTAGAAAGTGCATTTAGGAATATTGCACAAATACACAAAGTGAAGATATTCAGCATGACTTAACAATGCAGCTCGGCTAACAGAGAAAGTTAGTGAAGAGAATAGCGGAAGACAAGGTTAGAAAAGAAACTTAGGACTAGCACATGGAACACTTTACATGCTAAAATTGTGTCCCCCTGCACCTGATTTGGAGAATCATAGAAGACTTATGAAGAGGAACATGACATAAACAGATAAGCCTTTGATAGTTTAATATGACAACAATGTAGAGCAAGCATGTCAAACTCGTGGCCCGAGGGCCACAAGTCTCATTTATTTGGCTCCTGTTAGCCTTTGAGTTTGACATGCCTGAGGTAGAGAATTGATTAGAGTATTAACCAACTAGGTGGAATCATTGTTGAAGGTTATGATAGTCCTAGACAGGAGTTGGTGTGGGCCTATGTGGTATAGAGAACAGAAGATAGGAAACTGATAAAAAGACAGAATTGACAAACATTGGAAACTGATTATAAATGACACCAAAGGGCAAAGAATCCAAGATGACTCTGATATGTTCTCCAGAAAAGCTTGTCTGATCTATACAATGTGCAGACTAAGCTGGCTGTTAGCATTCTCATTAGGAAGAAAACCGAAGTCCTTATTAGACAAAGTTAATACAGTTGGATGGGAAATTTCTACCAGCCTAATTTGATTTTCCTATCACAGTATTAAGATATGAAAGAAAATGATTAATAATGGAGTATCCTGTAATGTGAAAGAAATCTCAGCTTAGAGGAAACATGCACACAATGATTTTAATCCCTTGATATGGAGATGACATCTTTTCTAGGACTGAATGATCATATTCAAACACGGGCTGTTAAGATTTGACATGCCATTTGAAATATTTGCAGCCTATGCTCTGAATGTGTTATGAATATGATACGTTCTGAATATTGTCTAGTTTAAGAGGGCCGTACTATGTTCACTGACATTTACTGGGTCTCTAGCTGGGTCTTTCAGTTTTAGGAGTTAATTGGGCCTTTGAAAGCAAAACTCCCCTCTTCTCTTCCACACTGTTGATGTTGAAAAATAACAGTAACAACAAAAATAATAAAATGATAAAAATTAGCTAATGGTGCCAGGCTGGTGTGGCTCAGTGGTTGAGTGTCAACCCATGAACCGGGAGGTCATGGGTCAATTCCTGGTCAGGGCACATGTCTGGGTTGTGGGATCAATTCCCAGAAGGGGGCAGTCCATCAATGATTCTTTCTCATCATTGATGTTTTTATCTTTCTCTCTCCTTCTCCCTTTCTGAAATCAATAAAAACATATTTTTTAAAAAGCATTAAAAATTACCTAATACCAACTGTTGACTATATGCCAGGCACTAAGGACTTTTTAATTTAATTCTCACACAGCTTTCTGATATAGGTACTATTTTGAGCCCAATTTTACGCATGAAGACGTCAAAGTACAGATAAGTTAATTAGTTATCTAAGGTCACACAACTAAAACGTGGTGATGCCTAATTGAGAACCCAAGAGAAGACACTTAACCCTGTTGGCAACTGGGCTTTCCTTGAGATCCAGGTGTGAAGCTGGAGGGAAGAGGTGCCTGCAGAGGGTGGCCTGACAGGAACTGGGAGTTTGAGGAGAGGGAGACAGTCAATTAGGGGAGGGAGCTGGGGAAATGAACACTTGGCTGTAGTCTCCTCTTGCCCTAATGATCTTCTGTCAGTTCCTCCCATTGACTGAACCCAACCAGGAGCTGGAGGGAAAGGGGATCAATTGATACGGGCCTTTCAAGCTGACTTTTTTGTAGCATAAAGCATCTCTGGGCATGCCCTGGGCCTTCCTGGACTTCGGTGAGTTTCTTGAGAGGTGTCATTCTTGGATTCCCTTCCCCTCAGAACCCTGCCTTGCCACTGTCTCTAAGCCATGAAACCCAGAAATGAAACCCAGAACTCCTGCCAGTTTTTCCCAAATACTGCACCTACAAAAGCATTAGGGTGCAGCATAAGAGTAAACTTCACATTTCATACATCTGTTTTCTTAAGTGGCTGCCTTTACTCCATTTAGTCAGCTCCACAGGCAGACTCCCTCCCTTCTTTGGCCCCCTCTTTTTAATTTTAAATTGACAGAGAGAGAGAAAGAGAGAGAGAGAGAGAGAGAGAGAGAGAGAGAGAGAGAGAGAGAGAGAGCGCCATATGTGAGAGCAACATCCTTGGGCTATCTCCTGCATGCTCCCTACCAGGGATCGAGCCCCCAACCTGGGCCTGTGTCCTAATGGGGAATCAAACTGTCAATGCAATCTAGTTGCTCCAAATCTTCCACTCAATCTCCTGACAAGTAGCTCATCAGATCAAAAGCACAACTGTTTCCACATTCATTCTCTTTAAAGCTAGAATACATTTTCCTACTACATATTGGGTGGAGCATGTATGTATAGAAAATTGATGCTTGATATTTCTACTACACCAGGACTGAAGGAGAGGTGGTTCATCAGATGGTATGCTTTCATGGACGAGAGACACTCATTGTTCCTAAATATTGCCTCCATCTTGGACAGATAACCTGGGATAGTATAATATAGAATGTAAAAGTGAAAACACATGGATATAAATCATAACACAATCACTTGCTAGTTTTTTAAAATAAATTTTTATTGATTTTAGAGAGGAAGAGAGAGAGAGAGAGAGAGAGAGAGAGAGAGAGAGAGAGAGAGAGAGAAATAGAAACATCAATGGCGAGAGAGAATCATTGATAGGCTGCCTCCAACATACCTCCCACTGGGGATTGAGGCCATAACCCACGCATGTGCCCTGACCAGGAATTGAACCTTGGCCTCCTGGTTCATAGATCGATACTCAACCACTGAGCATCAGGCCAACTTGCTAGTGTTTTTTTCCAATAGAATAGGTTGCTTAAACTTGAGTAATGAATAACTCACGCTCTACTTAGTATTGTGAGACAATTCTCCATCAGTCACATATTTCTGCACATCCTGTAAACAGAGGTACTGACTGCCTGTGTTCTAGATGCTTGGAAAGGATGTGCAGATAGCAAATATTCCCCTGGAGAGAAGGGGAAATTTCTGGTTGTTCAGAATAATAAAGATAAGGTCTCCCTCCAGAGCAAAGGGCAGGCTTGCTTAGCGTCCATTATAAAGGTTTGGGTTCCCTATAGTTAGGGCTGCTCTCCTAGAATGGAGCTTGTTGCAAATGCAGGAGTCATCTGGCCCAGTTTGCAGAGAGACCTGGGCTGTGGAACCGGGGATAAAATGCTGTTACTCTGGCTACAACCATTGCTGTGAGAGATAGTCCTCTGTGTCTGAACTGGGTGTTTCTTGAGACTCTGGCAATCTCACTTGTCAGCTTGCACATGGGCTAAAGTCTGTCCCATTTAATTTCTCAGTTCTTGACCCCTGGCATCTAGGAAGGTCACAAGAGATTGTAGCAGGGAGAGTCAGAATAGCTGGCCAGAACCCTTTCTCACAATTTGACCTTGGACAGGTCACATAGATACACTAAACCTCAGTTTCTGTCCCACAAGTGTGGGCATAAGAAAATATGCCTTATATGTCTGTGAGAATAAAATATGATAATGCATGTGCAAATGCTTGGAGGAGTAATAAAGGTACATACTTGGTTACATTGAAAAAAATATTAGTCTTCCCAACACCCTCTTCAAAGGAATATGTTTTTCCTGGTGTAGAGTTTTGGAAGGCCCACACTAGCTGCATAGTGGCACTAATGAGCGTGGATATTTCTTAATGTTGCATTTGATTTGCCTCCTATTAGCCTTAACAATAATGTCCAATTAATTCCATGGTCACCTAAAATCTGAAGTAATAATTTCAAAGAATAAATATCAATAAATTGCACAGGACACTTCAAAATTGAGCAGAAGAGACTTTTATGATTTAATTGCTTTTAGTTCCTAATGAGAAAGGTACAGGAGTATAGAATCAGCTATGAGTCAAGTGCCACCATCCTAAGGACAAGGGGGAGAGTGGTTAGAAGCTCAAAGCATATCCACGTTCGAGTGAAGCTGAGGTGTATGGAGTGTGATGGTACCTGCTTGGTAAAGAGCAATTCTCAAGAACTGGAGAAATAAGATTTTGTTAAAGGTTTCGAATGGAGAGAAAGGCCAGGTCTATACATTGAGAAATTAATTAGGCCTGGCCAGCGTGGCTCAGTGGTTGATTAACCAGGAGGACATGGCTTGATTCCTGGTCAGATCACATGCCTGGGTTGCTGGCTGGATCCCTAGTTGGGGGCATGCAGGAGGCAGCCAATCAATGATTCTCTCTCATCATTGATGTTCCTATCTCTCTCTCTTTCTTTCTAAAATCAATAATATATATATATATATTTTTAAAAAGAGAAATTAATTGGATGAGTGTAGATGATCAAATGGCACCTATACTATTTTCATTACTCAATGTAATTAGACATGAATACTACTCACAGAAAGCTTATAAGATGGAGAAAAAAATAAAATATTAATATTTTGAAAGCAATATTATTTTAAGTTTGAAAAAAATGTAAATATGTTACTATTTACATATGTATAATGGCATAACCATTAATAAGTCACCTCGACTGTAGACCAGAAGGGACTAAATGCTTCCCTCTCCTGAGAAGAATAATAACATTTGCTTGTGGCCCCTTGATTTTGCACTTGTTTATGCTTCCTATCGTTCTACATTTTGTCCCACAGACTGAGCCTCTCGGTCATACAGATCATGCCTTCTACTTTGCTCAGAACTCCCAGAATGCCTCCGCAACCCTGGGAAAATCACAGGCTCTGCGTCGTTCGGTTGAAGTGAATTGTTTAAAAGGGAGGCTGCTGGGAAAGCACAGAAGCTCTCCTGAAGCCAGAGAAGGTGCTGAAGAAAATACACAGGAATCAGCGTGACCGCGGGAGTCCTGGCTCTGGCTGCCACCCAAGTGGAGTAATTGCATCCTGCCTACCCAAAGCCCCCCGCAGTGGCAATCAGATATGCTCCCCAGATTCATTTCTCTTCTCACGTCTATGCTCGGACAAACAGAAGCAGCACCCACGGAGTGGGTGAAAGGCCCGGAGACTGAGTGAGTGTGACCCAGAGCCTGGATGAATTCCTGCTGTTGCCTCCAGCCCCACAGTGACTGGCATGTCTGAACATCCTCATTCTTATCTTCAAGGAGGTGGCTGGCATTATCCCCTGGAAAGAAGGACTAAAAAACAGGAGTAGGATTCTTGAGGAAGACCAATTTTGTTTCAATAATCTTGCACCTTGCAAGAGAAGATGGTACAAGTACAGAGGTACCTCGAGATATGGGTTTAATTCGTTCCGTAACCTTGAGGCGTGGGAAACTATGAGACACTGGAGTCGAGGTAAACTGGTGGGTCGTGTGCAGCCGGCCGATCCACACGATGACTCCTATCTCAAATGTTGCTCGTATTTCAAAGCAAAAATCGCTCGCTCGACGGCTCGCATCTCAAAAAATCTCGTATGTTAGGGCACTCGTATCTCGAGGTACCACTGTATCTGATGGACTGTGAGCCATTCAGATAATAGGTTTTGGAGATTCGGGGCCTCCCACCATTTGACTTTTGGATACCTCATGTAGTTTTGGTCACAGCGCTGCCCTCAAAGAGAGGGAAGAGAGGAGGTGGGGAGATGGACTCTCCCACCGGCAAAGCATCCCCCCCTTCATTACACTTATGTCCATTAAGAACCAGCTCCTCAATGATTTCCTTTTCTTGGCCCATAATGAACTCAAATTGACTCTTGATGGTCATCAATAATGCACGAGCCCAATGGTTCTCTGCATCTCCAGACCATTTGGCAGATGGCACTGTCGATTTACTATGGCGCTTGCTATTCTGGAAGCTTCGCCAAGTGGTTTATATTGCGAAATCCCGTTCTAAAAGGCTTTGCATTTCAGGCATTCTCCAGGTTTTGACATTCTCTGGGTAACTTTTCCTTCTGTGACTGTGACAGAAAAGAGAAATAACCAAGTTATATTTTCTGAGTTCATTTCTTCCTCCTCTCCTGCAAGGCGAATAAAACAAGAAAACATATATGTATTTATACAGCCAATGAGAAAGTACACTGGTTAAGATAAATGGCATTGTAGGAAAGCATGAAGCACCCAGTGACCCAATATAAAAAAGAAAGATTTATTTTAAAGGTTGAGACATGTCCAAGGAGCAGTATTCAGCCAAAATATGAAAGCTTATAAGCTTAAAACTTTTTTTTTTAGAGTTCAAGCTAAGATAAATGGCTCAGGTATTAGTGAGAGCTCATTGAACCCAGGTGAAAGTTTCAAATAAAAATAACACGCCAGGACAGAGAGAGATATACAGTATTAGATAACCTAAGGGGGAATGATCACCACAGCTTTTATCATCACTGAGGCTGGGATTCTGGCATATTTGTGTGATGTCCCATATATTAATTCACTGTGGAATGGCCAATGGAATATACCAAACACACAGCCATTCCAGACAAAAACATGCCCTGTATATGTAAGGAAGACCTGGATAAATCATAGTTCCCTATTACAAACTGTGTTCCCTACCCAAATTTCTTTCAGGCAATTGACATTTGTGAAATGTCCATATACAACAAAAAAATCACCTGAGATACTCTTGTTTGAAGCTGTACTTCTTGTTTAAAAACTATGATTCCGGGATGAACATGGTTCCTCGGGGAATAGGCTCATTTTTGATTCGATGCTTTAAAAAATATATTCCAGGGAAAGAGTTCTAGAAAAGGCAGGTCTAAGAATGAAATTTTCTCTGCACAGATCTGACCTCTGGGGAACAGGTCCAGTCCTGAAGTCCAAGAAGAATCTGAGCACTTGCTTCACGTTGGCAATGGCTAGCTTCTCATGAAGGAGTTGAGTTGCATTTGAAATCATCGCTCCACAGGATACCTACTTTCAGACTATGACTTTCCACTGAGTTTCTTCTGATTCAGCCCATGGAGCTGGGAGGCTTAGAACACTTAAACCTTTCTCTTTAGGAGGATACCTTTCCTCTTGAATGAGAAACCTTCGCTGGACCTCGCCTAACAAAGAAAAACTGCCAGACAAGCAGATGGAAGCCTCTTCAAACAAATAATGGGGCTGAGATGGTTGGGTTGAGAGGATGAAAGCCTTGAGTATATAAAAATATGAAACAAGTGGGAGGGAGCTTTCTCCGTTGCCTTCGGGAAGGTTGGGAGCTTGGTATTGAATGAATTTGTTTGGTTTGACATTATATCCCTTAGAAGAGCAGTGAGCACATCCAAATACAGGTTTTGCACTGAAAGATGGTGTTTTCCATAAACTTTACCTCTTCTTTGTCTATTATCATGTGCCACATTCTACTCAGGTTATATTTCCTTTGCACAATTGTGTGTTTTTTTTAAGTATATTTTGATTGATTTTAAAAGAGGAAGGGAGAGAGATAGAGAGATAGAAACATCAAAGATGAGAGAGAACCATTGATCGGCTGCCTCCCGCATGCCTCCTACTGGGGATTGAGCCTCCAACCCAGGCATGTGCCCTTGGTCAAAATCAAACCTGGAACGCTTCAGTCCAAAGGCCAACACTCTATCCACTGAGCAAAATCAGCTAGGGCTCCTTTGCACAAATTTATAAGGCCTTGATACGTCAACTCTGTCAATTCCATACTGGTTAAAACAACTGGCTAAACATTTTTCAATGATCAGAGCATAGCACCTTCAAAGAGAAGTTAAAATGAATTTCCTCTGGACTTTTGCTGTCAGTTCATTGAGCAAAGACATAGAGGGCTCATGTGAATTATGAATGTGGATAGCTCTTCTTTCCTTTGCTTTCTATTGTATGGTAACCCGTCTTTGGGCTCACTAACATGAAATCGCAGTCCAAATTCTGTGATTTCGTTGATTTTTGATACAATGAAAGCACGGGGATTTTAGGTGTGATATTCTGGAAACAAAATAACCCAAGTGCTTATTGGAGTCTTATAGGTTTTCTGTCCCTACATTCTTTCATTGTCTCAGAAGAACTTAATATTGTTGGAAAAGTAAGAGGGTACATATGCTTATTCCTGGCCATTGTAATTTTGTTTAAAATAGTATTTTATGTTTTCTTTCCATTAGGAAAACCTTATGTAATCATTGTAAAGAACTCCTAAAAATCCAAAAAATAAAAATAAAAAATAAGTCAAAATCAACTGCAATTTCAGAATCCAGAAATAAATGCTACCAATATTTTGGAGTTTTAATATTTTAGATATTAATATTACTATTTGGAGTACCTAGACACACAGCACAAATAATTTGACTTATATTGGCAATTTTTATTCTTACTTTTAAAACAGGGGTATAATAAAAGCATTCTGTTAGATTATTGAAAGTCATTAAACAGGTAATTTTTAAGGGCTGCCTTAGGAGGTAGGTATTTCATTATAAAATACTAACATGTTTTATTTAGTCCTGGTAATTTTGAGAAGTAGAAAAAAAAGGGCTTTTGTTGGAATAAAACATTTAGGGCGGTTTTCAGAGTGGGTGAGGATAATGCAACTTCCATTGAATATATTCCACCACAATGCACTGACTGCCCACCAAGTGCAAGGCCATTTGTTGGTTCAGGATGAGTGAACACATATCTTGTCCTTAAAAAGAAATTCCACAAGTCATAACAACAACCACTGTATTTTGCTTAGCATCCGTGGTTATAATAACTCCTCCCACATATCATTCATTTGCTCTTCACGGAGCCTAAGAGCTCGGTAGAATTAATGGTGCCCATGTGACAGATGGGGCTCACAGTCTAGCGACCTGTATGGAAGTAGCAAACAGCTCAGTGGCAGAACCCGTCTTTCCTCTTATTCAGCTGGTTTTCTACACACTTTGCTGCCCAAGAGCCCTGTGCTCGTTGCTCTCCCCAGCAAGGTTCTCTGCCCCCATCCCTGCGTCTTACTTGTCTTTCATCATCTTTTGCCCGTGGCAAATGGTTGCTGTGAGGAGGAATAGATGGGTTCGCACTGCCTTTGATCTTCATTCACCACCTTTCTCACCGCGTCCTCAGGATGCTGCTCTTGCTGAGAATTGATAGAACCTGGATCCTGTACCAAGAGCCTATGCAATGGCTGGAAGGAAAAAGAGGCTGAGGCTGGGAAGGAAAATCTTTCAGGGAAGCAGGGAAGGAGAGAAAAAGGATGAGGCAACGGTGGGGAAGAAATGAGGATGTGGGAGCCACGGCAGCCAAATGGGGAAATAAGAACATCGAGGATGAGGGAGAAGCGAGAGACTGGCTTGCGGTGGAAGGCGGCTGAATAAGACAGATAACTTGGAAAGGAGCGGAGGACTCCTTTGAGCAGCTCAGCTTTCTCATTGTGAGCCTTGGGTTATTTTGTTGTTACATTTTAATGGGCTTTGGCTCTGTTCCTCTCTCTCACTGCAGTCGTGGTACCGTTCAGATGGCAAAGGGAAAAAAAGCAGAAAAATGGTCATAGTCAATTTAGGGAGAACAAAAGAAACCACACACCCAGGCAAAAAAAAATCTCCAGACACCAGCACAAAGATGCGCTCACCTTTCCTAACAGGCCTCCCCGCCAGCTGCTTCCAGAGCTGACGTCAGCAGCTTCCTCAACCAGCAAGCGCAGAGCAGCAGGGCAGGGACCTGCTGGAGCACTGGGGAAAGAGGCAGATCAGGGGGTGTTGGGTGGCAGCGGAAGGGGGCAAGGCGGCGTGAGGGATTGGAGGGGTCCAACCCCAGACGGTGGAGAATGTCTGACTGCCTGGTACTCAGGGGGCAGGACTGCCCTCGGTCAGGATTGGCGGCAGAGGTGTCAGGCAGACAGAACACCAGGAATGTGCCCACGATAGATTTCCTGTCTAAATTCTTGGTGGTTTTCACTTGACTTTTCCTTTCTCGCCTGACTTTGTTATCATCATTGTTAGCACCTTTTTGTCTCTGCTGCTAGAGACCTTCATTGCCATCTGAGCAATCTTATTCAACCCTCCAGAGATGCCCATGCCAAGAGGACTTTTGATGGAGTTGGTGTTAATCTCTGGTTCTGTAGAAAAAAGTGGACAGAACAGAATTCTTAGTGTTATTTCTAGGTCTTATAACATATTATTGATTTTTATTGATTAAATATGTTATTAATGTATGTGTGATGATGAGGATAAGATGAGGATAGTTGAAATGTCTGAGCTTTCCCAGGAGCTCTCCTGAGCAAGCAAAAATCACATGTCATTTACTTTTCACAATTATCTTATGAGGTAGGTACCGTCGTTAACAATATTTTATAAATGCCTAAGAGGAGTTCTGAACATAATAACTTGACTCAGCCATTGAGCAAGATTGGAAACCATCTTGCTCAAAATCAAGCTTTTGAGCAGAAGAGGGACATGACCTAATGTATTTTAAAACGATTGCTTTGGCTGCTACGTTGACTGTAGAACATGGGGACAGAAGCCCAGATATCATTTAGGAAGTGATAAATGATGGTGGCTTGGACCAAGGTAGAAACAGTAGAGTTAATGAGAAGTGGTCATATTCTCAATGGTTTGATGGTGAATAATAATAATAAAAGTTCTGATGGGTTGGCTCTGGGGTATGAGAGCTAGAAAGAAGCCATGGATGAAATCATGAGCCAAGAAAAGCCTTTAACTGAAATGAAAACTATTGTGAGAAGAGTGGCTTAAGGAGGAAGATCCGGGTGTCAGTTTTGGCCAAATTCAGTTGGAGATGAACATGACATTGAAAGCCATCACGCTGGATGACATCACCAAGAAATGAACGCAGGCAGAGATGAGATAGAAATAAGGCACAAGCCCAGGGACACTCACATGTTTACAGATCGGGGAACTGAGGGGGAACCCCAAAAGAAGACCAATAAGAATCTACTACTGAGGTAAAAAGAAAATGAAAAATAAAGGATTGATTGATTGATATTGTTTAATTGATCTATCCTATCATCAGGTGCAGGAAGTTTTGCTTTAAAAGACCCCAAAAAGAGTCAGTAAAATGACCCCCAAAAAGAGTCAGTAGGTTGAGGGAGATGAAGGTGCAATTGAAAGAGAGTCTTTTTTAATGTGAAATTTACAGTATGCCTGGATGTTAATGGGAATGGTCCAGTAAAAGAGAATAAAGAAAAATGCTGAGCAAGAAGAGAATTTCTGTAGCGATATTGTTGAGTAAGCAGAGGTGATAAGATCTGGTGCCCAGGGTTAAGGACTGGCTTTGGTTAATACTAAGCCCTGTTCATCAACGGGTAACATAAGGGAAGGCAGAGTGAGGGATCCGAAGTGAGAAGATACAGCTTTATGAAAGTTCTGGAAGGCCATTACATAAGCTTAAGGAAGAGTTGTTGGAAGTCTGAGAAGAAAATAGGCGCTATGAAGAGTTAACTTGTTTCTGTTGATGATTATTTTGTTTTCTATATTTGACACTAATTATTTTATGGCAAGAAATATACAATAGAAAATATGCATCTTTTAAGTCAGATGGCATTTGGATTTTTTCCCAATGATAAGCATATGTGCTGGACATATTGTGTTGCCTTTCACTGTATGCCACTGGCTTCTTATAGGATCCAAGTGTGAAGCCTGTGGAGTTGATGACATCACAGGAAGACCCCATAAAGCTACTGCTGCAAAATGCTCTTACATCGAAGGGCCTTTGGGGGTCCATGCATGAGGCTTAGTATAATATTCTCGTGGTCCAACAGCTCATTTTTGGGTTTTGGATTGAACGGGGCATTTTACATTTGCGATTCCTATGGATTTCGCCATGGTGAGTGTGCCGCGCAGCCAAACGAAGGTGTGAAAGTCTGTGGGGACAAACCCAAACTGAGAACATGAATGCATCGCAAGGAAACACTGCTGTGAGCAGCTGTTACTGCGTTGGAAAGTGCCACTTATTTTAATTGAGAGGCGATAGGATAATAACACTGTTCAATAATGGCGCACCTTTGTGTGGGACCCTCGGAGACCTCCCCAGGCACGATGGAACGTGGCCTCACACCTCCACGGGAAAGAAGCAGGTAGCGTTGCCTTATTTCTGCAAAACAAGTGAAACTGGGTCAGAGACTGAGCATGACTTTCTCAAAAATATTCTGAGGGAACGCTTCCTCCAGACCCCAGCAGTAGCAGTTCAAAAAGAAGTGACCGTGAGAGACAATTGCCGTTGGGCTACGCTTCAGATAATATAGGTCACAGGAGCCAGGAGAGCAGCCAGCTACGCATATAAATCTACCCCCAGGTAAGCATCTGAGAAATAGCGAGATGGTAGAGATCACAGCAGGCGAACGTTCCCAGTGCTACTGAGAACAAGAAACCCTGAGCAAGGAGGCACTGCAGAAACAGGACCATGGGCTGTTAGGCATGCAAGAGACCTTTAAGATGATCTAAGTGGCCCAAACCGGTTCGGCTCAGTGGATAGAGAGCGTCAGCCTGCAGACTGAAAGGTCCCAGCTTTGATTCCGGTCAGGGGCACGTACCTTGGTTGCGGGCACATCCCCAGTGGGAGGTGTGCAGGAGGCAGCTGATCGATGTTTCTAACTCTCTAACTCTCTCCCTTCCTCTCTGTAAAAAAAAAAAATCAATAAAATATATATTAAAAAAAAAAGATGATCTAAGTGAGGTCTCATTTATTCCCTTTCAAGCTCCAACTATTCTTTGTTTCTAAAGCACAGATTTCCACCAACGATGTTCTCTTTGTATATGTTCTGTCAAGGCAAGAGCCAACTGGGCTGGAGGTAGACAAATGGACATAGACAATTCCATGGACAAATTCAGTGAGGAAGTGAGGGTATAGATAATTGGTAGATCTGAAAACCCAGAATGATCCAGCATTACAAAGTAGAGCTCTTTCCCGATGAGGTGAATTCAGGATTGTAACAATAGTGAAATGAATTACTCCAGATCAGTGCTTCTCAAATATTAATCTGCAAATGAATCACCTGATAATCTTGTCAAAACACAGATTCTGAACCTGTGGGTCTTGAGTGGAACCTAAGATTCTGCATTTCTTTTTTTTAAAAAATATATTTTATTGATTTTTTTTTACAGAGAGGAATAGAGTTAGAAACATCGATGAGAGATATCAATCAGCTGCCTTCTGCACATCCCCTACTGGATATGTGCCCACAACCAAGATACATGCCCTGACCGGAATCGAACCTGGGACCTTTCAGTACGCAGGCCAACGCTCTATCCACTGAGCCAAACCGGTTTGGGCGGATTCTGCATTTCTTGCAAGCACACAGGTGCTGCCGGTTGGAGGCTCACACTGTGAGTGGAGAGGGAGAGGCAATTTCCAGGTCTCTGTTTTCCTGGGGACAGCATTTACGCCCCTGCTGATTATTTGGTTGTAGCCTCTTCTCTCAGGAATTCATTTGCATGAGGTATTTTTAGCTCCCAGATTCCTCTTGATATAGTATGAGTACATTTCTTTTCCCAAAGTGATGGCAACGGCTGGGAGCCATCACCTCCCTTCCTCTGTTGTGGATCTGAGATCATTTCCTGGCTGCCACCTACTGGCTGCATGACCTTGGATGACCTTGGGTGGGTCACACCCTCACTGGGCCTCTGGGTTCCTCTAAGAAAGCGATGCCTCTTCCCTGTTCCATTCACTTTACAGAGTGGAAGTGATCGTGTCAGATAATGGAGGTGAAACTATCTCACAAAGTAAACGTGTTTTAGAAAGGACTTGAGCAGCCTTCCTATCGTTTATGACCGGTATGCAAAATCTAACCCCCTTTCTCCTTGGAAGCACCAGATAAATCTGTAATGTGGAACACAGATGTGAGCTTATCGCCAGGCCCTGAGTGCTGCATATTTCATTAATCTGGCTCATTCCTGCTTTCAGGGATGAGATGCTCGCCCTGCCTCCCAGTCTCCATCTCTGCCATGTCTGACCTTTCCTAGGGAGTTAGGTTTCAGTCTCTCAGGACCCAGGTCCCCACTTCAGGGAGGGCTATTGCTGTGATGAATTGTAATTGTTCCACACGCTACCACGCTTGCGTCTTAAAGGCAGCTAGATGGTGTATGTAATGCAGTGGTCGGCAAACTCATTCGTCAGCAGAACCAAATATCAACGGGACAACGCCTGAAATTTCTTTCGAGAGCCACATTTTTTTAAACTTCAACTTTTTCTAACGCCAGGTCTTCAAAATAGACCCGCCCAGGTCGTGGTATTTTGTGGAAGAGCCATTCTCAAGTGGCCAAAGAGCCGCATGTGGCTCTCGAGCCACGGTTTGCCGACCACTGATGTAATGCATGTTTTCATTGGATTGTCTTAGACTATCAAGCGGCATTCCCATTTTCCAGATGAGGCACCAGGGAGTTCAGAGCGTTTCATTCTAGTTAGCCCACGTCGCACTGCTGATCGACACTGCCACGGGGTGTCAACTCTTAGCGTGTCTAACGGCAGAGATGTCATGGTGACAAGCATCTGTCCCTGTCCAGGGATTTTCCCAGTAGAGCCTTGTGATGAGCCTTCAGCCAAAACCTCAGTTCTTTTTTTAAAATATATTTTTATTGATTTCGGAGAGGAAGGCAGAGGGAGAGAAAGACAGATACATCGGTGATGAGAAAAAAAATTATTGATCAGCTACCTCCTGCACACCCCATGCTGGGGATCGAGCCCACAACTGGGGCATGTGCCCTGACCGGAAACCAAACCGTGACCTCCTAGTTCATAGGTTGATGCTCAACCACTGAGCCACGCAGGCCGAGGCATCAGAGCCTCCATTCTGATTGCCCTGTGGGAAGGCCGAGAGGGAGCTTGTGGGGATAGGTGATCAATGCCATAAAAAAACCACTGACCCCGGCCAAAACCGGTTGGGCTCAGTGGATAGAGCATTGGCCTGAGGACTGAAAGGTCCCAGGTTCGATTCCGGTCAAGGGCATGCACCTTGGTTGTGGGCACATCCCCAGTAGGGGGCATGCAGGAGGCGGCTGATCAATGTCTCTCTCTCATCGATGTTTCTAACCTTCTATCCCTCTCCCTTCCTCTCTGTAAAAATCAATAAAATATATTTTTTTAAAAAAGAAAAGAAATCTCAGTCTATAGTTAGAATATTCATACTCTTGTAAAAATTATTAAAAATAAAACAAACAAACAAACAAACAAAAAAAACTCCACTGACCTCTATGTGACAGGGCCTGGATTTGGGAAGAAGAGCAGTGTTTTAGCCTTTTCCCAGGGAGAAGCTATCCATGATGGAAGGAGAACAGACTCCCTATGGGAATGAGTCATCTGTCAGTTCCAGAGTAAAGGAGAGCTGGCATCAGGGAAGGGAGGGGCGACCTCCACTCCCATCCTGAGTAGCCTGAGATGAGAAGAGCCAGGAGGAAGAGCGCAGGGAAATCTGTCAGCGGGAGCCTTAGGGAAGGCCAGGTTGGTCAGTGTCACCGTGGGGTCGTCTTCCCAGCACGGGGTCCCATCTTTGTCCCGGTATCTGCGTTCATTCATCACACTGCATTCGTCGGAACTCTCACAGACTTACTTTGCGGGCTGTGTTTTGTTCACAGTAACTCCCAGAAGTGTTATTCCTGTGATTTATTGCCCTTTGGTGTTTATCTGACTCTCCCAGTGTTACCTTGCCCATTGTCTAACGTGTTAGAGTTCTATTTTCGGCATGGCCCCGATTTATCTTCCTTTTCATATTTATTCCAGCATTTGTCTCATTCTCCCAACATGTTTCATCCTCAGAATTTATCTTGCTTATTGTGAAAATATGTCTCAGAACAGGATACTCTCCTTTTCCCGACTTGGTCTTTATTTGTTTAATATTTTACATCTTTTCCGTGCCTTGCTCCTCATCCGAAGCTTTGGCTTCCTCTAGGGCAGTGGTTCTCAACCTTTCTCATGCCGCGACCCTTTAATACAGTTCCTCCTGTTGGGGTGACCTCCAACCATAAAAAATTATTTTCGTTGCCGTTTCATAACTGTAATTTTGCTACTGTTATGAATCGTGATGTAAATATCTGTGTTTTCTGATGGTCTTAGGCGACCCTGCTAGCGGTTCTCAATTTGTGGATTGTGGTTGGGGGTCACCACAACACGAGGAACTGTATTAAAGGGTCATGGCATTGAAAAGCCTGAGGACCACTGCTCTAGAACCTTCTCCTGAGTGGGAAAGGCCTGGCTGTGTCCAGCAGACATGGGTTTGGCGCGAGCTGCTTTATTTTCTCTGCACCTCAACTCTTCAGTTCATACAAACGGGACATATTAAAAGCCCAAGAGATAGACTGTGAACTCTGCTTAATCTCAAAATAACTTTGGGAGTTGGCAGGAATGAATATTTAGTCTGAAGACAGTAAAGGGGACGTTCCTGCTTAAGGATACAGCCCATTTTTCATCTCTCTTTTCAGCATGAGGGAGGGAGGGCAGGTCTACCTCAGTCATGTTTTTCCATTTTTCTTTCGACAGATCCAGACTGCTGTGGGTTCCTAGTTATAACATCAGCATTTTCGTAGCTGTTAATGAACATGCAAATTTATGTGCAGAATCACCTTCTTATCAAACATGATGGTAATATCAATTACGGATAATAACATTTGAAGAGCTGTGGTTAGCTTCCTAGGCACGTTCCTAGGCCTTCTCTTTCGATACTCACAGTGAGCATGGGAGTGAGGACCATTATCCCATTTACTAGGGGGGAAAGGGAGACTCCAGGCGATCAGGTTCCAGCCAGTAAGCGGTAGAGCCAGAATTTGAACCAATTCCTCAGAATTTCTAGTTTGTGCTCATCTCCAAAATCGTGTTGCATTCATATTAATTTTGATCTCTGGGGTTAAGTATAATTTTTTTTAAATCGCTTCTCATTCCTGGCACTTTCTTCTTCTGGCTCCCTTGTCAGGTGTTACTTAGCTTCTATGGGTCTCTAGTCAAACCCTCTTCCTCTTGGAAACTTCCCCTAATGGCCTTGACGGGCGAAAGTGCTAGAATCAGGTGGACTTGGACATGATTGCCTCCTACCCTCATTTATTTCCAGGCTCTTTTCTCACTCCAGGAGATACTTTATCTTCTGAGCATCCAGGATTTTCTCTGGCGCTGACGATAGAAGAAGTGCCCACGAGGGAGAAGATAATAAAACCTGTCATTCTGAAAGCAAACTCCTTCCACTCACGCAGGGACTGGACTATACAAGTCCAGCCTGGCTTTATGGCGAGAGTGGCTGCCCAGACCTGCCCTCCCTTTCTCTCTCCACCTTTACAATTCCTCTGAGCTGGGACCTGAGCTTTCAGAGGGGTTGGTACTCCTCCGGGGACCCCGCTGATGTTTAATAAATATCGAACTGCTGGCCTGTTACCCCGGAGCAGTGAAAAGGCCCGCCTGCTGTGATCAGACCGTCCAACCCTGGGTAGGTTTTTAACACTTGACCTTGCTCCAGGGACAGCGGTTAGGAGTGTTCTGTCATCATCCCAACGGGGGCCGTGAGGTTCAAAGTCAGCACATCTGCCTAACTGGCTTGCCATTTCAGAGGGAACCCCCCGCTGAGAGGAGATGGCGATGCTTCTGTTTTCCTGGTCACCCTGTAGCAAGTTCACACGCCCACTGGTGCTCCCGTGTGGAATTCCTCTCTCGTAGCCTGTATCATTGCTCCCTCCTACCTCCAGCCTTCTCCGTGCAATTTGGAGCGATTTATAGAGAAGCCCTTCCATGCGCTCCCTCTCCTGTCCTCTCCATTCCGCACCCTTTCCTGCCCTGGCCACCACTCCCTTTTTTATTCTTTATTGAATTTATTAGGGTGACATGGGTTAATAAAATTATATGCCTCAGGTGTTCCATCGCTCCCTTTTTCTAAAAAAATGGGGGCGGGGAGGGAGAGGAAATGCGTTTCAAACAAACAAGAACACATCCACATTTAATATACTTTTGCTTATGCCTCGAAAGACTTTCCACCCTGAATTCATCTTACAAAGATATTGTTTTGCTCTCTTGCTCCCGGAGTAGGTCCCGTATATTCCTGCTAATATTATCCATCATCTTCATCTACTCACTATCCATCTCCAAATCTAATTCAGAACTGGCCCCTAGGTTCACAGAACTCTTGGCAGAAATATTCTTCCTCGCATTTGTCTTTAGGCAGGAATGGTTCTAAGCCTCAACTCCCTTCTCTTCTCATTCCCCTCTCCTTTGTGTTTATTTTCCTTTTATTCCATTTGTACCTGTAGCTGTTCCCTGGTCTTCTGTATCAACACAGATAGTGAATGTAAAACTGCTCTGTAAACTACTGAGTACTGTATACATTGACGTGCGTCTGTTATTATACTCCAGATACTCTGATCTGACAGCCCTCGCTCCTTTCAACAGCCTGGTTACATTTATAAATATTACTTAAGACAGTCACATGCTCCCCCCCCACTCCCCAATCCCCCCACCCCCAACGCATTAATTAGAGGGGGTTAGTAGTCATCACATTGGGTTGCAGATAATAACCACACATTATTATTAAGACTTTGAAGGCCTGTTTTGTGAGTGTTAGATTGCCCTCCCAGGATCCCCACATTTTGCACTTGACTTTGCCAATCTTCTTATGCGATTAACCAAAGAATATATATGCATAGATGCATAACCCATGGACACAGACAATAGTGTGGTAAAGGCCTGGGGAGGGGGTGGTTTGAGGGGAAGGGGACAATGGGGGGGGAAAAGGGGGACATAGGTCATACTTTCAAGAATAAAGACACATTTTAAAAAAGAAAGAAGAAAAAGGAAGAGTCTATTTTTCCTGCCCCTTGAATCTGAACTGGCCTTGTGATTTGTTTGGCTAATAAAATGTGGTAGAAGTGATGGTGGGAGCTAGTTCTGAGTCTAGGCCCCAGGACTAGGAGGTCCTCCAACGTCTCCTGCTTCTTTGCTTTTAAACTTATAACATGCCTGTACTATCTTGAAAACAAGCTAGGGCTAGCCTGTAAAGCTCAAAGACCACCCAGTGGGCATCTGACTCTTAATATATGAGAGAGCCCAGTGGAGCTGAGATCTATGCAACCATGTGTATTTGTCAGGGTTCTAGAGAGACACAGAACATATTTCTATCTGTATCTATCTCGATATCAATAAATCTATAGAAGAGAGAGAGAGAGAAATTTTAAGGAATTGGCTCATATGATTGTGGTGGTTGCCAAGTCTGAAGTTAGTGGGCAGACCTACAGCCTGGAAATTCAAGTAAGAGTTGGTCTCCAGTCCAAAATTCTATAGGGTGGGCCAGCAGATGAGAAATTCTGACAAGGTTTCTAGGTTGCAGTATTCCCTTTTCCCCAGGGGACCTCAATCTTTGTTCGTAGGGGCTTCAACTGATTGAATGAAGCCCACCCAGATGGAGGATGATCTGTTTTAGTTAAAGACTACCGATTATAAATGTTAATCATATCTAGTAATAGCTAGACCAAATAACTGGATATGATGGCCCAGCCAAGCTGACTCATATTATTAACCACTAGAGGGCCAGTGTACAAAATTCATGCCCTGGGGTAGAGGGGAGGGGTGTCCCTCAGCACAGCCTGCACCCTATTGCAGTCCTGGAGCCCTCAGGGGACATGTGATTGATGGCTTAGGTGAACTCCTCTTAGCGCTGCGGCGGAGGTGGGAGAGGCTTCTGCCTCCTCCCCTGCACTCACCAGCCATGAGCCAGGCTTCCGGCTGAGTGGCATACCCTCTGTGGGGGCGCGCTGTGTTGAGTGTCTACTCCCTGGTGGCCAGTGGGTATCATAGATACCGGTCATTCCACTGTTCAGTCGATTTGCACATTAGCCTTTTATTATATAGGATTATTCCAGGTACCAGTGAGCAATAATAAAAGTTTCCAGCCCGGAATTTGTGATAAAGCACTATTGTGACAAAAATATCACCTTTTAAACTGAGCCATACGACTTGCTTTTTATGAGCTAATTTGATTTTTCACAACCAGGCTGGTTCCCACTGACATGGTGGAGTACAGAGTTCAGTGTCAAGCCAAAGCCCTCCCTATGTTTCATCTACTAAAACTCAGACATGCTAAATGGAGTCGGGGAAAGCCAGTGGTGCGCTAGCGGAAGGGGCTGGCTTCAACAGGGATGCCACTGTGCATTTCCTGCTCGGTGTACAATTCAGGCACTGCCAACCGAGGGTTGGTCCTATTTCCCCTTTTCCTGCCTTTCTGAGCATGAGCGCACGGCAGCCCTCTCTCTCAACAGTGTCATTTGGACCTGCAGAGTCTAATGTCCCCTCTTTATCTTTCCTTTTCCTTCTGCAATTAGCTTCTCAGATAGTCTGAGTTATCAGTCATTTACTCCTTACTATGAACAGCCCTGTTTCTGTTCCAAGGAATACATACATTTTAAAACCTTATCCTTATGGAGTGAAAGGCTTTGCTACTTACAGATAATTCTCAGACCATATGACTAGAGGGAGAAGGTGTTTTTGTGGAGACCAGGGGCAAAAATCATTGGACACCTGAAATCATTTTGTTCCATGGATAAGCCAGGAAGGACAATTGCCCTGTAGCAATCTAAGGCCGTGGTGCAGTGTTCCCATCTGTTGCTATGTTCTGAACATCATCTCCTTTTTTTTTTTTTTTTGAGAGTGGGGAGCAGGTTTGAATTGAATTTCTACAGGCCTGCTCAAAAGTCACCTTTCTTAGGAAGCTTTACCTGATTTTCTCCGGCAGAATAAAATTCTTCTTCTGAACTACTGGGGGCTGCCTTTACCATTTCACTTAGTGCTGATCATTCTGCTGAGTTATCATTGCTTTATCATGCCTGCTCTTCCACGGGATGGATGGCAACCTGAGGAAAGGATCCCGGTCTTCCCTTTTCTCTCTCCCTGTGCTGGGCTTGGCCTCAGGAGTGTAGACATAATAGAATCTTAAGTTTAAGGAGCTCAGTTGTCACTGGAAAGAGCCATAAGACTTGCTTGATATCTACCACAGTCCAGGAAATTATAATGCCATGTGAAGGGGACTGTGGTAGATATCAAGTTGAATTTTATCACCTATTGTAGCAAGTACTTCATCTCTCTTTTGGGACTCTCTATAGGAAAGGAAAGAATTCACTGTTGCAATAAGGCTTTTTCTTATTTGTTTCTTGCATCCTAACCAACAGCTCTAAGTAATTAAAAGAAATACAATTTCTTCTTTAAGCATATAGTGGAGGTCAGTTATCATTTTCTGGATAGTTCACCTATCCTCTCTTGTGAAATTTATTTGGAATTTCATATGTGGGCAACTAATCATTGAGTCTTACCAGCCACAGGACTGGTTATGTGACCTAGGCCAGGCCAATCAGAATCTTCTCCTGGGACCTTGGGATTCATTAATCCAAGGAAATAGATTCCCAAACAACTTGGCAGTAAAGATAAGAAGACACAAGCCCCAGGCCTGCCAGTGGCCATGGTCCAGCCTTAGAAGAGACCTCCTAGCATAGAACATTGAAAGCGACATGCAGAAAGACACATGGTGAGAAGAAGCATCCAGTCAAATTCCAGTCTTTGGATGAGTTGACTCAGATCAGCTGCCAAATATGCTCCATCTATGGTCTTATAATGAGCCAATTACTTCCCCGTTCTGCCCAAGATTTTAAAATTGAGATTCTTGGAAAACAAAAGAATGTGACTCATACAGGGTTTGATTCATGGGTTTCCCTCCCAATCTTCCAATAGCTCACTTTTCAGGAACCCACTTCACACCTTGAGTGTCAGAGGACTTGCACTCTTTAATTGAATATTTGATAGGGATGAGTATGTGTTAGGGCTAAGACTAAATGGTATATTACAGATCTATAATACAGCATCATTTGGCTCCTAAGCTATTTTTGGAACAATTGAATAAGAGCGGGAGAATTTGGGGGTTTGATTTGTGAATCTCAAAACAATTAGGTTTTCAGCTTAGAAGACAAGTTCCTGAGAGCAGAGAAGTAGATCTATGAATATATTTTATTTTCCAGCCACAGAGAAGAGAGAGAGAGAGAGAGAGAGAGAGAGAGAGAGAGAGAGAGCAAGCACAGGGCATCCTCAGCTAACAATGAAGAGAAGGAAAAAAGGGGTGTGGAAAAAACTAACAAAAATGTAATATTTAATGCACATTTAAACAATGAGAAGCAGTGCGCATAAATTTTTCTAGGTTAACTGCTTCCCCTTCTTCAGAATCATGAAGTGAATTAACAGTAGCTTAGGTGTCCTAATTTGAACACTTGATGCAATTCATTCTGAATTTACAATCACATAAATGTGGTTTTATTATTATCATCTCCAACTCCACAAAGTTATTAAATTTTTACTGTTTGCTTAGTTTTATTTCAGATATGATCATGTATAAAGTGATATAAGTCATAGCTTTTGCTGCCATATTTTTTCCCATAGCAATAAGAAGACCAGACACACACTATAAATAAATAAATAAATAAAAAGAAATTTAAAAAAAGATAAAATAATTTGCAAGACAGATTAAACTAAGTGGCAAAAAAGATCTTAGCTGCAAAGGTGTTGCAAAGTGTGATCCAGGGAAGCTAATGGAAGTGAAACTTGAAGAGTATAAGGCTCTGCTGGGCAGAACACAAGGGAAATGGCCTTTGAGGTTGGGATAGAAAGCATGTAAATGCATGGGATGGACTTGTCCCTAGTATACTTGGGGACAAATTCAACTAATCTGGCTGGACTAAAGTGCAGTATCTGGGTAGTGGGTTACTGTGATACTGTGTTGGTCAGGTCAGATTGGTCAGACTGTTAGCTATCTTGAATGCCACGTCCAGTCATTAGGGATTTATCATGTTTCTCTGGCTGGCTCTGGGGAGAAATACAACAGGACATGGGCCCTCCCCTCATGAGACTTACAGGCTGCTGGTACTTATAAAATTAATTAAGGAACAACATAATTAGTCAATATGTAATTTAAATCACCATGTATCTATTAATCCACACATTCATTGGATAATTTTATGTGCCAGGCACAGTGCAATGTGAACACACTGGAATCAGGCCTAATTGGGCAATCAGACATCCCTCCAGGGGTCCCAGATTGGAGAGGGTGCATGCTGGGCTGAAGGACAACCCCACTCCCCCGTGCACAAATTTTATGCACCAAGCCTCTAGTACTAGTATATAACTGATTGCAAGAGGTTTAGTTCATATCCATCATCTCATTTAGATACAGTAAAAAGAAAAGAAAAAAGGTATCTTTGTGATAAGAAATCTTAGGATCTACTTTCTTAATAACTTTCCTATAGATCATATAGTAATGTTAGCCACGGTCATCATTAAGGTTATTAGAATGTAACCCTAATACTTATAACTGAAGTTTGTACCTTTTGACCACCGTATCCCTTCCCTCTCTCCCTCTCCCCATCCTCACCTCTGGTAACCACAAATCTGATCTCTTTTTTCTATGAGTTTATTTTTTGTTTGTTTTTTTAGGTTCCACACATAAGTGAGATCATTTGTCTTCCTCTTTCTGGCTCACTTCACTTAGTATAATGCCCTCAGGTCCCATCCATGTTGTCACAAATGGTAGGAATTTATGGCTGTATATATATATCTAATAAAAGAGTAATATGCAAATTGCTGTACCTCTGCTACACCCACAAGCCATGCTCACCAGCCAATCAGGAGCAAGTATGCAAATTAACCCAACCAAGATGGCTGCAGCCACAGAGTGATCAGGTGGCTTGGGTTTCCTCAGCAATGGAGGAAGCCAAGCTTCTTGCACATCCTGGCTGGCACAGGCCTCCACTGAAGGCTGCGAAGTTTCAATTATAGAAGATAAATAAATCCCAACAGAAATGGCTGTGGCCACTGAGTGAGCAAGAGGCTTGGCTCCACTCAAGGCTATAAAGTTTCAATTACAGAAGATAAATAAATCCCAGATACCAAGGCCTCCACTTGGGTCACTGGGGGGTATGGCTGGCCTGCAAACCACCACAGGCCCCTTGCCCAGGCTGTTCCATGCCCCAAGGGAACCACCACCCTGACCCAGGACACCCTTCAGGGCAAACCAGCTGGCCCCCACTCATGCAGTAGGCCTCTATCCTATCTAATAAAAGAGTAATATGCAAATAGACCATCACTCCAACACACAAGATGGCTGATCCCATGTAGTCAAAGATGGCTGCCCCCATGTGGACACAATATAACCACCACAAGATGGCCAGCAGGGTAGGGCAGTTGGGAGGAATCAGGCCAGCAGGGGAGAGCAGTTGGGAGAGACCAGGCCTGCAAGGGAGGGCAGTTAGGGGTGACCAGGCCTGCAGGGGAGGGCAGTGAGGAGCAATCAGACTGGCAGGGGAACAGTTAGGCATCAATCAGGCTGACAGGGGAGTGGTTAGGGGTGATCAAGCTGGCAGTCAAAAGCAGTTAGGGGCAATCAGGAAGTCAGGCAGATGAGCAATTGGGAGCCAGCAGTTCTGCATTTGAGAGGGATGTCTTTTGCCCGTTTAGGCCTGATCCTACTGGGATAGGCTTAAACAGGCAGTCGGATATCCCTTGAGGGGTCCCAAATTGGAGAGGTTGCAGGCTGAGCTGAAGGATACCCCCACCACCTGCTGTGTATGAATTTTTTTTTTGTCTACACTGCCTCTAGTACACACACACACACACAACTTCTTTATCCATTCACCCATCAACGGGCACTTAGATTGTTTCCATGCATTGGCTATTATAAACAGTGCTGCTATGAACATGGGGGATGCAGATATGTTTTTGAGTTAGTGTTTTATTTGGATAAATTCCTAGAAGTATAATTGTTGAATCATATGGCGATTCATTCTTTTGGGGAACCTGTGTGCTGTTTTCATGATGGCTGCACCTGTTTCCATTCACTCCCATAGTGCTACAGTGTTCCATCTTCTCCACAGGCACACCAGCATTTGTGTTTTGTCTTTTGAAGGATGGTCATAGTAACAGGTGTGAGAAATCACACATTCTTTTTTTTTTAAATATATTTTATTGATTTTTTTACAGAGAGGAAGGGAGAGGGATAGAAAGTCAGAAACATCGACGAGAAAGAGAGACATCGATCAGCCGCCTCCTGCACGCCCCACACTGGAGATGTGCCTGCAACCAAGGTACATGCCCCCGACCGGAATCGAACCTGGGACCTTTCAGTCCGCAGGCCGATGCTCTATCCACTGAGCCAGGTTCAATGTTAAGCTCTCAGTTCGTCATTGGATTCCATATTCTATGTGACTTCCTTAGCATTATTGAGTCTCTTGATCTATTTTGGAAACAGTTACCTCCCCCCCCCTCCCCCCATGCAGAACCTTCAGGACGGGAGAATGAGCTGGGAGTTAGCGCTGGATACCAGGCTCCTAGGTCTCTCAGCTGCTACTCCAGGGGTCCGGGCTGGGCAAAGAACTGGCTGCATGGGCTCTCAGTGGCCACCATGGGGACCAGAAGTACATGAAGGCACAGCATCACTGGAGGGCGGGCTTAGAATCCAAGGCAGGGAAGGGAAGTGGTCAATGAGAGGAGGCCGGCAGGTGGAAATAGGTCCCCGTGAAGATCATAGCAGGCATCTTCCAGCCTGCAGGACCAGGAGGTCCAAGGGTGAGCAGGAAAAAGTTCCCGGAGCAGTGACTCCACTGATCTGTAAAGGAAGACCCAGCTTTCTAAAGGGCTGCTATGGCCTTCCTCAAGCTGGGGATGGGGACCCTTCTGAAGACTGTGGGACCTTAGGTCCCCACTCTGGTGTCTCTGAGGCTTTGAATCTGCAAGATGAAGCTTATGCTCTACCTCCAAGACTGCCATCAAGTTATCTAGCACAGCGTAGGTATTCAAGTAAACTTCCACAGAACATTCTGCAAGGCTTCTCTTTGCACACCTGTGAAGCTTCCTGCACAGAAGCTTCCAGCAGGTCAACGAGAGTCTCCCGAAAACCCCAGAGGCACAGCACCTCCTCATGGCCCGGGTCTGCTGGCCGCCTTTCCCGATTCATTTCCACTAGCTGGACGGAGGTTCCAGCTCCACGTCTCTGCTGTCCTTTCAGGATTTTCCCTTTCTCTTTCTTTCTTAAACTTTTCACCCTCATTAAATTAAACTCCAGATTTTGGCAAAACCCTGCCCCTGGGAATATTCTTGAAAAGCCCCACGTTGGGTTCAAATAAAGGCGTTCTTCCGCGAGTGGCGTGGTAGCAGATCTTGTCTGCATTGAAAGACCTGGCATCCATCCTGCCCTCCAGAGCCCAGGATCCTGCAGTTTGATGTCCAAAATTATCCTCACATTGAAAACACCGGGGAGTCTGGGTTGTAGCTAGTAGGTCCTTTCAAATCTGCTTTACTCCTTAGATGGAAGCAGCTCATTATCAATCCATTCCTTACCACGCATTTGAAGACAAGAGGGCAGACCACGCTTCGCAAACCAAAGCCTCTCATTTCCTTTCAGTCCTTGCAGCTTTCTGATGTTCTGTCCTGTCACTCCGCCTGCACCTGCCAGGGCTGAGAGAGAGACAGGGCCTTCTCTTAAAGGCACAGATCCTTTAGGATAAGGAAGGCACATGATTTCAAACAAGTCTGCCCTCATCCCTGTTTCTTTGGCCTTTCTTCCCTTCTCCTTAGTCACGATGGGTGGGGGCCCAGAGTACGCTGGAGGTTAAAGGTCATAAGCATGTGCCAGGGCAATGACTGGGCAGTCGCATTAAGTAGCAGGCACACCCTTACCTCACCTGCTCATGGTAATGCAGCACAGGTGTCACTCATTGGCACGAGGCCTCTTTGGTTGGAGTGAGCCTATAAGGTGCCACTGACTCGGCTGTTGGCTGCTTTGTTTGCCATAAAGCATGACTCGCCTATCTGTGGCCACTCGTGTGTTCTTGCAATTCCCGCCGCCCAAAGAGGTCAAGTCCCTGGCCGAGGAACTTGGACCCAACACCATGATTAAAGCATTGCATCTAGTAAGCTGACCTCTTTCACGTCCAGTGTGGTTCAGGGTTCCCGTTCAGGGTTCGAGTTCTGGAGGAGACCGCACACAAATGAAAAGAGACTAGAAAAGTAGTAATTTGGGAATATTGGGGGGGCCAGGCGGGAGCCTTTCTCTAGTGAGAAGACTACCCTTGCTCTGGCCTTGCTATCCCTTTGGTTATTTATTGTGTTTTCATAACACCTACTCATCCTCTGGCAAGTGGACATTACCAATGGATTGTTACTCTAACGATGTGTTAACTTACTGGGTCATAAACACAGAAGCACTTTCTACAACTGCTGAGAATTGTGGGGAAACTTGGAACTCGTTACCTTGCAGTGTGCTACGTGGAGTATCCAAGGGCTTTGCTACCTCTTGGAACCAACTCTTTTGTTCCCTGTTGGTGAGGGACCCCAGTTTCTTCTCAAACCTGCATGATTTTTGTCCCTTCTGAGACTCCAGCCGTGTATTTCCGGAGCCATAAATACAGTAGGGGGCTAGACAAATTCAACAGAAAGTTGAATTTCTTCCTTAAAATATTTACTCATTCATTTACTCAGAAGTTTCTCTAGCATTAGCATTCATTAGACTCAGTGCCGAGGGTACACAAAGAATCAGTATCTTAGTTTAATAGGAAAATGAAACGGAATTCCAATAGAATGTGAAAATGAGCATGCAATAAAGGTTTACTTAGAGAGCGCTGAAAGCAGAGCAGTAGTCTGGAAGGTTCTGCAGGCAGGGGTAAGAGACATTTTCACAGGGAAGGTGATTTCTGAAGTGTGTTTTGGGAGAGAAATAGGAGTTTGGGACAGAGCTTGGAGGTGATTTGTAACTGAGACGTCTGAGAGCCAGGACCAGGTGCCTAGTCCCAGATATGATGGGGCAGCGATGCCCAGGCTTGGATGTGGATAGAAGAAACACACGGGAAGCTTGTGAAAATGTAGGTTCATATCCTGTGGGTCTGGTATGGGGTGGGAAAGTCTATCATTCTATACATTTTTGGTTAAAGGCACATGCTTGTTTCTTATATATGCCTTAAGCCTTTTTTTGTTTGTTTTTGGAACTTAAAAATATTATATTCATTTCAGATTTACCCAAAAGTTGCAAGTACAGTACAAGAAATACTCTATTTTTACCCAAGTTCAAGTTTAACAATTATTTATTTGTCCTTCTGTTTGTTTTTATCATTTCTTTCTCTACATATGTATAGATAATATTTTATTTCTAAACCATTTGCAAGTCAGTTGGTGACACTGCAGCCCTTTCTACCTCTAAATTCTTCAATGTGTATTGCCCGAGGAAAGGAATATTCACTTATATTGATCAAACTCAGGAAATTTAACATTGGTCAATATTATTACCTAATATAAAACATATTCAAAAAATTTCAAGTGTTTCAATCATGAACCTTAGATTACTTTCCCTCCCGGTCCAGGACACAGTCCAAGGTCATGCATTATTTGGGGCTGTTGTGTCTCTTGAGCCCCCTGGACCCCGGAGCTATTCCTCAGATGTTTTTTGTCCTTCTTGACCTTGACAATTTTGAATAGGACAGGCCAATTATTTTGTAGAATTCCCCTCCATTTGAGGTTGTCTGATGTTTTCTCATAATTAGATTCCGGTTGTGTACTCCTGGCATGAATATCACAGAGGTAATACTGTGTCCCAGACCACGCTTTGAATAGCAAACATCTAATGAACACAGGCCTGCCGGGTAACTGATACTGGCTGCCAGTATGTCCACCAAGAAATGGCCTCCCTGCCCGGAGCTCTGTGCTACCTCGTGCTTCGCGTGGCCAAGCCTGGCTGGGACAGACATGCTGTGTCTTGGATTCGCCTTGAACCTTTGAACAATCTATCTTAGATGAAACCAGTTCTTTCCACTTCCCGAGTGGCTTGGTGTACCCTTTCTCTGGCTTCTTCCTATGGGACTTGAAGTCCTGATGACCAAGCTCTGTCTGTACCTCACATCTGGACAGTTTGGTCCTGGTAATCTGTGGAACCTCTTTCACGTCCTGCGTGGTTCAGGGTTCCCGTTCAGGGTTCGGGTTTTGGAGAAGGCCGCACGCAAGTGAAAACAGACTAGAAAAGTATTAATTTGGGAATATTGGGGGGCCAGGTGGGAGCCTTCCTCTAGTGCAGCGGTTCTCAACCTGTGGGTCACGACCCCTTTGGGAGTCGATTGACCCTATCACAGGGGTTGCCTAAGACCATCAGAAAACACAGATATTTACATTATGATTCACAACGGTAGCAAAATTACCGTTAGGAAGTAGCAAGGAAAATAATTTTATGGTTGAGGGTCACCACAACATGGGGAACTGTATTAAAGGGTCGAGGCATTAGGAAGGTTGAGAACCACTGCTCTAGTGAGAAGACTACCCTTGCTCTGGCCTTGCTATCCCTTTTACTGAGACTTTGGGACACACCCATAGCCTTTAGGCAGGAAATTTCAACAACAAAAATACACAAGACAAAGGGAGGTGGAGGCTGCTTCAGCTAACAATGTCTCAACTAAACAGTGAATGGTGAGAGCCATTAAGGTTGTTGACCAGCCTTCCCGGCTTCCTGTCCACCTCTTTCTATTAGTGAGACAAGGTTCGGTTTCCTGCAGTAATCTAGGATGTTGTTGGGATGGGAACAGCAGAAAGATGGACTCAGTGCTGAGCTATTTGAGTTCCCTGACCTCCGGTCTGTACTCTTCTTGTCTATACAGTATTCTTTATTCCTCTCTGCGTACAATGCCCTCCTCAACTCCCTCTTCTCTGAGGCCCCTCTTCCCCACGCTGCCCCCCTGTTTGGTATGAACGTTAGTGCCCGAGAAGCTCTGTATAGATTCCGAGGTCAAGAAGTCTAGTCCCGAATAGACCACAGGCAGACTGGCTGCAGGGCAACCAGAGGCAGAGCGAGGAGACAGCAGCGCGGAAGGCTCCCGTGTCTGGCCTGTGGGCTCCAACGCTTCCCAGCTGACAGGAGACTGAACCTGTCTGAATTTCAGTTTCTTCATAATAAATGGGAATCAGACACCACTGGCCTTACAGGGCCGGTGGAAAAAACCAGTGAAGTAATGCAGGCCACTTGTGTGGGTTTTCAGTTGTTTTTAATTGATTTCAGAGAGGACTGGAAAGGGAGAGAGAGAGAGAGAGAGAGAGAGATGAGGAGAGAGTCATTGATCAGCTGCCTCTTGCACACCGCACACTGGAAATTGAGCCTGAAATCCAGGCATGTGCCCTGACAGGGAATTGAACTGTGACCTCCTGGTTCATAGGTCAACGCTCAACCACAGAGCCACATGGTCTGGGCTAGGTCACTTGTTTAAAAATATATTTTATTGATTTTTTTATAGAGAGGAAGAGAGAGAGATAGAAAGTCAGAAACATTGATGAGAGAGAGACATGAATCAGCCGCCTCCTGCACACCCCACAGTGGAGATGTGCCCGAAAGCAAGGTACATGCCCCCAACCGGAATCGAACCTGGGACCTTTCAGTCCACAAGCCGACGCTCTATCCACTGAGCCAAACCAGTCTCGGCCTAGGTCACTTGTTTAGAAGCCACCTGGTTCGGTAAGTGTTAGGATGAGAATCACAAACACTGACTTGCAGAATTGGGGAACTTGCACGCCACCAGCACGGGGAGACCATCTCAGAGCCTGGGGTAGGACTGAACCCCCATATGGGCGAAAAGTGGCCCCCGTTTCACAGATCAGGGATATTCAGGGCCCAGTAAGCAAAACCATTTCTTCTGGAACTGTCAGAGCCTCAGTTGCAAGGGAGGGTGGGGGGGCGGTCAGGCTGGACTGGGCCCAGGCTGGGACGTGAGCACTTCCAGGCCTGCTGTCCTCGGGAACAGTGAGTGCTTTGGACCGGCAATGCAGGGCCCCCAGAAGCAATATTTCCACCTGATTTTTATGAGAGTCACTGATAACCATGTCAGTCTGTGGTGAGAGTAGCTTCCTGCCGCGCCTAAAGAGAGGTGCAAAGGAAAACAATTCTGATCAAAGCCCGGATTCCTTTGTCGCGGGCAATTTCTGCACAATGCGCCCAAAGGCGTTTTGTAAAATAGCAGCGGCTTCTGAAAGGAAGACGTGTTAATAGGATCCAGTTTGTGTGTCATCAGCTCCTTCCCAGAATGGGTTTCGCATCCAGGCAGACATCAAAATGGGGAGGAGAGATGGATTCACTCACGTTGGCACTTGACGGGGGGACAGGAGAGAATCAGATGTTTCGGTGGCCCCGATTCCGAAGACTTTTGACGGGAACGCTTTTTGAGCTCCATTTAGCACTCTCCAGCTAATGGGGTTATAAAAATCATTCTGCAAGAATGACACTATTAGTGGATACAGTGCTGTGCTGCCTTCAAGCTTGAAAGTGCCTCAATTAGCAAATATTTACCGAGTGTCTACGGTAGGCCAGGCTGTGCAGGCTGAAGCGGGTGGGGCTCCTCGTTAGTAACAATAGTAGCAACCACGTTTGGAAGATGTATGTGAAGCCATTTCAAATAATTCTCTAATTTCATCCAGTGCAGGCAGGGCTGTCTCTCATTTTGCAAGTGGGGAAACAAAGGCACGAAGCAGTAAAACAACTTGTTCGAGGTCCTTCCACAAAGAGCCGAGCTGGTTTCCCTGCCGTCTGCTCTTCCTCTGCATCAGTGGTTCTCAACCTTCCTAAGGCCGCGACCCTTTAATACAGTTCCTCATGTGGTGGTGACCCCCAACCATGAAATTTTGCTACTGTTATGCATCATGATGTCAATATCTGCATTTCCCGAGGGTCTTAGGCGACCCCTGTGAAAGGGTCGTTCGACCCCCAAAGGGGTCGCGACCCACAGGTTGAGAACCGCTGCTCTACATGATGCCCTGGAGAGAAGATACCGCACATATTAAGGTGATACATGGAAAAACAGTGAATGTTAGGCCAAGCCGGTGTGGTTCAGTGGATAAGCATTGACCTAAGGACTGGGAGGTCATAGTTTGATTCCTGGTCAGCCATAGGTCCAGGTTGTGGGCTGGATACCCAATGTGGGGTGTGCAGAAGGCAGCCAATCAAAGATTCTCTCTCATCATTGATGTTTCTGTCTCTCTCTCCCTCTCCCTTCCTCTCTGGAATCAATAAAATATGTATTTAAAAAAATAAATGAAAACAAAAAATAAAAAGAATGAATGTTCATGTTAGCCTTCCCGTGGGGGAGCCGGCCCATTTAATAGATGCAAAAACTAAGACCGCCAAATGTACTGGCTCACCCAGGAGGCTTATTATTGGAAGAAGAGACCTCGGTGCCTTCCTGCCCAGCACTGCCCGAGGCACCTTCTCCCCGGGCACCACGTGGGGTTGCTCGGCGGGATGAGCCGTCTGCTCTGGGGACGTCTGTGTCCTGCACAGATGGCATCTGGGCTGTTTAGTGTGACTTCCCTTAGCTCCAGCTTGGAGGAGGCGCGTGTCATCACTCACGCTGGGTGGCCTACCTCCTGCCAGGGTTTCTCGAGGTGCTGGAAGCAAAGCAGCTGTATGCTGCCAGGGAAAGACCGTCTGCCTCATGCCAACGTGGATGGGAGCCCTTTCAGGATGGGGAGCGGACTGCTGGGAGATGGATGGGTGCTGCCTGTCCCGCATAGAGAGGAGTCGCCAGCCTCCTGTCGCTCCCTCCTCCCAGCTCCCTCCCCGGTGGAGCCTCCCCGTCGTGTGAGGGGCATTGGAAGGTGGCAGGGTGGGTTAATGAGAGGTGTGGCTGTGACATGGAACCAGGAGGGCCAGGAGGGGCATGTTGAGGACTTGTAGGAGAGACACCGCTGTCCAATGAATTTGTCACTGAGCCTCCTGTCCCCATTCCCTGGAAGAAGAAAGAGAAGAAAAAGAGCGGAGCGCCAGGCACAGTTAATCTGTGTCCAGGGCATTTTGAAATAATAAAACCAGAGCAGGCTCACTGGATACCATCCATTTCCATTTCACGCTCTCAGAGCCCGAAGACAGGCCGATGAATCTGGCTGGCAGGGTTCTTTTTCTCCGGCTGGCTAGCTGTCTCCCCTCGCTCTTCCCTCTGGTATACGGGGAGGAAGTCTAAGGGCCTGGAAAGCTGACTTAGGCAAACCGGGCCAGGGTTCTACCTCCTCGCCCTGGCACTGGGCGAAGCCATTCAGGGAACCCCAGCGCCCCTCTTTCCCTCTCAGTCTTTGCTGTGCCCTGCCAGGCCAGCGGCGAGGGCGTGTCTCTAAGGGTACTGCCACTCCATGACGAGCAGGCTCTCAGGGAGAGCATAACGTGGGTGAGGGGCTCACCCTGGTAACCAGGCCCTCTGCCCGGAGTCGGCCCCATCCTGGCTCACGCCAGTTTGCTGATCTAGGGCCAAGGGACAAGATGGATCCGTGGTAACCTGGTGGCTTCTCGGGGTCCAGCCCACTGTGGTTCCACAGCCCAAGGATAAATGGAATGATAAGGGAGGGAATGACATCCCATCCTCCTTAATCAAGGCACTTGAAAGGACCTGGCATGCCGTCACCGTGCTCCAAATTTATTACCACAACAGAGTGCGGGGGATGCTCATGGAATTGCAATAGTCGGAACACGGTGCACTATTTATGGAAATGAAGCTCTACCTGCGAGCCGCAACGAGAATGGGGCCTGAGTCTGGTGAAGGACTGGTATACATTAGGGTTTGCTATTGTCCACCATCATCATCATCGTCATCAACATCATCATCATCATCGTCATCGTCATCGTCATCGTCGTCACCAGGCCCAGAGAAGAGAGCAATAACAGCAGTTCTTGGGGGAGAACCCTCCTTCCAGACTTTGAGTGATTGCCCTGGGCCAAGATTTACACATCGTGTTTTATTTGGCACTCAATAATCTTGCCATCCTTTCAGTCAATGAATGTAAGATGTCTCCCGAAATCCTCTTTTCTCCTCCTTGTGTGCTACAGGCTGGGAATGGAACTCTTATCCTTCAAACCCCCTTCCACGCTGGGGTTCTGTCGACATGAATGACATGGTTAATTAGTTAATTAATTAAACAAGTAAACAAATGTTTATTAAGTAGCTACCATTTGCCAAGCACTCGTGCTTTGTGCTGGCGTTGCCATGTAAAAGATGACAAATAAATTCCCATTTCGGTAAGAGGAATAAGAACTTTTTAAAGGGCATTCTTTGGATGCAGAGTAAAAATAAACAGAGCTTCTGAGTAATGCTACTCGAAAAAATATAAAACAGGGCACTGTGAGACATAATGGGAATGGGAGAAATGTCTTTAAATGTGTATGTCTGGGCAAACAAGTCAACATGTACGAGGTAAGAAGCAGCCAAGCAGTCCCACTGCGTGGAAAAGAGACACTAAACAGAAGGAACAGTGGGTACAAAGGCCCCGAGGTGGGCAACAGCAAGGCCTAAGCAGCTGGGAAGAGCCAGCCAGAGGGCAAGTTGGACACTCCACAGGGAGAAGGCATAGACCAGGTGGGACCTCGTTCACTGTGCTATGGGGTCTGGAGTGGGTTGTTCTAAGTGCCATAGGAAGCAGTTAAAGGATTTCCAGCAGGAACCTGATATGACCTGATTAAAAGCCTATCATTATGTTTTTAATAGAAAAACATGTTGGTGGTCCAAAATTTAAAAAAAAAATAAGTTTTGTTGGGAGCAGGGAAGTTGGCAAAAATACCTCTCTTTCAACTGTACTTCAGTTCCCCTCCCAGGTTGTGTACCTTTCTGAATATATTTCATGCATATTCAATGTATACATATTAATATTTAGTTATATATTATATATAAAATTAGTACACATATATACCATTCTATCGCTTGCCCTTTTTTTTTTCTCACTATATGTCTTGGAGATTATTATATACTGAGACAAAGAAGCACATCATTTTTTTTAATAGCTGTGGAGTAGTCAGCATAACAGTCTTCAGAACAGATTTTGGAGCCGGATTGCTGGGTCCAAGTCTTGTCTGTTGACATTGGGCAACATAACCTCTTAGTACCTGGTCAGTTGATATGGTGACCACATCCACCTCATGGGAATGGTACATTAAATGAGCTAGTACATGTGAAGCATCTTGGACAGTGAGTGGTGGACATGGTGTAATATCTCTATGAGTGGACATACCACTAGACCATTAGGTCGTTTCCAGTGGTTGCTCTTATAAATGTGACAATGAATATTTTGTATGGATGTATGCTATTTCACTCAGGTTTATATCAGTCTAATAAATATGTAGGGATAAAATTGTTGGGTTATGGAAAGGTATCTTTGTAATTTTGATAGGTATTGTCAAATTACCCTTCACAGAATTTTTTCAGTGTAGAAGGTCACCCACAATGTATATCATCAAACTTTTGGATATTTGCCAATCAGATAGGTAAATGATATGGGTATTGGTAGTAATTTATTTCTATTTCCCTTACTTTGAGTCTGAACATTTTTATATTGTTTCTTCTTCTTCTTCTTCTTCTTCTTCTTCTTCTTCTTCTTCGTCTTCGTCTTTTTGCAAATTCTGCCTCAGATTCTTTGCCCATTTGCTTTCATGCTATTGATCTATCCCAGTGCAGTAAGATCTGGAAAAAAATGGGTTAGAATCAAAGTTCTGCCTCTTAATAGCTTTCGTATTTTGGGCAGGTTAAATGTTTCCACTCCTCAGTTTCTTCTGATTAACATACTGTCTATGCTTTATGGTTGTTGTAAGGTTGAAGTGAATTATGATAAACTAAATATACAAATGGGCAATGACCAGACAATTTATAAAAACAGAACTGCCCACCATCAGCAGTGACCAGTCCAGGAAACCAAACCACAGCCCCAAGTGATGGAGACCTAATTAATAACTGCAGAAGGCCCTGATCTTGTCCTGCTTCCAAACTGGGAACAACTGGAGAAAGTCAAGTATGCTCCCTGAGCTGGTCACATACCACAGCCTCCACTCAGGGTCCACCGGAAGCTGCCCCTTTTTGGTCTATAAAGCATTTCCACTCCTCCGCCTGCGTCTGAGTGTCTGCCAAGTGCAGAGATAGCGACCGATTCCTTGCCAAAGCAAGCTTGGGAAAAATTGCTGCCTCCCATTTGGGTGGCCTTCATTTATTCCCACACCAGTCCACATAAAACGCTTAGCAGAGAATTTCGTATGTAATAAACGTTGCAAATGTTCTCTCCCACAGGTTGCTGTCATCTGTCTCTGATTATGATATGATGAACCATTTTTCCCAGTGTCTCTCTCTTTCCAGAACACAAGCTCCATGAAGGAAGATACAGCACTAATGCATTTCAGATCTTCCAGGAGCCTAAAGAAAGCAAGTGGAATTACAGGCTTGCAGGGATCCTGCCCGAATCTGGTAGTTCAGAGGGCGGTGGTGACATTGCAGTTCAGAGCTGTCCGCCCCTTGGTGACCATGGAGAATTAGATCAGGGCCGGTGGTTCCATTTATACTCAAACGGGGACAAGAAATAAATGAAATGTCAGAGACAGGAAAGACATGGCAAATCCAGGTGTGTGAACTCTGTGAGCTTCGACAAATATCACCGCTATCTTCAGGTTTCTCCCATGTAGTGGGAGGATAATGCTACCTGCACAGGGGTACTGGGAGAAGTAGATGACACTATTGAGCAAAAATAGTTCTTTTTTTTCAAAAAAATATATTTTATTGGTTTTCACAGAGAGGGACAGAGAGGGACAGAGAGCTAGAAACATTGATGAGAGAGAAACATCGATCAGCTGCCTCCTGCACAACCTCCACTGGGGATGTGCCTGCAACCAAGGTACATGCCCTTGACCGGAATCGAACCTGGGACCCTTCAGTCTGCAGATCAATGCTCTATCCACTGAGCCAAACCAGTCTTGGTGAGCAAAAATAGTTCTTAATGGGCTATAGGCCATGATCCTTTTTTGGTAATATTTAATTCATCTACACTTATATGATACTTTACTCATTATTAAACACATTATCTCTATCCCTATCTCTATCTCTATCTCTATCTCTATCTCTATCTCTATATAAGGTGTCCTAAAAATGTATACACAGACAATAATTATAAAGGCAGTGTTCATTAAAATACATGTCATTTTCAAAATTGAGCTATCAGCTGTTAAAGTGTGTATACATTTTATAGTCTCAATATATATATACAATCTACCATTAAAGTATCTCTATAACATACTACTAATGCAGGCAAGGCCAGAATTGTCATTGTCATTTAACAGATTAGAAAACCAAGGCTCCAAACCATAGAGGGAGTTATTTAAAGGCACAGGCTAGTGGTAGCAGGTGGAGTCAGATGTGAAGCTCAGTCTATGTTTGGTCTACTATCGTATTCATAGCTTCTCTTTGCATATTTATACCTCTTGAGAGGGTAAACAACATGAAAGTTGCCTGGGCTCCTAACACCCTCCTGGAGAAAAATCTCAAGGCCAATGTGCCCAGAGGTATGTGCCTCTGCGTTTCTAATGTCCCTTCCACGGGTCAGAATCAGTCAAGTAGGAAGAGGTCTGCGGAGCCCATCTGTGCCCACTGCTCTTCCCTCCCTGCCCATTTGATTCATTTTGTGCTCATTGCTGCTATTCCCCCTCAGGCCCTTGGCCACTGCAAGAAGCAGCAGCTGTGGCCATCTAGTTCATGTCACTAATTAAATGGGATTTATGTTTCACATTTGAAAATGGACGCCTTCTTGCCAGGGCACAACAGCTACTGAAACCAAGCAACTGAGTTCCCTGAGCTTCAAAAGCAACCTTCTGTAAGCACCCACCTCCCCCAGTTTCAATCGGCATTGACTGACCATGTGCTATGTGCCAGAGACATAATGGCTCGCCACATCACCACCACCCCTGAATGTTTCTTGAGCACCCACAAAGTGTAAGGCCATGCCCCGTGTTAGCGTTTGGAAAGTGCAAGGAGAAATGGATGAGGAAATGCAAAGTGCCGAAAAAATGGTACCCCAACTAGAAGTGTGCCCACGGCAAAGTGTGACACTGAATATGGCAATGCCAGAAAGGCCAGGGGAAGTCAAAGGTCAGGAGAAACAATGAAATACTACCTTCATCCATGAGTTAAGACCTTGAAAAGAAAAGCACCCATACTATTTTAAGGAATACCCCAGGAACCCCCTGTTTTTGCCTGCCCCTGAACCCCAGAAGACCATTCCAGATCAGAAACTGAGCTGCGGTGGACTTGGGCATTCTGGAATCCTGTCACCTGCTTTCTCAGCATCACATCCCTCATTTGGGCCAGATCCAGGGTATTTTCTGATTATGTCTTCTCCCCTTTCCCAGTGAGTCAGCCTGGAGCTTACTGGAACTGCCATCATAACCTTTGACCAGAGGTCACCATATGTCTTAAAACTGGAGAAGATAGGCCCCCTTCTTTTGGGTGTACACACTCTGCAACAGGATTCACCTGTCCACTTGACCTGTGGGATGTGCGAGGAACTTAGGAATCGCCTCCTCACCTACCATCCTCAGTGGATGTGGTGCTGCCCCATGCGGTCTGCCTTTGTGGATGTCTTTGGGCCTTTAAATAGAATCCTGTGGGAGTGAATCCTTTAAAGGAAGTTGAAAGCGCTTGACTCAGCCAGGACTCAGTGGGCATCAAACACCCGTGTCTGCTCAGCAGGAGATGTCCTTTTAGTTCCACTCTGGTCAGAATTAACCACACATGTCCTTTCATTAAGAGGCCCTGAAAAGTCTCATTTTGAAAAGGGGGCAGGGGAGGGGTAATATAAAGAAGAAATAAGTCTAAAAGTTTTCTGTAGAGGCCACAGAGTTTTAATACAGAGGAAGGAGGTTAAGTCAGGTAATTGTTATTAATCAGGGTTCTCCAGAGGACAAAACTACTCAATGGAATTACTTATTCGTATAAACATGTGAGTATATATTATAGGTAGTTCAAAATGAGGAATTGGTTTCTGCAATCATGGCGGCTGAGAAGTCCTCTAATCTCCCATCTATCTGCAAATCGGAGTCATGGGATAACTGGTGGTGAAAATCCAGTTCAAGTCTAAAGTCCCAAGAACCATAGATGCTGATGGTGTAAATGCTAATGTGAGGGCCAGATAAGACAGATGGGGTGTCTCGGCTTAGCAGTGAGGCTGGAAACGCAGAGAAAACTTCTTCTTGCTCACCTGTGGTTCTACTCAGACCCTGGATGGGTTGGATGGTGCCCACCCACACTACGTCATAGAATTCACAGGATTGCATGCTAACTCACTGGAAAACATTCTTACAAACAACCCCAGAAATACCATCTCATCTGGACACCACCTGGCCTGGCCAAGTCAAGTTGATTAACTATCACAGTAACTATTATGGATCTTAATACTTTCTTCAAAGAAGAAAATTTGATTAAAACTTGTTCTTATGTGTATGACTTTAAGTAGGTAACTAAGTGTCTCTGAGCCTCAACTCCGTAAAGTTTTTAAACTTAAACTTCTTCTAAGCCCACTTCTTCAAAATAGACTCACCCAGGCCATGGCATTTTGTGGAAGAGCCACAATCAAGGGGCCAAAGAGCTGCATGTGGCTCACGAGCTGCATTTTGCTGACCACAGTGCTAAGTGAAGAGAATAACTACAAGTTAACTGAGTGGATTCAATGAGATAATCCATCTAAATAATCCAATAATAGGTATAAGGCCTGGCAGTCACCTTTAATTAATGTTTTTGTTCATATCACCACCACCACCACCACCACCACCACCACCACCACCACCATCACCATTGCTGTCATCATTTTCACCCATCCTTCCTATCTAATAAAAGAGCAATATGCAAATTAATCATCACTCCAACACAAGAGGGGTGCCCCCATGTGGACACAAGATTGTCACCACAAGATGGCCATCAGGGGAGGGTGATTAGGCAGGACCAGACCTACAAGGGAAAGCAGTTGGGGGAGATCAAGCCTACAGGGCAGGGCAGTTAGGGGTGATCAGGCCTGCAGGGGAGGGCAGTTAGGGGCAAACAGGCTAGCAGGGGAGCAGTTAGGCATCAATCAGGCTGGCAGGGGAGTGGTTAGGGGGTGATCAGGCTGGCAGAAAGAAGTGGTTAGGGGCAATCAGGAAGGCAAGCAGGTGAGCAGTTGGGAGCTGGCAGTCCTGGATTGTGAGAGGGTTGTCTGACTGCCCATTTAGGCCCTCCCAGGATTGGGCCTAAATGGGCAGCCGGGCATCTCTTGAGGTGTCCCAGATTGGAGAGGGTGCAGGCTGGGCTGAGGGACACATACCTCTGTGCACAAATTTCATGCACCAGGCCTCTAGTTTTATGAAGATTTGTCTAGCCTTCATTACATGTGAGTCACTGTGTTTGCTTCCATCAGGATATCAATGAGGGTTTCATGACTTACTTCCATCGAAGAACATTTTTCCAAGCTTTTGCTCTGTACAGGATCAGTTCCCAATCATGGACAATGTTTGTAAATGGTTGAACTTGTGAAGAAAACTATTTTATACAAACAAAAACCAAGGGGCTGTTAAACACAGGGCATCACCAACTTAATCTCAAGAAACACTCACCCCCAATACCTGACTGAGCCTCCTACTGGATTTTTTTTTTTTTTTTGGCTCCCTGTTGAAAAATTGAGCACATTCTTTTTCTCTTGACATTTCATCTAAATCAAGTTGTCAGGAAGGTGTAATTTCTTCTAGGTGTGCGTATGAAAATAGATAGGCTGCTTTTTCCTTGGGGTCATTAGCACTTCCCTATTTTCTGGATCCCTGGTTTGCTGAAAGCAACAATGGATGACATTCACACCCAGAATGACTGGCTGCACGTGCTCCCTGGACTATCGCCGTTTTGTCCACTGGCTTCCCCTCAGATGCTTATAACTGTAGCCCAGCCACAAAGCACCATTTTCCTCCTGAACGTGCCTGCCTTCTGGTTTTTAAGGTTGAGACATAGCTGGAAATCAGCGCTACACCCCAAGTCAGAAATTATATATCATATAGGTCAACATGTCAAAAGTAGAAGAGAACTTGGTCCTAATTTCATTCAACTCTCTCAATTTTACAGAGTTGGAAACCCAAATCTATCGTTCATCGATCAATTTATTTATTCATTATTTACACCTACTTTAATGACCTTTCACTACATGACAGGCACTGGGGACAAAATATTGAATACATTTGGGGAGACTCAGTTCTCAGAAACTTTGATAATATTTGATTACCCTTATAACAAAAACAACAATTATTTATGGAGTAATCTATGTCTCAGAAAAGTGTGTTTTCATGCACTATTTTATTTTATTTTTATAAGTAGATGAGAGAGCTACTATCATTATTTCTGTTTTGCACACGGTAAATCTGAAATGGAGAGAGATTAGGCAACATGTCAATAATCACATAATTATTAGTAGAGTTAGTCTTGCAACTGAGCTCTATGTCCAAAACCACATTTTCTACACGAAGCCCATGTTCAGGGAAGCAGCATGATTGTCCATGAGAACAGACAACAGCTTCCAAGAGTCAGAGTCACCTGAATCAAATTGCTGTGTGTATAAGTGTGAAAAGGTATTACTCTACTGACATTTCCCTTAAATTGTCATTGGCGTTTCCTTTACAATTGTCAGTCCGTTGAGGATTTGGCACTTGGTACCCATGTTAAGAAAGTCAATGATTTTCCCTGGTGGGTGTGAGTTACTCAGTTGGGCATCATCCTGTGCACCAAAAGGCTGATGTTCTATTCCCATTCAGGACACAGGCTCAGACTGCAGACTCGATCCCTGGTAGATGGGGTGCAGGAAGCAGCCAATTGAATGTTTCACTCTCATATCTATGTTCCTCTCTCTCCCTTTCTCTCTTTCTAAAAACCAATAAATGTTTTAAAGTCCAGAATTTTCCTTTTCCTTTATATAACCTGTTAGAGTATTCAAAGTGTGTGAGAAGAGTGAGAAGGAGTGAAGTTTGAAATATATTGAGGTGCTAATCCAATTTCTGAGAATTTCCATAAAGAAATCACGCAGGAGTAGAAAATTCTTTGAGGACTGGTAGAGGGCACATGAGGTGCTATTCTTGAAAAATGATTACCCTGAAAATTGCTGCCCCATCAATATCTGGGCAATCACAAGGCAAATCATTAACCTATCAATTTAAAATCACCTAGGAAAGCATAAATGATAAAGCATACTTTATCAGAAAATAAATCACCCAGAGCACTGGTTCTCAAACCTGAATGTGCATATGGATCATCCAGATATTGTTAAGTGCAGGTTTTATTTGGGGGGTCTGAACTGGGGTTTGTGACTGCATTTCTAAGAAGCTGCCAGTTGCTGCTGATGCTGCTGTGTCCATGGACCACACTTGGGCAAATGAGGCTTCGCGATCAAGATGCTTTCCTGTTCTGACTCTTCGTTGAAGTAAACAACAACCTGTCTTAATGTCCATAAGGCTCTTTTAAAATTCTGTAAGTGGTTTTTTTCCAACTATGGCCTTGGAAGGTATGATGTTGTCATTTGGATGAATGATTCTTTTAAAGACCGCACCATAAAGGTGATTGCTGTCAACTTGTAAGCAGACTAGAGGTGCATTTCAAATGGCATTTCAGAGAGAGGCTCTAGATGAGAGCCATGTTATTGCAGGTCTCAAGTACAGAGTGGGAAAATGTAAAACTAATCCAAACATGCGCCTCATTGGAAAGAAAAAGAACATTCAAAATGACCCTGACAAGTCATTGAAATGACCTTGGCACGTTGTAGGAGAGCTCAAAGTAAAAAAAAAAAAGTACAAAGTAGTATGCTTAATGCTAGAAAACCAAAATCTAAATATGAGATAGGGGAAGACTGGGGAATATCAAAGCGAAGATCTGAAAGACACACTGAATCACAAGCCGCGGATGAATCAACAATGAGACGCTCCGGTGGATGGAAATCAGGGTACTGAGATATTGTAAAAGTTTAAAGGAATCTTCCCACAAAAGCTTCCTCCTCTGTTTATTAGGATTTTGCACATCACATTTCAAAGAAGACATAGGAAAATTGGAGATCTAAAAAGTAGTAACCTCATACAGCTTTACATCAGAGGAGTTTTCTCCATCCCTGGAGAGTCCTTGACTCTACCTTCGTTGTTCAGATGGTTTATTCCCCTCCTCTTGTCATTTACAACATTACATAAACCTGAGCTGCAGAAAAACACCTAGCCAACAGCAGCCACTCTTAGACTTGTTGGCTCATCTGTAAAGTGCACACATCGGAAATTTAAGTTATCTAAACCAGTAAGCTTCCTACTATGGCATTGCAAAAAGATTTGAGATGTCATATGTTGAGTCTACTAAAAATAATAACGTTCGCATTTGTAGAATTGCCTCGTTGCAACAGAAATTCACAAAATTGGCTTGTCTCCAACAGAGGAAGCCTGGGAGCATATAAATCCCTTTCTATCAACTTACTGACACTTGATATTCATTTAGGACTTTGAGGCAGAAATGCATCAGTGAAGAGAGGCCCATTGGACATCAGGGAAGTTGTGTGGAAAGCCAAAACTGATTGAAAAGAAAAACAAACTGTGAACCTCTTAGAATACTTGTTTTACGTTTGTTTTGGTCTGGTTTGGGGTTGTTGTTGGGATATTCTATTTGAGTACTGAATGACCTTGTAGATGCGAGCCTAATCGTTGCACTGATATGACTTGTTTGTAGGAAGCAGTTATTGGGTATCATTTACCTCTTCCTTCCTTCCTTTCTTCTTTCCTCCCTCCCTTCCTCTCTTCTTCTCTCTCTTCCTTTCTCTTTCTTCCCACACAGCTAGATATTCCTTTGGTTTCGATACTAGGTTGGGATTTCCCTCCATGGATAAAATTAGTTGGATAGCAGGGAAACTAGTCATATAAGAAGCATTTTCACTGGGTAAAGAAGATCTATCTATCTATCTATCTATCCATTCACCAATCCATCCATTCATCCATCCACTGTCAGTCATCTGAAGAAAACACAGCAGGGAAAACACAAGTTTCTATTTACATATCTTTAACACTTCACTTCCTCTCCTGCCACTCAGCTTAAGAAGAAAGCAGTGTATTCTTTCCTAGAGAGAAACACAAGCCCCCATGAGCAGATTTATCCATGGGAGCCACAGAATTGTTATATTAGGCTCAGAAGTAGGTCTAGAAAACCTGCCAGATCAGAGTTCCACATGGTTTCAGGTCCTGAATGACAGTGGCTATGTGGAGACGGTGGTGACTAGACACAATAACACTCTTCCTTATCTTCAGTTAAGACAGTTTCTGGGCTTGTACTGCTCTTTCCCAGTGTGATTCTCTCAAGATTCATGAGAACCTTGATACTATTTTCTTCATTTTACTAGAATATTGTTGAGGCCCAGAGAAGCTATAAATTTCCCAAGAGCCTATATAATAAAAGCCTAATATGCAAATTGACTGTTACTCCAACACACAAGATGGCTGCCCCCATGTGGTCAAAAATGGCCACCCCCATGTGGACACAAGATGGCCACCACAAGATGGCCAGCAGGGGAGGGTAGTTGGGCAGAACCAGGCCTGCAGGGGAGGGCAGTTAGGGGTGACCAAGCTGGCAAGGAACTGGTTAGGGGTAATCAGTCTGGCAGGCAGAAGCAGTTAGGGACAATCAGGTAGGCAAGCAGGCAAGCAGTTGGGAGCTAGCAGTCCTGGATTGTGAGAGGAATTTCCGACTGTTGGGCAGTTGGACATCCCTTGAAGGGTCCCAGATTGGAGAGGGTGCAGGCTGGGCTGAGGGACACTCCCCATGCACAAATTTTGTGCACTGTGCCTCTAGTCATATAATAATAGAACTTAGATATTCCTATGGTCTCATTTACCTCTTCCTTCCCCCCTCTCTCCCTTCCTCTTTCTTCTCTCCCTTCCTTCCAAGTACTAATTGAATTGTATTATGTAACGGGCTCTCTTCATTGTTTGAATAAAAATATAATGAAGGCATGTATCTTAGAGTCCAATGCTAAAGAGTAGCACTATTGTACTATTTGGAGTGCTATTGCACAAGTGTGTAGATGTTATGCTGGGAGTCCAGAGGACGGGGTATTTAAGTTTTTCATCTGTGCTAAGGGGATTCAGGAAGCATTTTATAGAAATACTAACATTTGTGTTGAATATTGAAAGATGAGTTATTATATGTAGAATAAAGGTAAATAAACATGTAGAGTTAAGAGGAAAGTTTTGGGCAAGGCACTGAATATTATAAAAGGTCTGAAGCACAGTGTGTTATGAAAATTGTTAGTGATTTTGGATGGTTAGAAGTTAGGATGGGGGGGTAGGCTAGCCAAAGGAGAGTCTTGGGCGCTATGTTATGTATTTTAGCTTTTAGGGCAGTGTTTCTAAGACTTGAATAATGGATGCTCCACTTTTTAAAAGAAAAGATAAAAATCCCCATTATTCTGGTTATTCTTCCTTCTATTGAGAAAATTTACTGAAACCCAAAGGCTGAAGAAAGAGGCTGACAATTCCAGAATTACTCAATGGTGAAAAATTGAAAGCTTTCCTCTAAGATCAGAAACAATATAATACTGTCCACTTTCACCACTGTTATTCACCATAGTACTCACAGTCCTAACCCAAGCAATCTGGCAAGAGAAAGAAATAAAAGATATTCAAATTGGAAACAAAGAAGTAAAATTGTCACTTTTGGCAGATGATATAATTTTTTATGTAGAAAAAAAACTAAAATTCCACCAAGAAACTATTAGTAACAATAAACAAATATTATAAAGTTGCAAGATATAAAATGAATGCACAAAAAATCCATTGCATTTCTATACATTACCAGGGAGATTTCAGAGAAATAAATGAAAAGAAAAAAACAATTCCTTTTGCAATTACAACAAAAAATAATAAATGTCTAGTAATAATCTTACCAAAGAATGTGAAGGACATATACACTGAAAACTATAAGATATAAATAAAAGAAACTATAGACACAAAGAAATGGAATTATATTCCATGTGTATGGATTAAAAGAATTAACATAGTCAAAATGGCCATATTATCTAAAACAATATATAGATTTCATTCAATCCCCTATCAAAATTCCAATGGCATTTTTTAAAAGAAGAAAATTACCAGGTTTGTATAGAACCCCTAAAGACTCTGAATATTTAAAGCAACTCTGAGAAAAATGAACAAAGCCAGAGTTAGTACACCTCCTGACCTCAAATTATACTACAAAGGGACAATAATCAAAACAACATGGCACTGCCAGAAAAACAGATGCACAGACCAATGGAACAGAATTGAGGGCCCAGAAATTACCCCACATGGATATGGGCAAATAACATTTGACAAAGGAGCCAAAACATACAATGGAGAAAATAAAGCCTCTCTGAGCAATGGTGCTTGGAAATTTGGAAAGCCACATGCAAACGAATAAAACTAGCTGCTATTTGTCACCAGACACAAAAATTAATTCGAAATGCATCGAACACCTAAATATAACACATGAAATAATAAATTGCATAGAAGAAAGTATAGATACTGAACTTGTGGATCTTGGTCTTACTGAAGATTTTATGAATTTGACCTCAAAGGCAAGGGAAGCAAAAGCAAAAATAAGTGAATGGGATTATATCAAACTAAAAATCTTTTTCTCCCCACAGGAAAAAAAAAATCAACAAAACAAACAAAGCAACCAAGCAAATAGGAGAAGATATTTTCAAACAACACCTCTTATAAGGGATTAATATCCAAAATATATAAAGAACTCATACACTCAACATCAAAAAAACAATCCAATTAAAAAATGGGCAGAAAACCTGAAGAGACATTTCACCCAAGGAGACATACAAGTGGCCAACAGATCTACGAAAAGATGCTTAACTTCATTAGCTAGTAGAGAAAGGCAAATCAAAGCTACAAATAGATAGTATGTCGCACCTGTTAGAACGGCTATAGCAACAAGACAAGTTAACATGAGTGGGAGTAGTTGTGGAGAAAAATGAACCCTCATTCGCTGCAGGTGGGGTTGTAAACTAATGTAGCCACTACAGAAAACAGAATGGAGGTTTTTCAAAAAATTAAGTATCGAGTTGTCATATGATCCAGCAACCGCTCTCTTGCATATCTACAGAAAAATGTGAAAACATTTATTTGTAAAGATATATGCACCCCTAGGTTCATTGCAGCATTTTTCATAGTGGCCAAGACATAGAAATGAGGGAAATATCTTTCGATAGATGGTTGAATAAAGAAGATGCGGTACATACGTACAATAGAGTACTCTACTGTCATCTGAGACAACAGAGATGGATCTTGAAAATATCATGCTAAGTAAATATAAGTCAGGTGGGAAAAGTAAAGATGCATACGATTTCACTCATACGCGGTATGTAACTCAGAAAATAACAAATGAACAAAACAAGAAAAACAAACAAAAATCATAGACTCAGACAACAGAATGGTGGTCATCAGAGGGGCAAGGGAAGAGGTAAAGGTTGTAAAGGGTAGTGTCAAATATATGGTGATGGAAGAAGATTGAACTTTGGGTGGGAGACATACAATACAAAATATATATGATGTATTATAGAACTGTATACTTGAAATTTACATAATTTCACTAACCAATGTCACCCCAATAAATTTAATAAAAAAGTGTGAAATTTAAAAAAAAATATATTGAAGTTAGTGTTACAACTAGAATGACATTTTGAAAAATGTATTTAATCACAGCTGAGTAAACTCATAAGTTTATATGTACTCCTAAGTACGCCTAAGCACCTTTGATGTTATATGGATAGCTAGTTCTAAAAATACGTAGTCTCAATAATTCTTTGGTGACTGAAGGAAACGTTCTCATATAGAAGGACAGAATTATGAAATGTTTGCTCAGTGTGTTCTTTATGATTCGTGGTTTAAAAGGGTTTCTAGAATCACTTTGGAACCATATATCTTGTTGTTGCACTTGACATTAACGCTTCCCTTTGCAAATAAAAAAGTGTTTATTAAGGGAATTCATGGACAGAGCAGTGTTTTGGGCAGCAGCGAGATGGCGGATCTCCCCACCCAGAAGGGAACGGGGTTCATTATATGTAGCAAGGGGCATGTGGTAACACAGGTGCTTGTAGTGAGTGGCACCTGCTGTTAGTGCAGGTTAGTCAGACGCGGTAAACAACCTAATTGGCTCACATACACATGCGAGAACATTCCCTGCAGGTGATATGGACCCTCCCCTCCTGGTTGAACTGGCGGTCAGCTAGCTTCCTGAGATGGTACAGGTGATGCTAAGAACCTGGGAACATTTCACCTAACAATTCCCTCCTCTCCTCTCTGATCTCCACCCTTCTTCGCCTCACCATGGGTTCCTTTATGCATCGCAATAGCCAGATTCCTCTGTCCTCTGGTTTCTAAGCGACTGGGCCAACCGTGAGGCTCTGAGGTGGTCCGAGGGTGGTGGGGAGAGAGAGAGCAGGTCAACTCTCCGTGATGACTAAAATATTTTTATCACGATATAGCTTTTTAAATATACAGACATAGCCAGGCTGGCAGGGCTCAGTGATTGAGTGTCAGCCTATGAACCAGCAGGACATGGTTCGATTCCTGGTCACGGCACATGTCCAGGTTGCTGGCTCAATCCCCACTGTGGGACATGCAGGAGACAGCTAATCAATGATTCTCTCTCATCATTGATGTTTCTATCTTTCTCTGTCTCTCCCTCTCTGAAATCAATAAAAAATTTATTTTAAAAATGTACAAATATAATAAAGAATGCAGTTCTTATAGCGCTAGTGAAGCATCCATCTCATATAAAAACTGCTGTTTGAAATTTTAACCCTGCTATTTTGGCTTCTGTAAACGCTTGCTTGCTTAAATAATAAGGAAAATAAGACTACTCCCATTCCAGAGAGGCCTCGGATTATGCCCCAGACAGAGTTGTCAGTGCTGACACCAGGCCAGGCCTTGAGATATGGTCTCAGGGCCCCTTTCCAGCACGTAGGCCTTCTTTCCCAGAAGGCCCGGAAGTCTCATTCCAAATTTGGGAGACAAAAGGGCTAGAAAAAGATAGAAAAAGTATCTTTCATGTGGGGCGGGGAGGGGGCGCCTGAATTTGAAAGGCACATTTTTCTCTGGGCCTGAGCAGAATTTCATAATAAAATGTAACTCCCTTTCTCGAAGCATGGCTTGGTTTACAGTGGTACCTCAAGATATGAGTTTAATTCATTCCGTAACCTTGAGGTGTGGGAAACTATGAGAGGCTCGAGTTGCGGTAAACTGGTGGGTCATGTGCAGCCGGCCGATCAGCACGATTACTCCTATCTCAAATGTTGCTCGTATTTCAAAGCAAAAATTACTCGCTCGACGGCTCATATCTCAAAAATCTCGTATCTTAGGCCACTGGTATCTCGAGGTACCACTGTATTTCCTCCGGTCTTCTAACACTAGTAAAACTAAAAAAAAATATTAAAATTAAAACGAAACGTATAAATAAATACACATGGAACAAAAGGCCAGAGAATAAAAATGTACAGCACGTCTAATCTGGGGCACCAGGTTGGCTGCCTAATTGCAGTCTGCCTGGGTTGCTGACCGCCACAATGCGGGCTTTTCCTTGTTTGCCATACTTCTATGCCTGTGCGGTGCGATGACTCAATTCTCCCCTCTCTCTCTGTTCAAGCCCCTGGAAAATCTTTATTCATGCAGCGAACACTGAGGTCATTTGACCTTCATTTTGAAAGAGAGCATAATTTATGTATTTGGCCGGCCTCTGTTCTTTCCTCATTAACTTTCGGTATTCGAGAAGTACAACTTGTCACCGTTACTATTGTAAACACAAACTCAAGCGCAAACACTTTAATTGCTTGGCAATATTCTCCTACAAGGTGAGCATCCTGATGACCCGGAATTTGCCTGTGCTCGTTTGTTATATTAGCAGGAATGAAAAGCGTGCGTTAGACAACATGCCTGATGTTACTGAATTATGTCTGAAGAACTCAGGTATCAGGCATCTGGGTTCTCATGGGGAGGCACAAAGATCAGTCAACAGGTATGACAGAACCGGATATGAATGTGGTGTGGAGGGGAGGGAGCTGGAGGTAGAAGGATTAGGTAGGCAAGCACCCAGTTTAGGACTCCTTCTAGTGAAATTTTTAAAAAATATTGTTATTGATTTCAGAGAGGAAAGCAGAGGGGAAGAGAGATAGAAACATCAATGATGAGAGAGCAATGATGAGAGAGAATCATTGATTGGCTGCCTCCTGCACACCCACTATTGGGGATGGAGCTCACAATTCAGGCATGTGCCCTTGACCGGAATTGAATCTGGGACCCTTCAGTCTGCAGGCCAACGCTCTATCCACTGAATCAAACCAGCTAGGACCAGTGGATTTTTAATATAAATTTTTTTTATATATATATATATATATATATATATATATATATATATATATATATATTTGTATTGATTTCAGAGAGGAAGGAGAAGGAGAGAGAAATAGAAACATCAATGATAAAGAATCATTGATTGGCTGCCTCCTGCAGGCCCCCTTCTGGGGATCAAGCCGCACCTGCACCCTGACTGGGAATCATTGAACCATGACCTCCCGGTTCATAGGTCGATGCTCAACCACTGAGCCACACAAGCCGGGCAAGAATTTTAAAATGTGACTGAGGGAAAAGAGTCAAATTCCATCCTCTCTCTCCACTCCCCCACCTAGGACTCCCCCCCCCCCCGACTCCTTCCTGAGTCAGGAGGAATACTGCACATTAGGGAAGGAGGGACTTGAGGACCGACAACTTGGCAACATTGTGGAATAAGTAAGACTTTATCTCTGAAGAGTGGGAAATCACAGACCGGAAGGTAATAGGAGAGAGGAGGGGAGAGCTGGAGCCGGTAGGAAAAACTCTCCACAGGGATTAGAAAGCTGCACCTTTGAGGATTCAATTCTCTTATCTGTTAATAGGAGGAGGATTGAAATAGAGGATCTCTAAGGTGCAGCTGTGGCACCGTCACCCAAGTTTCGGGTAAGAAAGTAAAAGAGGAGGCAGCTTGCGTGCGCGCAGGTATGCATATCAAGAGGTCTCCCCAAAATTAACCTTGGAGTTGGTTCCGAAGCAAGTGAGAGGGACTCAGAAATTTGCCTCCTCGGCTGGCTGAGTTGCAGCTCCTCTCAGCTGCTCACCTTTTCTCGGCTGCACAGCAAAAGCACTTACAATGGAGGCGAGGGGGGTGGGGCTAGAAGAGGAGGTCAGAGTGCACTGGGCCCTGGAACAGCTCTGCAAGCAGCCAGGTGTCCTCTGCACCCCCTTTCCAAGGTGGCTTCAGGAAAAGACCTTCTAGGTCAGTGGTTCTCAACCTTCCTCAGGCCGCGACCCTTGCATACAGTTCCTCATGTGGTGGTGAGCCCCAACCATGAAATGTTGCTACTGTGATGCATCGTGATGTAAATATCTGCATTTTCCAATGGTCTTAGGCGACCCCTGTGAAAGGGTCGTTCGATCCCTAAAGGGGTCGCAAACCACAGGTTGAGAACCGCTGTTTTAGGTGGGCCCCAATGCTCTTCATGACCCACTGTTGGGGTGACCATGTTGCAAAAGGGAACTGATCACCTTGCTTTGCATTTCTAGAGAGGGGAGACCTTTGGGGACTCACCCACCCCACAGAAATGTTGGAGGAATCGCTTCCAATTCTGTGTCCATTCTCTTCCTCCCCACAGGAGAAGTGGCCAAGCCCAACATGTAGGGGTGGGGGGGTCTGTGTGGTCACCCGTGCTAGGGGGTGGAGTCACACACCCACAAGGTTGGGATGAGTCTAGCATCCTTCTCTGTGATCCTGGTCTCCTCAGATTAGGTGGGAGAGGGCCTTTCATTTCCCACCTATTCAAGGCAGGCACACCTGGACAAGGTGACATCTAGGGTGGGAAGTAGGATGCTTTTTATCTCCAAAGAAAGGAAAGGAAAGAGCTGTATTGTACAGTGGAGCTTCCCCAAAGCCCTGTATTTGGGGGCAAAGAAGTAATTTCCCAGATTAATAAGGGGGCTGGCTATTCAGGTCTCACAGCGATGGTCATCTGTGTGTCCATGGATCAGGTCTCTGGTGAGGACAAGATGAGGGGAGGAGTCAGGAGATTTCAAAGCTCTGACATATGTCACTGCCCCTGTTCATGGATCAGTCCCCATTCAACTCCTGTCCAGTGCTGCTGCTACCTCATGGGATTGGATACACCTCCAAACTCTGTAGGCAGCGGCCTTGGTGCATCATCGAAGCATCCAGGCCTTGGCTATGGGGTGCTTCTCTGTGCTGGCAGGTGCCAGAAGCACCTTGCTAGGCAGAGCTTAAATTAGCTGTGCATGGCTAGCTGTCTACTGTTGTTCCCTCTTCTATGAACAAAGAAATCTATAATTGCTGAGCCTGATCTGTTCCCAGATGGAGAGCTAGCAATCATCATTCACCGGGTGGCCCTATGTCTTTTCTCTGCTTTTAGGGGCAGCAGCAACTGAGTAAAGTGTTAGCTCATTAAACTCAACCCCACGTGGTACAGGCCTGTCCTGGGTTTTTTGCCACCTGTTTTCAGGGGCAAATGTCTCCTACTCTAGGGCTCAGGTAGGATTCACCAGGTCTATGGTCCTGCATCAAGGTGTTTTCTGCATTCTTGCAAGTCTTGATGACTGTTGCTGACAAAGGCTACTGAGTCTGTGTCCCAGCCATGGTCCCTGTCCTATGCCTGCCAGTGGAACAGCACAACCAGCGTTTTCCAAGTGATTATCCCCTCCTGAGAGGCTGGTGAGTCAGGTGGTGGAGTCTGTTGCCCACATTTCAAAAACAGTTTCCTTTTAACCTAACCTGGCTCACGTGTGTTCAGATAAACCCAGGGCATTCTGCAGTATCTTTGGGGCCATCTGCCAGGAGCAGATAACCTTCTTCACCACATTCCTCTGTGTGTTAAACTCCCAACTGTCGAGAACGTTCATCTCCAGGGTCTTCATCTGGCCCCTATTCGAGTTATTTTTGTAAACGTTCTCCCAGCCCTTTCTCAGAGGTAATTATTATTAGATGATAATTATGGTCCTCCAATCTTGCCTGTGTGAAAACACATGTCTATGTCTTTCATCTTATCATCTGTCTATTCACCCATCTATTTATCTATATCTCTCTCTACATCAGTGGTCGGCGAACTCATTAGTGAACAGAGCGGCAAACCACTGCTCTACATACCTACACACACACACACACACACACACCTAAAAACAGCTGACCAGGTTTCAAAGCTTATATCTTATCATTTTAGGATTCTAGGCCTCTTGACAGTGAAAGCCAGCTCTGTCTCCAACAATTTGCCACCCAAATGCCAGCTTCCTCCCAAGTGAAGATTGCCCAAACTGGGGGCAAATGGTAAGAGCTGTCTGTGCTCTCTGCCCCCCACTATGTGCTGGGCACTGTGCCAGCCACTTTGCCTCACTCCTCTCCTCTCGGCTCCCCTCATGATCCAGGTCAGCAGGTCAGAGCTGCCACTGTTCTCTGGACTGTGTAGTGGGCACAACAGGCTTAGAGCAACTTTTCTGGTGTCACAAAGCTGGGAAGTAGTTGGGCCAAGTTCAGTCCTAGAGGTCAGACTCCAAGGTCACACCAATTCCTCAGATGGAACCTAGAATTTGTACTGTATTTTATTGTATGTTATTGCTTTCCTGATTGCCCCTAATCACTTCATGTGGCCCGGTGCACAAAATTCATGCACATTAAAAGGGGATTAATTATAGGAAATAATTTAATATTGCTATTTTCCCTTTATCTATAATACAAGTGTCAGAGATGAAAGAAAACTAGTAAAATGTATATAAAAACTTTCCTCCTGTCAGAGTCTAGAGCACACAATGGAACCCAGAGTCAAGTCCCCGCCCACCCACATGTGCCTCAAAATCATGTGAGATCCAGACCTGGCCACCCCTCATCCCCACTGGCCTAGATCCAGACCTGGCCAGTCCCACCCTTGTCAAGCCCGGCTAGGCAGGGGATGTAGCTTCAGGTCCCCCGGCCCAGTGCCAGGATGGGAGGCATATCTTGAGGTCCCCTGTCAAGGCCTGCAAGGTGGGGGGCATGGCATGAGGTCCCCTGTTAAGCCCTGCTAAGCAGAGGGGCACAGTCTCAGATCCCCTGGTCCGATGCTGGGGTAGGGGGTATGGTCTGAGGTCCCCAAGCCTGGCGCTGGGGTGGGGTGAACAGCCTGAGATCCCCCATTAAGCTCCACCAGGCAGGGGTTGCAGCCTGAGTTTCTCCAACCCAGCCTTGGGGGTGCACCTTGAGGTTCCCCACCAAGCCCCACTGGGTGGGGAGCATGGCCTGAGGTCCTCAGTCAAGCCCTGCCGGCAAGAGGGTGCGGTCTGAGGTCCCCCAGCCTGGTGCCGGAGTGGGGGCATGGCCTGAAGCCCCCTGTCAAACCCCAACTGGTTGGGGGTACAGCCTCAGGTCGCCTGTCTGGCCCTATGGCGACAGGGAAGGGCGTAGGGTCAGGTCCCTGCTGATTGTTGGTTAAGGCTCCTTATGGGAACTTGGCTTCAGCTGTGGGTGCAGCCATCTTTGTCACGGAGTGATGGTCAATTCGCATATCCCCTCTTTATGAGATAGGATTCTTAGAGAAGGGAGCTGTGTCTCTCATTTTGGGTCACTCTAAGCTTAATGGTTGAGCCTGGCACGAAAACTTACCCATGACAAATAGTTTCTCAAGTGTTAGGAGAAAAAACAAAACAAAAAGAAAGAAAGCCTTCAAAACAATGCTTCCTTCTCACTTGCACACAGCAGTTACTTGAACTTAGATCACAAAAAACCCTGTACTTTTCCTTTTACAGATGTAATTGCACATATGTTCATTATGAATTCATGATGAGGGCCCGGGACAGATGGTGCGGACTGAAAATGGCAAACATGGCAATCGATGCTTGTCTGCGCGGGGCTGCCGCTGCCCTCGGAGGCCCGGGTTGAGGAGGCGGTGCTGGCGGGGCTGCGCAGGCTCGGCTTGCTGGGGGGCTGGGCACAAGTTTCCTGGGCAGGGGCCCCGCTTAGCTGAACCTTGGGGAAGGCTTGGAGCAGGTCCCTGGATCTGTCACAGCCTTCCCGGTGCCCTAAGAATACCACAGTGGCACAAGGATTCATTTAATCAGAAGTATCTCAGGCAGAGGCAGGGAACAGCCAGGCAGGACCCGTGTAAGTGTCTGAGACGCCCTTCCTAGGGTCCCCCTCCCACCTGCCCCCATCAGGGGGTCCTTCAGCTGGCCTATCAGAGCTTTCCCAACTCCTCCTCTGAACCCACTGAGAGTCCTCCTCTCTTTCTCCTATGTCCAGGGTTGGGGGGAGAAGGAGGCGTTGACATCTGTGATCTGGTGTATTCATTCGTCTAGGCCAGTGGTCGGCAAACTCATTAGTCAACAGAGCGGCAAACTGCAGCTCTCGAGCCACCAGTCTCTGCTCACATTGTGGATTGAAGTGTCGCGTTGTCAGGTGTGTTAGGCCGCTTAATCCACACGAGTTTTAAAGCATGTTTAATTGGATGCATTTTGAATCTCATTCTAAGTGCAGGCACCAGATTGGAAGTGCAGCCCATTTGCTTGCAAAGCCCGTGAATCGTCTAACATGGTCTATTGCTAGTGTGAAGATTTACTAAAGATTAAATGTGTAACTCTTTTTAAAATGTGTTTTTATTGATTTCAGAGAGGAAGGGAGAGGGAGCTAGAGATAGAAACATTGATAATGAGAGAATCATTGATCAATTGCCTCCTGTCCCCTCCCCTGCCCCACAACTCCCCTCTCACCCTGGGTATTAAGCCTCTAACCCAGTGGTTCTCAACCTTCCTAAGGCCGCGACCCTTGCATACAGTTCCTCATGTGGTGGTGACCCCCAACCATGAAATTTTGCTACTGTTATGCATCCTGATGTAAATATCTGCATTTTTGATGGTCTTAGGCGACCCCTGTGAAAGGGTCGTTCGACCCCCAAAGGGGTCATGACCCACAGGTTGAGAACCGCTGCTCTAACCCAGGCATGTGCCCTGGTCAGAATCCAGCCATGACCTCCCAGTTCATAGGTTGACGTTCAACCACAGAGCCACTGCTGGCTGGGCACATTTGTAATTCTTTTCTCTGAGAATATTCATGGCCTTTTCCAGGAGGTTCTTGAGAGTGAGAGCAGGGGTCAGACAGGTGACTAGCAAATGGTGGGCCTCAGTTTTGAGCAAGGAAGAGTGCCTTTGGGTGGAGACAGTTCCGATGATAATCCTCAGGATGCATCGCAGACATTGTGCTTGCTTCTACCTCAGGAGGAGCTGTGTCCATCCTTCCCTCTCTCCTCTGTCCTCCCGCTACCTCGCAGTGGCCAGAGGTGGGCCGTGGAACCAGAGAGGCCTTGCCGAAAAGCTCTGGTTCACCGTGGAAAACGAGAAGACATCACCATTCTCTCCAAGTTCTCACCCAACTACAGTGGTACCTCGAGATACGAGTGCCCTAACATACAAGATTTTTGAGATACGAGCCATCAAGCGAGCGATTTTTGCTTTGAAATACGAGCAACAGTTGAGATACGAGTAATCGCGTGGATCGGCCGGCTGCACACGACCCACCAGTTTACCGCGACTCGAGCGTCTCATAGTTTCCCACGCCTCATGGTTACGGAACGAATTAAACTCGTATCTGGAGGTGCCACTGTATTCAGGTGGGGCGTATGCAGGTGTTAAACAAAAGCAACATGCAGGCCGGGGATTGTCACTACCAAGGCCACACCTTGAAAACTGGAGATCCTCTTGCAGGCGGGGATTTTTTAAAAAATCAGATAAATAGGTAACTATCATGTCTCCCATTTGTCAGAACTGAGTGCTACCGGAGGAAGAGAAGGAAGCAGTAAATCGTGTGCTTGCCACTGTGTTCTCATTGATGTAAAGCATAAATTGTAGAGCTTTTATTTATGGGAAAGGTGCCTGACACACCTCCATATTTGGAGGCTCCATCAGGCCGCTGAGAATATAATAAACATCTGGTCCCCGTGGTTTTCACAGGCTCTGGGAGGTTTGGAACAACGTCAACTTGCTTGGAAAGAGGCAGCCATGTCGCATCTCACAGGCGGCACCGGTGGCCCCCACCCGGGGTGGCTGGCCGTTCAGGTCCACGGGCTCTGGTGCTGACACTGCACCCAGGCCCACTCCCACCAGACATCCCCACTGAGCATGGCCACTTCTCTGTGAAATGAACTTCAGAGAAGTGTCGTGAGATCAAGTGAGAGAACATGGTTGGAAACCTTTGTGAATATTAAAGTGCTTTACACACATTGCCTCCTCACCTTTACAAATACCTGCAGTTTCTAGAATATGATAAGTAGAGGGTTTTGCAACATTCGCACTGGTGATATTTTGGGTCAAATCCTTCTGCTTTGGTAGAGACAGCCATCCCGTGCATTATTAGATTTTGAACAGCATCCTTGTCTTTCATCCACTAGATGTCAGCAGCATGCTCCCCCGTTAGTACCTCCCTCCACCCAGTAGTGTCTACCAAAAATGTCTCCAGGAATTGCCAAATGTGGGGGTGGGGGTGGGGGCAAATCTTCCCAACAGATTGGGTGACCTTTTGATGTGACTTAAACTCCCCAAACCTTGTTCTCCTGATCTGTGGACTGGGGAAAATAATAATCACACCTCCCTCTTAGGCACCGTTTAATCCTCATTGTCAGGATTCAATGAGATCATGCACATAAGCAGTAGTAACACTGCTTGCTGCATACACATGGCATATGATCAGGAACTGGTTGCTATTGTTTTAAGAGCGTCGGCATAATGCTCCCTTGGAATGGAAAGATAATCCTGCTTAGCCACCACCCGCAGACTTTGCACCTAAGCGTCTATCTAGTTAAGAACAGGGATGGGTTTGTGTCAAAGCACTCACGGGCACGTGACCTGGAATGCACATTGGTGTGAGGCTTGCCCTAGTCCTCTGACCCCTTCCTGGTCTCTGTCCTTTGCGGGATAGCGTCATCTATTTCAGGTCCTCCCGCCCCACCTCGGCACCCTGCTAGGCCTTTCTTGCTTCTCCTCCCCTCTTGCTTCTAGGACAGCATCTGAGCAGCTCATTCATGTCTGAGCAGGTGTGTCCATAGAGCTTAATATGTTCTTTTTATGGGAGCACGTGAGTAAGTCAGAGAATTTACTTCAAGCGTCAACAGGCCAGGGAAGTATGTGTTTAAGCAGCGAAGGTGCTTTGGAGATTTGTGTGTGTGCTCCACTCATTGTGCTGGCCCTGGGAGACCCTGTGCTGAGCTAAAGAAGCCTGCCGAACAGCGCACCCCCAAAGCGAGCTCCGCACTGTGGTGTTGGTGTTATTGAGGTTGGGGGGAAGGAAGCACTGGTGTTTCTCGTGAAATCTCGGGGCCTAGTAAACTCCTCTTGGATTCTCCCACGTCTGGAACAGAGGTCAAAGAAGTGTCTTCTGTTCTAGATCAAACAGTTCGATGTCTGCAGCTTTAGACTGACTGCCAAGGGCACTTGCTAATCCGTCACCCCCTGATCAAGACAGACTTGATGTCCCTCACCCCCAGTCTTTGCCCCAGCTGTGCCACTAGGGGACATAAAAAGGAGCAGATCCAGTGAAGGGAAGACAGGAACTCAGATGTTATTTCTCCATCATTAGATCCTCCATAGAGGAACACAAGCCAGGGGAGCACTCATTGCCTCCTCAACTCTGCAGCCTGTCCTAGGGGCCTTGACCTCTAACCCTATGTTATACTCTGTATAGCGGTGCATGCTGGCTTCATTTTAACATTTCCCAAAATGCGTCTATGCATGTTTGTCCTGTTGGAAAAGTAATTAAGTTAGGATGGCGAATGCTACATATCACGGTGAAATAAGTCTGGAAAAATCTGTGTTTTCTTTTTTATTTCTGGACTTCTCAGAGCTCTTAGGGTCCAGACATGCTCTGTAGGTTTTTAAGCAGTTGGTTCACCACACAGAGTGCCCCACACTGTTGCATCTTCTCCCCACCAGGGCACCCAGCACCCTTTGATACACGCTGCCTTAAGCTGGTGGAGAAGGGTATTTTTTTTTTTTGTAATTTTTTCAAACTAGCAAACCAAGTAGGTTGGAACTCTACTAATGAAAGTCATGCAAAATTAGCTAAATTGCCCCGATGTGTAGCATGAAAGACTGAGACCCACAATTTGTGGTGTAGTTCTCTGCTGTAGCCAAAGGATACTTCTATGGGCATTCTAGAAACTTGCTTAGAGCTTTAAACCGAATATATCTACAGAAGCTCCTTGGCTCTTCATGGGGTTAAACCCATCGTAAGTCGAACATGCTTACAGTTGGGCAGACCCATCTTGCTGTTACAGCAATGGAGTGTCGTACAGCATATGTCTAGTCCTGGCAAGATCAAAATTCAAAATCTGATGTACGATTTCCACTGAATGTGTATCACTTTCACACCATCGAGAAGTTGAAAAATCATAAGTCAAACCAACCGTATGTCAGGGGCTGACTACATAATGTCTGTATGTACACACATACACACTGCGCACGGTTTCCCGATGAAGAATGGCTGATTTTTGGTGTTCTACTTTCTGTTTTGCTGATATCCCCTGTGAATTTGATTTTGTTCCCTCCTGTGACTTGAGACATTTTTTATTAATTTGATGAAGCACCCTGTGATTTAGTTACATGGGATCAGATCAATGGAGGAGTTTATATGACTGTGGGAGACAGACTTCCCTCCCTCTCTCCCCGCATCCTTGGGTTCATATTGGCTACAGCTTCTTTGCAAAAAGTTGCCTTTTATGCTGTGCTCACAGGAGAGCCCAGCCCTCCCCCCACCCATCCTGGTTTGAAACTGGAGCGAAAGGTACAGATAACTGGCGCTGGGACCATGCCAGGGATCTGCTCAGCAAGGCTCGGGGGCTGGCCAGGAGGGAATTGAACCCTGATGAACTCTCCCAGAGCCCCGAGGTTAGTTGTGACAATTGCCTCCAGTCAGAGACCAGAGCCCTTCCTAATGGATTTTTCTCCAGTTACAAAACTTCCTGTTCTCGCGCTAAGTTTCCCCCCTTGAAACTTGGGTGTCTTTTAGCTGGAAATGGCAGGGATTGGGAGAGGCGACAGTCTAGGAAGCGGTGACCACACATGCTGGTGGTCCTTACACCTCTATGGCAGGTGAGTAGTTACAGTTGCTATAGCGCTTTCGTTATAAAACCCAGTTTTCAGGTGCTCACAACAGCCTTGGGTGGGTGGGTGGGTGTGACTCTTGGTGCTGAAATGTCTCATATCCCTTCTCACCTCCTGGGTGAAAGTCTTGTTCTAAAGTCTGGCAGAAAGTCTGTGACTGTGTAAAGCCTCTCAAATGACGGGTGGAAGAGAGCAGGGGGGTGAGGTTAGAGATTTCATAGGTGTAAGATCTGAGATATTAAGGGTCCTGTCTGCATGGTGTTTGGAAGTTGGGTGCCAGAAACCAAACCCGGTTAATTGCTCTAACTACTCATTGTTTAGTTGAGACATTGTTAGCTGAAGCGGCCTCCACCTCTGTGTGTCTTGTGTATTTTTGTTATTGAAATTTCCTGCCTAAAGGCTATGGGTGTGTCCCAAAGTCTCAGTAAAAGGGATAGCAAGGCCAGAGCAAAGGGTCGTCTTCTCACTAGAAGGCTCCTGCCTGGCCCCCCCAATATTCCCAACTTAATACTTTTCTAGTCTCTTCATTTGAGTGCGGCCTCCTCCAGAACCCAAACCCCGAACCACGAGGAACGTGAAAGGGGTTTCCACAGTTGGGACTCCTTGATCACTCTGTGGACTCCATCCTGGTTTTGGCAGATCACCTGTTTCCCTGATTCCTGGGTGTTGAAGGAAGTTCGAAAATTCTAGAAGTAGGTGAGTGAAGTAATCTGCAGGGAAAACTGGGATTTGACCTCATGAATCTTGGCGGCCTGAAAGTAGGCACTACTAGTCGGATGGCTCCGGTCTGGCCTCACCATCGCTCCTACCCGCTCCATGCTGTCTTCACCCAGCTCTCTCAGCTGCGAATTCCTCTCCTGTCCTCTTCTACCCGAGCCTGAAGCTTCCTGTAAAATCTATCTCAAGGGCCACCTTCTGTGTGAAGCCCTCCATCCTTCCTTCAGCTATGTCCTTCTTACTCTGCATGCTTAGAGCATGTTACCTGCACCGCTAATGCAGCCCTCTATTCCTTCTCCCCCTCGTCTGCTTCTTCATGCCTCTGCCTGCACCCCTTCCTTCCTTTAGCTTGCATGCTTTCCGCACTAAGGACTCTTGAACTCCTGAGGTCATTGCAATACTTCCTTTAGATGGGGCCTCAGTAACTGTCCTTAGATCCTTTCATTATTGCCACTTACTGAACAGCAGACAGAGGCCTGGCACTCTTTAATCTGATAAGGTTCTTGGAGATTTCCAGAAAAAACTAAAGGGATGTGATTGTTGCTCTCTGTGAACCTGAGGGGAAAAGTTAACTATATAAAGCTAGCAGACCAGTATGGGACCCGACACTGGCTGTCACAGGCAATGCTTTGGTGGTGGAGAGGTGGGCATGGGGAAGGTCTGTTCTGGGTCTCTCTGCTTAAACTAAAGTCATGGAAAGTTTTTCTAAAAAGCTAAATGTAGCCCGGTTGGCATTGCTTGGTGGTTGAGCGCTAACCGATGAACCGGGAGGTCATGGTTCCATACCAGGTCAGGGCACATGCCTGGGTTGTGGGCTCACACCCCAGTGTGGGGTGTGCAGGAGACAGCCAGTCAGGGATTCTCTCTCATCATTGATGTTTCTCTCTCTGTCTCCCTTCCTCTCTGAAATAAATAAAAATATATTTTTTAAAAAAGGTATTAGTACAGATTAACCCAGACTATCTTCTATGCTGGTTTTCAAATTGTTCTTTCTTTAATATTTTCTTTAACTATTTTTTTTTAATTTACTCTATTTTTTCATCACATTTATCTATCCACCCCATACCTTCCTCCACCTCCATGAACCCATCCCCTCCCCCCCCCACACACACACAATCACCTCACTGCTGTCCATTGTTCTTCAAATACATCAACTTGCTATGAACCCTACCGCAAAAGTTAGTCTTTTACCAACAATGTACCTCAGGGGGGCTCATTCTTTTCTTTAAAACGGGCCTGCACTGTGCCCTCATTCTTGTAAGATTATGGGAAAGTAATAATAACTCTAACCACAAAGAATGTCTCCAAGTGAGGTTTAAGACATTGTTCCTTCCCCATTTCCAGCTCCTCTTGTTAATGGCTCTCACAATTGCTTGGAGCTGTTGAGGTGTCTTCTTGCATCTCTGTGGTATTGAACTTGAGGTTTGTTGGGTGAGGAGACCCTGACGGGGAGGGTGTGGGGAGTGATCCGAGCCCACACTCGCTCCTTCCTGTTGTCTGCTCTCTGGAATGACACGGGCAGCCAGCACACAGCGAGCACAGCGAGTTGCCATCCCTGTGCGATGGTGGCGTCTGTCCCCTATTACGGAACAAGCTATCTCTTTGGATAGAGTGTCCCTCCGGTCAATTTCCAAATGGATTTGAGTGTTGGAAGATCGTCTCAGCTTCTGTGATTAAATCCAACCCCGGCTTTAAAAGCAGGCCTTCCGCACTTTGGGATAATTAACAAAAGCTTATCCCACTTTATCCTAAGTCCCTGGTGACCTAGTTTAGGTGCAATGTTTCCAGAGTTGTGATCCAGAGGTGGAGACAGAGTTAGCCTGCGGCACATTGACCCTCCCCCCTACCCTTGATTCCCCCCCCCAAGTTTCCTCCTCCCACACCTAACTATCCCACCTAGAAGTGAAACTGAGTGGAATGCTTTTTTTTTAGAAATTACGCCAGGTGCAAGCTCAGCAGTAGGACTCCAGTATGGGGAGCACTGAGCAGGGGAATCGGCTAGGTTTGGGCTCACCTTGAAGGCGCCGAATGCTCCTATTCGCACGACCTTGAGAATGGTAGGTGCGCACACTCTGAGCAGCTTGAGAAAAAAGTCTCCTTCTCCAGGGCTGCTAAGCACTATGGTGATGACAGCTGCCTCTCTCCTCCTTTCTTTGCCCTCCTCCACCTCTCTCCCTCTCTCGCTCTCTCTCCCCCTCTTACACACACGCGCACACACACACACACGTGCACATGCATGGTCAAGGGAGGAGAAAGAAAAGAGATAACCAAGGAACCTGACAAGAATGTCTGAACTCTCAGACAAAACAATACCGTTCATCTCTGCTCTCTATTCTACCCTTAACTCCAGAAAGGAAAAATGTAAACATAAAAGGTCCTATTCAACAAGCTGTTTCCAAAATAGGGTGAAATGGCATTTAAACGGGCACCCAGAATTGCTCTTTCCGCAAAAAAAAAAAAAAAGTTTTACCACATGTTCTTTTCCTTCCTGCCTGCCTCCCCACTTTTTTGACCTCTGCCGTTATCTCTAGATTTATCAGCAATACGAGATGGCTTTTCACATCAGTGAGCACCATCCAAAATATAACAATCAGAAAGAATCAGAGAAAATAAATCAATGTCCACACACACAGCCAACCGATTTAGGCAAGCCCTATTTATTCATAAAAGCCACCGTTCACCGGGGACTCTCTTGTCTCGCAGCCACAATGCCCTTGATTCAGATGCCAGCGTGGCGAGCGCCAGGTGGCAGCCAAGATGGGAAGATACGCATTGTTCCATCCGGGTGCTTTGTTCCCCTAAGGCCTCTGGTCGCACTCTTTTTTTTTTTTTTTTAATCTCAGAGGTGCACTTCATTCTAGCCATTCTATAGGGTTGCTATCCTAACGAATTGAAGGCAGAAATTAGAGTTGAGCTGACCTTTGGGAGGAGGGAGGGGTATGTAAGAAGGAGGGCTCTGATCCCCGACAGAGGTTCCCATGCCTTTCTCTGATCTGGCTCATCACTGCTCCTCAGAGGTCATCATCATGCCTGGGTCGAAGCCATCTGAGCAGGAAGACGTGCATCTTCCAGCTCTGTGTTCCGTCCGGGGTTAATTGCATCTTTCCCCCAAAGGGACTCTGTTTCCTAGCAGACACCACAGATACCGCATCTCCCAGCACCTCCTGGTTTCCAGCTGACATCTGCATGCAGAAGGGTCTCTCTCTTCCTCTCTTTCTCAGAGTCTGTTTATGTCTGGAGTCCAGGGGGGTTCATCTGCATGCTTTGTCTCTCCGTTAGGGACTGGGGAAAGGCGATGAGAAAGAGAGAGAGACAGGAGCGAGATCCGAGACCAGAGCTGTGGGTGGGAGAAGCGGACACAACAAAAGCCTTCTTTACCAGTAAATAATGGCTCTGAGGCCCGAAAACACAGAGTAAATACATCCTCTGACAATAATTAATTAACAATAATAGTTTGCACCGGGCTCAGCTTTCATCAGGCAACCTCAAAGCACTTCACACACCACACTTAATTAAGGCTCCCGGGCCCCCTGCGGAAAGTTCACCGGTATTAATAGCACCCTGTTTTCCAGCCGAAAACAAAGGCACCGTGGCTCCGGGCTGCTCCAGCGGCCCGTTACTCCGAAATCACCGCCCAATGGAGGGGAAAGGACCCCTTCCAGGTGACCAGGGTCCACGTCTGTGTCGGGCGAGGAGCTGGCTGGTCACCTGGGGAGTGTGTCGCCCTGGTGGTGACTAGCATTTTCGAGGTTCCGCAAAGCTGCGGGGAGTGTCATTCGCTCATCTTGGTTCTTACCCAGACTGACTAGCTGGCTGGCAGCCTCTTATCTGAGCGTGGCCCACCTCAGTTTCCCGTGCCCCAAGCCAGCTGGGAGCATCCGTGAAGCATCCATCTTCTATAAAAACTGCTGTTGGAAATTTTAACCTTGCTATTGGCTTCTGTAAATGCTTGCTTGCTCAAATAATAAGGAAAATGAGACTATTCTCACTCCAGAGAGGCCATTAAACCTTCCCTGGACAAAATGATCAGTGCTGGCACCAGGCCAGGCCTTTGGTTTGAGGTCTCAAGGCCTCAGCACATAGGGGCCCTTTAAGAACTTGCAAAGGGGCGGAAAACAGTCCATATTTGGAAGACAAAGAAGGTAAAAACCTATCAATACGGAAAACTTCTGCATGTGGGGGCCCAGAATTGGAGAAACATTTCCCTCTGGACCCGCACGTAATAAATGTAACTCCAAACTCTCCGAGCATGGTTTGGTTATTCCGATTCTCTGTGACACCCAGACGGTATTTAATTTGGGTCTGCGTGAGGAGGTGAGTCACCTTGCCCTTGACCTCTGTGTTTGCCAGGCGTCCTTGCTCTGAGGCCTTGTCACGGGGGTTGATGGAGAGGGATCTGGGAGGAGCAGAGGAGAGAGGCTGCTCTGTCTGGTGGCTCTGCTCATCCTCCTGTTGGCCTCGGCTGGCAGCTGCTGCCGAGTCCCTCCTGGCCCCCTCCTCCCCCCGCCCCCCAGATGGAAGGAGGAAAGATTAGCTGGCTCCCCCGCATCTCATGCCAGGCCTGTGTGTGGGATTAGGTTGGCAGACAGACCCAAATAGCTTCATCTTCAGTAGCGGGACACTCTTCCTCAAGGTCACCGTGCAGCGTGCATATGTTTCCGAGTTGCTCTGGGAAGCTGCCTTCTGGGTTCGCGCAGTTTCCTCGGCTCTGGACCACGAGCGATTCCTACGCTTTCCTGGTGTTGACGTTGCTTTTTATGTCAAATGTTTCTCAGCCCACACGCCCTGCCATTCCCCCCAGTCAGCATTTACATCATTATTGAATACTTCTTTTGTGGGGAAATGCATAATGACAAACTGTTATTAAAAATTCAGTAATGATCTAATATAGATACACATTTTATATATAATGATATAAAATAACTTGATTTAGTTACATGGAGTAAACTGTAGATTATTGCAAAACACTAATTGTTTTTAATCAGAATTTTAAATTGGTCGACATACATCTTTAAATTAGTTTCCGGTACAGTGACTAGGTATTATGTAACCAGTAATCATCCGATAAACCCTGCACCCACGCCTAGTTGTTAGAATATTATTGACTAATATTTATAAGTGAGAGCCAACAGTTAATGTGCACTCAAATTTAAAACTGCTTGGAATAATTCCATATCCTTCCTTGGCATGGAGGTTGGAAAATTTAGGCTTATCTTGTGTGGAAAGCGGCTGTAGCATTTCCACCGGTTTAAGACTGGGACTAATGAGAGGCCACGATCCGCTCGTGGCAAAGCCACGTGCAAGTCCCAAAGGCTAGAGTCATAACCTTGACCTTATGTCTGAGCCTGTGGTCCCACGTGGATGAGTGATCCGGGCTGCGGGAGGTGCAGCAAGTAAACAAAGCTTGATCAGGTGCCTGAAATTGAGTGGATTCGAAAATCTCGAGAATGTTGTAAACATCTTGACCACGCCCTTACTTTGCCTTGTGGAACCTGGCTATACATAAAGACTCACCTTGCAGGCCATGGCTCAGTTTCCCCATCAGAGAGGGCAGCATCCCACCTAGCATCCAGCTTTAGATTTTTAGCTTCTTGTCTGTCCTTCACCACCCCCTCTCAGGCTCACCAAACCTGGCTGTGCCGGCTCAGCACCATCATGTAAGCTTGTAAGGCACATACATGTTGGGGGAACTCAGTGTGTGAGAATTCCCCAAAGTAGACCTAACACATTCCCGGATGCGTAGAACAGGTGGTGGAATTTCTAATGGGAGAAAGACACGGGCCTCTTTTTTAAGAATCCACACAGGCTCTTTTGGAGAAAGGTCTTGGACCCCAAGGAATATCTCTGTTGTAAGATGTGTGTTTTTCCCTCTCATTCCTCTTGAATGCCTCCTCCATGTTCTCTGTTTTCTGGGGGACATCAAAGTATTTTCCTTAGAGCAAGGATGTAAGAGTAATGCAAAAGAGAACCATGATGGACCTACAGCGTATTGGAGGCAGCTCTTAGTATTCTATTTGAATTTGAATTTTTCTTCCCATGCACTATTAAGGTCTAAGAGGCCAAAAAGGGCGCTAGGACAGCGGTTCTCAACTTGTGGGTCGCTATCCCTTTGGGGGTCCATCGACCCCATCACAGGGGTCGCCTGAGACCATCAGAAAACACAGATATTTGCATTACGATTCACAACAGTAGAAAAATTACTGTTAGGAAGTAGCAAAGAAAATTTTATGGTTGGGGGTCACCACAACATGAGGAACTGTATTTAAGGGTCCCTGCATTAGGAAGGTTGAGAACCACTGCACTAGGAGGATTCAGAGAAATTGTTGAAAAGAGGACAGGCATAGCTTGATGATGCCGGTCATGGTGAGTGAGCATTTACTGGACGTCTGCTGTGTCAATATATTTACAGAGATGAAATAATGTTTATAGAAGATGTGGATATCACTCCTACTATTGTCTGTTTTCTGCACAACAATCACGAACAGTGTTTATTTGTATTCTACGGTTGAGAAAATACGAACTCAAGGCCACAAAGCTGGTGAATGGCAGAGCTGAAGTCAAGTGCAGGTTCAACTCAAGGTGAGAAGCTTGGGTATGGCTCAGCATGTCTGTTAGGCAGCTTACTTGCTCCTGCCATAACTTGCCACATAGTTGTGTGGGCGATTACTATCTGGTGCTTCTCACTGTAGATGGCTGGCTGCCCAAGGAAAGGAGTGATGCCTGGTGGAGAGTTTCCACAGAGATGGTTCTGTGCGATTGAATAAGAGATGCTATTTGAGTGAAAAATCTATGAATCCCGAGCCAAGAGTTTTTAGTCCCAGATATATCAGTGTTCAACTTTTCACAAGATGCTCAACTCCTCCAAACCTCTATTTTTTTTCTAAGTTGATAATTTTTTATATCATTTTTATCATCTTTTATCAGATAATTTTTGAGTCTTACCCTTGATCTAGCCATAGTGTTGGGTGGTTATTTCTATCCTTTATAAACTCCAGCCAGTGGGGGATGAATATAAAAAGGTAATGATTATTCTTTGTTACAAGTGGAACAGAGAGACCTGAAAACCCTACAGTGAATGCCTGGTGGACTCAAGGAAGGCTTCACAGGAAAAGTGACATTTTTAATTTATTTTTTTAAATATATTTTTATTGCTTTTTTACAGAGAGGAAGGAAGAGGGATAGAGAGTTAGAAACATCGATGAGAGAGAGAGAGACATCAATCAGCTGCTTCCTGCACGCCCCCCACTGTGGATGTGCCCGCAACCAGGATACATGTGCCTGGCCGGAATCGAACCTGGGACCCTTCAGTCCGCAGGCCAACGCTCTATTCACTGAGCCAAACCGGTTTCGGCATTAAATCAAGTCTTAAAGACCTACAAATGGACAGGACAAGGAATTCAATGCAATTCAATTGAGATGCATGATTGTGGGTTTTGATTATGTACCAGTTATTGGATGGGGCTTTGGATAGACCACTATGAAGAAGACATACCACTATTTCCTGAGATGCTTGGTCTGATTAGGGAAGAAGGTCAGTAAACCTGGGACATTAGCAAATACAATGAACTCACAACACGGTCTGTGGCATGGGGAGAATTGTCAGCAAAGACAACTGGTTGTGTGTGGCGAGCTAGCACAGCCATGGCATACTCGGCCTCAGGGCACCTTATGTGCCACGCCAGCCCAGCCAGGTTCAGTGCCGCTGAGGGGGTGGTGAAGGATTGACAAAAGACAAGAGAATAAAAGCTGGGTCTGGGTGGGATGCGGCTCCAGAATGGAGAGACAGCACCATGGACTATAAGCCATGTCTTTATTTTATAGCAGATGCCACAAGGCAAAGTAAGGGCGGGGTCAAGGTGTTTACAACATTCTCATGGGTTTCGATCCTACTCAACTACATGCACCTGAACTCTATCAAGCCCACATCACTCAGGCACGTGGGGCCACATGTTTGGACCATAGGGTCAAGCTTACAACTACAGCTGTTGGCCATTATGGTGCTGGGAGGGCTCTGCCCTCCAGACAGGGACTTGCACGTGGCAGTGAGAGGACTGTGCCCTCTCATTAGTCCCAGGCTTGAACCTGTCCAAACACTGTGGCCGCTCCCCGCAGTTGTGTTCAGGTGATACATTGGTTATGAAAGGGCACTGCCTCAGTGCAGTATCCGTGCCTGAAAATGTAGACAGCAAGCCCGGAGAGCGATGTAAGGGCAGATGGTTAAGAGTGACACATGCCTAGCGAAAACTGTGAATTTTAACTCAAGATAAAGGAGAACTATTTTGGGAGGATGGGAAGAGATTGCCTCTGGAACTGGAAATAATCACCTGGAAGTGTGAGTCCAGATAGTATAGGACAGTGGTCAGCAAACTGCAGCTTACGAGCCACATGTGGCTAGCAAGCTGTGGATTGCCACTCTGTGGACTAATGAGTTTGCCAACCACTGATATAGGACATCCATTCAGGAAGCTCTTACAATGGGGGCAGCATGAGAGTTGGCAGAGTGAGAAGATCATAGCTAGGAAATGGCCCTGAATTAGAAGAGACCATGTATGGATTGATGAAGGTTGTGGGGGAGAAGGGGGAGACCGATTCAGGAGTCCCTGATAGGTTTCCATCTTGAAAGACAGGGTGGAGTAAGAACAGGATCTGGTTGGCTGAAGAAGATCAACACTGCCGCTGGAAGAGGTGGTCTGATAGAACATGCGTTCACATCTGGACATGTTCAAGGAGATGCCTGTTAGATCCTCGGGTGGAGGTATCTACTTGGACCCATGGACTTGATGCCAAGACTTCAGGAGAAAGGTAAGAACGTAGATGTGAATTTAGTAATTATAAAGTTCTGAGGGCAACCATAAAGACAGGCATGTTGAGAATGGATGCCAAAGACAAATCCCCAGGAAAAGGAACATTTGGGGGTCCCACTGAAGTGAATTAGCTATGGAGAAGATTGAAAGGAAACCAGGGGACTGTGAGGCTGATCAGGGGGCTATGAGTAAGATGCTGGAGGTTGTGAGAGTATAGTTGGTGGGCAAGGCAGAATAAAGATGGATCTTGAATCACTGCATTGGATTGGCATTTGGGGGACCACTGGGGGACCCAGAAAGGACTACCATCTCCCCTGTGAACTTCACATGGCTGCTCGGTGGTGCCGCTGAGACGATGCATGTGTAAACAATAGGCCATGAGACGCAGGATAAATGTCAAGTATGTGTTCCCCACCGGCATCTCTTCATCCCCTTTCACCCCTCACACTCTCGGGCGCTATTTTCAGCCGCCAACCCCTTCTTGAAAACGAGGCTACCCTCCCCATTCCCTACCCCATGCTGCTGTTCTTTCCTTTGTCCACGCTGCTCCTTCTGCCAAGAAAGCCTTATAACTTCATCCCGTGCCTTATTCGCTCTTCTGTATCATTGGAAGCTCTTATGATGGGAAACCTTCTCATCCAGGGAACTTTCCCTTTATCCTCAGCCATGGACCCCTCCCACCACACACCCAAGGCTGGGGACATGCTCCTCCTGTAGTCTTCTACAGCGCCATGTGCACCTCCATCTCATCATACGTCCACATTTACCCCCCGTTATCCTATCTAATAAAGAGGGAATGTGCTCATTGAAAATCTGTCACACAGGTGGCTGCACCCACAGCTGAGGCCAGGTTCCCATAAGGAGCCTTAATGAGCAATCAGCAGGGACCTGAGGCTATGTCTTCCCCCGCCCCAGTGGGGCTTAACGGGGGACCTCAAGGTGCACTTCCCATGCTGCTGCTGGGCTAGGGGACCTCAGGTTGCTTCCCCGCCCCAGCCCAGGCTGGGGGACTTCAGGCCATGCCCTACACCTGGCAGGGCTTGACAGGAGGCCTCAGGCTGTGACCCCACCTGGTGGGGCTTGATGGGGGACCTCAAGGTGCACTTTCCATCCCGGTGCTGTGCTAAGGGACCTCAAGCTGCTCCCCCTCCCCCGCCGCTCCAGTGCTGGGGGGTGGGACCTCAGGCCACACACCACCCAGGTGGGGCTTGACAGGGGACTTCTGGCTGGGCCCCCCACCCTGGCACCACTCTGGGAACCTGAGGCTGCCCCCTGCCTGTCTGGGCTTGACAAGGAACCTCAGGCCGGGCCCCCACCCAGCAGGGCTTAATGGGGGGCCTCAAGGTGCACCCCCAGTGCTGGGTTGGGGGAACTCAGGCCGCACTCCTGCCCAGCAGGGCTTGATGGGGGACCTGAGGCTGTGCCCTCTGCCTGGCAGGGCTTGACAAGGGTGGGACTGGCCGAGTCTGGATTTAGCACAAATGGGGCAGGAGGTAGGGAGTGGCTGGGCTTGGATCTCACGGGATTTTGAGGTGCATGTGTGTGGGGAGGGACTTGACTGTGGGTCCTGTGGTAAGCCCCAGATTCTGACAGGAGGAAAATTTTCATATACTGTACATTTTACTAATTTCATCTCTGACACGTCTATTATAAAGGGCAAATAGCAATATCAAATTATTTCCTCTAATTCATCCCCTTTTAATGTGCACGAGTTTTGTGCACTGGTCCACTAGTATTTTTATAAAGGGTTCCTTTCATGTCCATTTTCCGTGCTCTATTTATGAGCAGGAGCCTTGTCTCAGCCTCTGAGAATTCCCACCTCCCAGCTCAATGCCTGACACTTAATAGATCCTCGATAAATTGTTGTTGAACATGAGCGAACAAATAAGATGCAGACACGCAGGTGCTGTTTTTCTTCGCTGCAAGTCGGAGCACTCAACCTCTGAGTAACAGCCTTCGACCGCTCACCTCGGAAGCCACGCGGTTGGCGGGGAGCTGTGACCAGCCCAGCTGACAGCACTAATTAAAACATCGAGCCATGTGCATGCAAATCCAGCAGCAGCCTGTCAGGGAAGATAACTCCTGATCCCATGTCATCCCCAGAGCTTTTCCCGGGCCCAGCTGTTTCCAAGCGATCTGCAGTGTGGCCACCTGATACAATGATTTCTGCTTGGGAAGTGTGGGTGGGCATGTGCCGGTGTGAAACCCAGACGGTCAGACGGGGCAGGACCTTGATGGGCAGGCAAGTGGCAGAGGCTTCAGAGATGAAAGACATGATGGAGAAACTTCCAGGGACCTCATCAAGCCTGGGGTGAAAGGGCACGAACCAGGGAAGAGCTACCTGATTGCCATGCTGCCCTTAGACCAGTGGTTCTCAACCTGTGGGTCGCAACCCCTTTGGAGGTCAAAGGACCCTTTCACAGGGGTCGCCTAAGACCATCGGAAAATGCAGATATTTACATCACGATGCATCACAGTAGCAAAATTTCATGGTTGAAGGTCAGCACCACATGAGGAACTGTATGCAAGGGTTGCGGCCTTAGGAAGGTTGAGAACCACTGCCTTAGACTCTCGATTCCAATAATGAGCAGTTATTGGACTGGGCTTTGGATAGACCACTGTTGTTCCTAGTGATTAAGTCCCTAGACCAGTGGTCGGCAAACTCATTAATCAGCAGAGTGACAAACCTCGGCTTGCAAGTTGCAGTTTGCCGACCACTGCCCTAGACGACCTGGCTTTAACATTCCATGCAGCCTTGAGCCACAGACACGCAGTCATAGGCACGGCCCTCGGACAAATGATGTCAGCAGCCTTTGGCCTCTGAGCGGGGGCTTAACTATTTGCCAGACACCAGATTCTACACAGAGCAAGATGGATGCTTCCTTGACACACGGAGTTATTTCCTAAGAATCTGAAATGTTGTTCAGAGGAAATGTGACTGCGGTGGAGAGGGAAATCTGGGCCCTGGCCCCAGCTGCATTGCAAATGGGCTGTGTGACCCTGTGTAAAACTCTTGGCCTCTCTGAGCCTTTATTTCCTCATCCTTAAAATGAGGGGTTTGAGACTAATAGGTTTCTAGGAGCTCTTTTTTTTTTTTTTAAATATATCTTATTGATTTTTTTTTTTTTTACAGGGAGGAAGGGAGAGGGATAGAGAGTCAGAAACATTGATGAGAGAAAGACATTCATCAGCTGCCTCCTGCATGCCCCCTACTGGAGATGTGCCCGCAACCAAGGTACATGCCCTTGACCAGGATCAAACCTGGGACCTTTCAGTCCACAGGCCAATCCTCTATCCACTGAGCCAAACCGGTTTCAGCACTAAGAGCTCTTCTTAAACTGAGTATAAAATGCTCCTCCCTGGATGCTGTCAGCGAGGATCAGCTAACACCAAGTTCATGGGGAGCTGGTGAACCCAGCCCGGGCGTACCCAGAGCGGGGGCCGCTTCCCCAGTGTGGACAGTCTCTTCTCTTCTGACTGAGCCCCGGTTTTGTCAAGTGCACTGGTCCCGGTGTGTTTATTTGGAGGAGGCCTTGTTCCCCTCCTCCTCTTGCCCTCTAGGATCCCCTTTCTCTTAGTCTGGCTTTTGGCAGCGCTGCTGGGCAGCTGTGAGCATCCAGTCAGGTGACTGGCTCGTCCTGTCACGAAGTCCGTGCAGAGAGGAAAAAGAGAAAATGGAAATTGGGTGCGCTTGTGCCAGGGCGCCCTCTCGGACCTCACGCGGCTCTCTGCAGCTGCACGGACGGTGCCCACATCTGCACCCCAGGGCCTCCTGCAATAATAGTCCATCACCGCGTCAGACCTGGAGGAGGGCGCCTTCCCAGCAGGGGGACGCTGCTCTGTCTGTGTGCTGCTGGCCCAGGTGGCTCTCCCTCCTCCTGAGCTGCAGAGCGATGGCTGGCTGGGGTTTTCAGGGCGCCGTAAAGAACCGCAAGGCCTCTTGTGCACGGAGGGGTGACACCGAATCCGTCACTCCCTAAGCGGGGCCTTCCGTTTATTCGCATTCCCTTTCAGACTCGCAATTGCTACCAGTTCAGCCGTCATCCCCTGCACTCGGCGGAGTCAGCTGGGGACCAGTCAACAACTGGAATCGTGGGTTTTATTTAATAGCCTCCATTCACTCAACAAGGAGTTATTAAATGCCTACTATGTGCCAGCCGTTCCTGCTAGATGCCAGGAGCCCAGACCTGAATAAACCATCTACTCTGGCACCTGGGGTTCTGAATCTGGGGGAGAGCATCAGAGAAAGATGTCATCAGAGACCTTGGGTTTCGGGGTGCCCTTGGAGCCGGCAGAGAGCATGCCCAAGCCTTCTGGGGATACAGGACAAGTTCCTCGGCAGAGGAATTTTAAAAAATCGACAGCGGGGAAGGCTGCAGGAGGGAAGGGAGGCTCGCCCCGGCAAAGCATGCAGGGATGTCCGGCTGGAGTGGCTCAGTGGATGAGTGTCGACCTATCATCCTGGAGATCATGGTTCAATTCCTGGTCAGGGCACAGGCCCGGGTGGTAGGCTTGAGCGCCAGTGTGGAGCGTGCAGGAGGCAGCCAATCCGTGATTCGCTCTCATCACTGATGTTTCTCTCTCTCTCTCAGTCAATAATAAAGTAACTATTCCAGCTGCCCAGGCTCATGCACCAAGATGGATGGGCTTCCTCCACAGCTGCACGGAGGGCCTGTCCCCCTCTCCAGGGCAGAGTCTGGTCTTGGGCAGTCTTCCCGCTTCCCTGGGAGGAAGGGACAAGGGTCTAGCCTCAGGCCGGGGCCCAGCACACAGCTCTGCCAAGAGAAGATAACTCCGGACACCGCCACAAGGTGAGGGGAGGCCGCAGACATATAATGAAGCCTCTTTTCTGAGGCCAAGGGCCGGCCCTGCTCGGCTCACCTCTCGGGCGATAAGTGTGTATTAGCGCGCACAATCACAGGCAGCAATTACCAGGCGGGGATTTGGGCTGCGAGGTGAGATGGCAGAGATTGGAGCTGTGTGCTCCGTCCCCTCTCCCGGGGATGATGTCTGTGGACCGAGGCTGTCTGCCCGCCCCGTGGACCTGGAGGAAGGAGGGGAATTTGGAAATCCAGAGGCCCTGTGCCCCCAGAATAAAACGGAGAGACTCCACATGCTTATACCAAACATGTGACTATCACTATCAGGGAAATCCCAAGGAATCACTCTGCTGTCTCATGAAAACAAAGCCATCCTGATGGCCCCAGCTCCAAACTCCAGCTCCCCCATCCGCCAGGACAACCCACGTCGGACACCCGAGGGGTCGTTTTTATGAGAACTTTTGTTTTCACATCTCGGCTTTGGCTCTTACCGCCTGAGCCCGCCGTGCTGTGTTCATGCCGCTGCTGCTCTCTGGGTTTCAGAAGTCGTTGCTCTCCCTGAGCGAGGATGCGGGGTCAGTGAGGAGCGCAGCCTCTCCCCGCGGATGAGACGCACAGACCCTCGCCCCATCTGCCCACCTTGTTTTCCAGGAGGCCGAGGACTGAGTTCACGTGGAGGACTTTGGGCCACGTGGCAGAGTTTCTGAATGGGCACTCTCGGACCCCTCAGCCTCCTGCCTGGGCATCAGGGAGGCACCCTGGGTGCAGGAGCCACTGAGCCCAGGGACAGGGGTCTCTGCTGCCAATGCCCGGCCAAAGCGCCCCACAAGCCTCTAGTGCTCCTGCCAGGGCAGTGTTCGTCCTCTCAGAGAGGCCCAGGTACTCCCTGGAGCCTAGAGATGCCGCCCAGCCACTGTCCCCCCAATAGCACATGCATGCTGACCTCGGGCCCCATGCACAGGAGCCAGGCCACAGGCAGCCAGCTCCCTGCCTGCTCCTCCTCCCTGTTCCAGCTGTAATTGGGAAAATACCCTCCTGTCTTAGAAAGGCCTGGGTCCAGAAGATGAATGGGACTGCGAGTGAAATCCACTCTTACTATTCTACTGGAGCCTGATGTTTATTTTCCACAGAAACTAAATATTTTCCACGGATCTAAAATGTTTGCTATTGCTTTAAGGAGCTGCCGATGCGTTATAGACATCTTTGAAAACGTTCTCTTTAGATGCACGATTCCACTTCACATGTAGCCCCTTCCTCCCCATCTCCTCCCTCATTTGTTTGCAAACTCTTTGCTAGGGAAACAGGCCTGGCTTATCCAGGGGTTCGGGCAATGGTTCTCCTTTATGCAGAGCTGGAGTCACCGGGTTGGAGCTCAGGCCTTGCCAATATGGAGGGGCCACCAGTCCCATTCCTGATCCCGCGGGCCGGTGCTCGGCTGGCACCTATTTCTCTCCTTAATCTCCTCCCTGGACCCAGGAGTGTGGAGAAAAGGAGAGACTGAGCCAAGGTCACAGAGGAATTGGATGACAAGAGTTAAGTTTTTAGTGTTTCTTATTGTTCCATTTTTATGCTTCTTGATTCCTCTTGCTGTGGGTCTGACTATTAGTCCATGAAACACAGGACTGATAGGCCAAAGGGAAAAGGATTGAATTCCTGAAAGGTCTATTACATAATTGTTTGAACACTTAACATTATTGTTGATAGAGAACGTTTGATTTCTTATTCCAACCCCATCTTACGACTGGTGAAGAAAGGTAGATTAGAAAAAGGTCTAAGTGCATGGCCAGCTCAAGGTCATGGGTAGTTGGTAGGACCAAGGCTGGGGCTCAGACATCTCTGCTTAGGGTTCTTGCCTTCCCTCTCCCTGGACTCAGGCTTTCTGCAGGAAACATGTTCAGTAGGCGTACTTGATTGTTCGGGTTAGGCCATTGCTGTTCACAGAACCTTCCCTTGATGTCTACTGCTGGATCCTAATGACTATAGCACAGTTAGAAGATGGGGTCCCGCCTCCAGGGGCTCAGGAAGCAAGGGCTCACCAGCCTCCCTCTTGCTTTCCCTCCATTCTCTGAAGCAGAGATTCTTAGCCTGGAGCTTCCGTTCTGTTTGCCGGAGGACATTAAAGAAAAAAAAAATTCCACCCCAGCTACCAACTAAGACTTTCTGCGGGAAAGTGTGAGGTGTGTGCACTTTGCACAACCTCCCTCAGGGAAGTCATTGTTAGGAATTCATTGTCAGGAAGCTCATTGTTAGGAATCAGAGTTCTTGAGCATCCTGCTGGTTGATGAGGGTAGTCATGGAAAGGAGTAAGGTTGAACTCAAGGGAGGGAGGTGGAGGTGGGAGATTCTGTCTAGAGAAATCTTCTAAATAAGACTTGATTACCCTCTTTCCTAATCTAACGTTGGAATTGGTCTGGTGATGTCAGTGTAGGGATGGGGAAACCACCAAGTCCATATGACAGTCCTCTTCCAGTGAGAGCCATCTCCTGGCCCTCAGAACTTTCTGGAAAAATACCAGGTGGAGACTAGTCACAAGATGCTTGGGTCTCTCCCAAACTCTGAGGCAGAATACTGTGATTGATGCCAAAAGGTGAAGTCTAAAGCATCCTCCTTTATTCTCTATTTTTTTGTTATGGGTCTAACATGGGAAGATAGATCTGAGTTGGGATGGAGCCCTTGACCTTCAGGGGTGGCCAGCATGGGTCAAAGAGTATTTTCAGCTTCCAACCTCTAGGATGAAAGACTTCCCCAGGAAAAGGGGGAACTCGCCCTGATTTGCTCCTGGGTTGGTCTGTGGGTCTGTAGTTCACCATCTGAGTAACTGGGCAGGGGCCTGGTTCTCTCCTGAAAAGCCAGATTTAAAGACTTTGTGTGGGCGCTGGCCTGCAGGGGCACAGGTGAGAGGACCCCAGAGGGGACTGAGCAGACACAGGACTCAGGATCAGTGGGCATGCTCGGCACATCCAGTCCAACCACAGCTCCCTGCTGTCCCTACCCCCATCCTGCCCCTTCTGGGATTGGGGTGCAGCAAGGGGCAGAGAGAGGTAGAGGGGGATCACAGACAACAATGCACTGGAAGCTCCTGGAAAATAGAGATGATCTCCAGCCACAAATCAGCAGTGCCCCGTGGTCTCAGTGAGGGCGGGCCTCTCACTCGCCCAGCCTTAGGGAGCAGCCAGGTTCCTGAGCGGCCTCTGGTCCAGACAGGTGTATTTGGGGGAGTCTGAACTGTCTGAGCAGGGGCTTCCACTGGAGGAAAGAACTCTCAGAACCACCCCAGCTTTGTTTTCAAGGCCAGGCTTTTTCCTCTGGAATAAAAATCGGTGGGCTGTGGGCCAAGTGACTACTGGACACAAATTGATGGGCTTGCTTTTAGTGAAATTGAGATGCTTTGCATGGAGCCTGCACTTCCCAGTTTGCCCCGGTCCCTGGTTCCCTTTTGTGCTGCACCCAGCTGAGCTCAACTTGTAGATCATTGCTCTTTTTACTGGGATTCCTGTTGCCCTTGGAGTTTCCTGACCCCCTTGCTATTATTTGAGAGTCCATACAAGTCAGGGAAGGTGCTGATACGATGACCCTCTGGTAGATGAGGAAGCGGAAGCTAGGAGAGAAGGACTGCTTTGGCGGAAGTTTCAGAGCCCGTGTCAGCGGCAGCAGATCCTGACTCGCAGATCGAAAAGCAAATCCTGTCTCAGCCCACATGTAAACCAGTCCCTGGGAAGCCATTGCCCACCCCACCACAATGCCCCTACGTCTCCCTGCCCTGCATTTCTTCAACACATAGGCACACACACACATGCACAAATACACATGGACACACATATGCACATGCATGCATACACAGACTGTGTTGGTGTCATTGCACCTAGTGACACCCCAGTACATTTCTCTTGCTCCTCCTCCTCTGGCCAAAAGATGATTTGGACATTAACGGGGGGAATTTGCACCCCCCCCATGATTAGTGATGCTGAGCATCTTCTCATATACCCGTTGACCATTTTTATGTTGTCTTTGGAGAAATGTCTATTCAATTCCTTGGCCCATTTTTGAATTGAGTTATCTAACTTTTTGCTATTGAGTTGTAGGAACACCTTTAAATGTAAGGAACAGAGAAGAATGCTGATTGTCAGGAGTGGGGTGCACCTGCTGTGCCTATAGTTACAAATACTGATTTTACACTTAAAAAATTGTTAAGAACAAGATCTCTCAAGTTAAACTGTCTAGAGGGAAGATGGGCTCAATAAAAGGATTTAATACAGAATTAGCACTGCTTGTGTTTATCAGGACTTCAGCTAAGGCAGCAGAAACCTAGGATTGCTTGAATTGGAATCTGTCCCCCTTCCCCCTTCTTAATCCTGTTACCAAAGATTGGACCCGTCCTGTGTCAACAATTTGTCCTGCAAGAAATCAAGAGTTGCAAGTACAGGACGTTAATTGATTTGCATTTAACTCCCGGTGCTGGCCCGGCCAGGAGGCACACATTCCCGGATGTTATCTATGCTTTAAAATTCCTCTCCAGTTCCAAAGGCATACGTATCTGTTCCCGGGAGTCCACCTTGCTGGATCTGTGGCGATGACTGGGAGTCACCTGGCAGCAGGTGCCAGCAGTGCCGGTGGAGGGAAGTGGCTGGGTTTGCTTTCTACTGAGCAGAAAGCCCTCGGGCCCAAATTACTTTCTGCACAAGTATGAGCAGTGATTCTGTCATCCTGACCCCGCAGGCTAACGTCGCTCAAAGGCCCAGCCTTCCTTTTCGCCTCTACACTGTGTTTCTGTGATGAAAAGAAAAAGTGTGTTTTCTCTTCTTGGAGAATCATTTCTTTCCCCCCGTGGAAGGCCAGGGGTCAGTTTGGGGGATGGTAATGAAGCATGCGGATGTTTAGTGGCCACAGATGAGGTCTGCCCGGTGCTGGGAAAGGTATCGTGGGCCACAGGTAAGGCCCAGAAGAGGATTTTGCCCTCTCTGGCTGTCCCTGTGGATGAATTCATTTGCAAGGGCTTATGCACAGTGACATTCAAAAGGAACATCCTGGCACAGCCGAGTCCAAGGTGCCAGGCAGATTTGCTGATGAACCACACACCCACATCAGGCCTGTGTTCTCTTGTCCTGGATGGCATGTTGGAACACTCCCCGCCTCCTTCGTGGTTGGTGATTCCTGGCACTGTGCCCCTTGCATGCCTGGCGTGGTTTCAGCATCTTCCTTCCTGATCGAGGCCCAGCCGAGGGCTTCTCATAGGTGCTGCCGGTGCCCAGCAAAGGAGCGAAATGAGGTGGTGGACTGAGGGTCAAGAGGGCAGGGCTGGAGGGACTCTAGTACAGTGGTACCTCGAGATACGAGTTTAATTCGTTCCGTAACCTTGAGGTGTGGGAAACTATGAGACGCTCAAGTCGAGGTAAACTGGTGGGTCATGTGCAGCCAGCCGATCTGCGTGATTACTCCTATCTCAAATGTTGCTCATATTTCAAAGCAAAAATCACTCGTTTGATGGCTCGTATCTCAAAAATCTGGTATGTTAGGGCACTCGTATCTCGTTGGTACCACTGTATTGGAAACAGTGATTGAAGAGGAGGCACCTGACAGGATGAATTTTCTTGACAGGAGGTGACCATGGAGATTAGGAATTAGAGGCAGATGGGTGCCAAGGAGTTGGTTGACCTAAGGATGGGGTGGATTTGGAAGAGAAGCCGGGGTCAAGAATAAAGATGTGGCCGAAACTGGTTTGGCTCAGTGGATAGAGCATCGGCTTGTGGACTGAAAGGTTGCAGGTTCGATTCTGGTCAAGAGCATGTACCTTGGTTTCGGGCACATCCCCAGTAGTGGGTGTGCAGGAGGTGGCTGATTGATGTTTCTCTCTCATCGATGTTTCTTGCTCTCTTTCCCTCTCCCTTCCTCTCTGTGGAAAACCAATAAAATATATTAAAAAAATAAGGATGTGTATTAATTTGTGAATTGAAACCAAAAGTAAGTTCTGATTAAGCAGAATGGTGATTGGGCCGGAAAGAATGGTTGAATGTGCTTATTTGGAGCCTAGACTGCGTGATGTAGCCGTAGCTGCCGCTCATACCACATGGCTCCCAGCTCTTCTCCCTCTCGGCTCCTTATACCCTGTTCCAGTCACACCGGATCCTCCCCACCCAGCCCCCACCAGCTCTCCACAGCCCCTGCCTCTCTTCCTAAAACACTCTAACTCTTGACTGGGCTGATACATGCCTCTTCATTTCAGGCTCTGGGCTAAATGTCACTTCCTCTAGGAAGCCTTCCCTGACCACCATTCCCTCCTGGGTTTTGGCTAGATGCTTCCTTCACATGCTCTTAGAGTCCTGCACTGTATCTTGGCACTTGTCACACCTCTTTACAACTACTTATTCATTGTAATTTTCCCCAACAGACTTTGAGGCTGGAAGGGCCAAGAAAGCAAGGGGACTCTGTCTGCACTGAGTCTGGCCCCTCTAATACCTAGCCAAGTACTTTCTTTTCTTTTCTTTTCTCTTCTTTTCTTTTATTCTTTTTTCTTGATTTTAATATATTTTAATATATTAAAATATATTTTATTGATTTTTTATAGAGAGGAAGGGAGAGTGATAGAGAGTTAGAAACATCAATGAGAGAGAGACATCAATCAGCCGCCTCATGCACGCACCCTACTGGGGATGTGCTCGCAACCAACATACATGCCCTTGACTGGAATCAAACCTGGGACCTTTCAGTCCTCAGGCCGACGCTCTATCCACGGAACCAAACCGGTTTCGGCTAAGTGCTTTCTATTAGTAAATTGTGAATGATTTTTTTTTTATTCTTATAAGGCACTACCTTTCCCTTGCTCTGAAGAAAGTGCCAAACAATTTCTAAGGAGATCAAAGTTGAGCATTATGAACGGACACTCTCTTGTCTAAAGTTGTTAATCTTGTCTCTTCAAGAGACCATGAGCCTCCCGGGGATAGAAGCTGTGTGTTCCGCTTTGCCTTTCTCTCTCCCTCTGTAGGCGATTTCCTTCTCTGAAGTTCAGCCTCGTGCTGGATGTACAGTAGGTGCTCAGTAAACAGTGCTATCTGACTACAGTGCTTAGCTCTCAGGTAGAAGGTATTATCTCTGCTTCAAGAGTGAAAACAAATTGCTTCAAAGTTGCCCGAGTGTTTAGAATCAGACAAGAGTCCTTTTTAGAGTGGGCAAATGGGACGTGACTAGGCCTCGCCCTCTTTCTGTCCCTACAGACCAAGCCTGCATTTCATTCAGCAGGCGACGCGTCTGCAGCCCATATGACCCTTGGGACTGGAGGGGGATTATCTTCTGGCCATTGGAGGGCTCTTAACATGTTCCCATGTAACGCAATTGAAACCTGCCCAGAATGACTAAATAATTAATGCCGCATTGTGCAAAGTGTGTTCCGTACTTCCTATCACCATCTTTTAAATGCAGAATTTCCACAAGACCAGACTTCATTTACTGTGCGTTGCTTCTCCAACGAAAACAGGAGACGAATAATTTCCCCACGTCATGGCTTTACAATTTCCCCACAAATAGGGCATCTGTTAGCGTGGATTATTATGTACGCGATGCTAACATGATTAGGCTCACTCACTCACCCAAAAAGCAAATAATTTTTTGAAGAGGAATTACTCATGAAAAAAAGGAGAATGCGAATCGAGGGAGGAAAAAAAATACCGAGAAAAACCTATAAGAGCAAGAAGCTGGAGTGAACTTGGCATTTTGGAGCCAGCAGAGGAGCACTGTTTGTTCAATAGTTATGGGCCTACTATGTGTCAAGCACTAGGCTAGCTGGGTACTACTGGGCATGCAAACAACAACTGGTAATAGGAACAGGAGCAGCCTAGAGCACTAAGGGCCCAGGTCTCGGTCTTGTCGACCACGAATCGTGGAAGCCTGGATCAGACCCTGACCTGCAGTAGGTGTGTAGTAGTTTTCAGTATATGGGTGATGTTTACATTACCGCATCTATACCTTATATTATTTTAAGAGCTTTACATGTGTTCTCATTTTTATTTTTTTAAATACAGTGGTACCTCGAGATACGAGTTTAATTCGTTCCGAAACCTTGAGGCGTGGGAAACTATGAGACGCTCGAATTGCGGTAAACTGGTGGGTCGTGTGCAGCCGGCCGATCCTCGCGATGACTCCTATCTCAAATGTTGCTCATATTTCAAAGCAAAAATCGCTCACTCGCTCAGCGGCTCATAGCTCAAAAATCTCCTTTGTTAGGGCACTCGTATCTCGAGGTACCACTATACATGTTGACTGACCTCAGAGAGGAAGGGAGTGGGGGAGAGAGCTGAAAACATCAATGATGCAGGAGAATCATTGATAGGCTACCTCCTGCATGCCCGTTACTGGGATAGAGCCCACAACCTGGGCACGTGCCCTAGACCATAACTGAACCCAGGACCCTTCAGTCTGCAGACCAGCGTTCTGTCCACTAAGCCAAACCGGCTAGGGCCATGTTTTAATTCAGACACTAATAACGTAAGGTCAGTAGTAGTACAATCCTTATTTACAGATGATGAAACGGGTTCATTGAGATTAATTAAATTGTCCTAGGTGGCTGGAGATAAAATTAAAACCTAAATCTATCTGACATCAAGTCTAATATAAAAAATGTACTTTGACCAGGAAGCTATCCTCTATAAAGAAGATATTCCTACAGTCTGGGCGTTCACTCTTAACGCCAAAAATAAACGTGCAAGCAAGGAACCCAAATAAAAGTACTAATTGGAGAAAGATACTCTGGCTGCATCACTGCCTGCTGGGAGAATTTCAGAGAAGCTTCACGTAGGAGTTCAAATTCAATCTGGCCCATGCAGGTGAGGTGAGGGGGCCATAGCTGATCGCCGGGAGACACGTGCGTGGGTGAGAGAGAGACCTTCGCTGTCGCGGGTCATGGAAGTTATTTATTATTAGACAGCAGCCTATCTGATTCTGACTGCTGCGCCCCGATAAGGAGGCTTCTTTCAAAGTGTAATAACGTGTAATTATATTACTTTTAACTTTTTGGAAGCGAAGTCCGCATATTGAAAAGAGCACATGGAGGACAGCGTACAGTCCAGTGAGTTTTCATAAATTGAACATAGAACAAGAAACAGAATGTTACCGGTGTCCCGGTAATCACTCTAACGCCCCTATCTTAGGTGCTTGGGGCTGCGAAACAATTGATTAGAATTTGGGGGCCTTAAAACGACAGAAAGCATTCCTTCCCACTGCTGAAGGCCAGTTGAGATGCAGGCATGCCCAGCCCTGCCTTCCCTGGAGGCTCTGTCCCCAATAGTACTGTTTCCCCGAAAATAAGACAGGATCTTATATTAATTTTTGCTCCCAAAGATGCGCTAGGTCTTATTTTCAGGGGGTGTCTTATTTTTCCATGAAGAAGAATACGGTACACATTTATTGTTGAACAATAACAACAACAAAAGGAAATGTATTACCTGTATATGGTAGTAGTTGTCATCACAAACCAGCTCACTGATTGGCCGAAGCGCAGCCGGAGCTGTTCAGGCAGTGCGAGGTCTCTTTAAATCAGGAGTCAGATGCCTCGGGGGCCTTATATTCCGGGAGGCCTTATGTTCGGGGGAGGCCTTATTATCGGGGTGGTCTTATTTTGGGGGGGATGCCTTCTATTACAGTGAGAGGCAAAACTGAAAGTAGGTCTTATTTTCTGAAATGTTTTACTTTCAGGGAAACAGGGTAGGCATTAACTTGCTGTGTAGCTGCATGATTCCAGCCTCTGTCTTCCTCTGCACAGGGCATTCTCTTCTGCGGACCTCTCCTCTCCCTCTCCTTTCTCTTACAAGGGTATCAGCCACCCTGTTCCAACATGATCTCATCCTGAGATCCTCGGCTACATTCCATCTCCAGAAACCCTGTTTCTAGCTTAGCCCCTCACTCCCATGTGGAATCTAATGAACAGAATAAACTGTTGAACAAAATAGATCCGGAGACGTAGAAGCACGGAGCAGACTGTTGAATATCAGAGGGAAGGCAAGAAGGAGAGATAGGGGGAGGGGAAGAGATCAACCAAAGACCTTGTGTGCATGTATGCATGACCCATGGACACAGACAATAGGGTGGTGGAGGCGTGTGGCGAGGGGCGGAGACAAGTGATAAAAGGTCAATGGGAAAAAAAGGGGACATAGGTAATATTTTCAACAATGAAGGGTAAAGATAAGCTCACATTCACAAGCCTCAGGGTCAAGGACTTGCACTTGCTTCTTTTGGGAGGCACCATTGAACCTACCACAGCCCCACCTCCCCCAAAGGCAACGCTGCCCTGGCTTTTCACAACTTGACCTGTCTTTCTTCTTCACATAAAAGCAATCAGAGTTTTCACTGACTGTTTGACTTTTTTCCAAATTTCTTTTGTGAGATTCATTCGTACGGTTGCACAAAGCTCTAGAGAATTTATTAGCACTGCTGTGTAGTATTTCCGTGCGTAAATATAACAATTTACTCATTATACCACAATGGGTAGTTAGGTAATTTTCACATCAGTGCTTTTATAAATGATGCTCTGGACATATTTGTACATTTTTTAGGTGAGCTTATGCATGGGTTTTCGTTGGCTGTATCTCCAGGAGAGAAATTGCAAGGTCACGGGGTGTACATAATCAGTGTTGGTGGAACAGCCAGTTTTCCAATGTGGTTAGCGGGGCACTGGTTGAAACCAAGGTGACACAGGGGTTCAGCTTTAAGATGACAGTCACACAGGAAAGTAGAAGGAAGCAAACTAAAAGACAGTCGAGATCTGAATTTGGAGAAGTTGTAAGTCTTACTTCAGAAGTTGGGGCTGCTTTTGTTGGGAAGAATGCCATTTTTTAAAAGTAGGAGAATGACATTATTAGATTTATTCCTCAGGAAGATGGATGGGAGCCTGTTAGAAGAAGATATTAAACCTGGAGGGAGATCCTGAGCCTATAAACCCAGGGATATGGTGGGAGGGGTGGGGAGTGGGGAGATGGAAGAGCCCTGAGCGGAGCCTGCAGACCCCAGGAGTGTGGTGTGCAGGGGAGAAGGGGCAGGCGGTAATGCCTTCCAGATGCCCAACATCTTTCGGACACTGTGCAGGGCAGTGGAACTGGGAATGGACTTCACTTGCCATTTTCATGCCAACACTCGGGATAGGCTGTGTTTTTTGTTTTGTTTTGTTTTTGTTTTTAATCTTTATTGTTGAAAGTATTACAGATGTCCTTTTCCCCCTCATTGACCCCTTCTTATCCGCACCCTCCACGGAGGGACCTGGAGAGTATTATGTTAAGCGAAATAAGCCCGTGAGAGAAAGACAAGTATCCCAGGGAGGGGCTGTGTTTTGATTAGAATGAATGCTGTCTTGGCTGAACTCATCAAAGGGTTTTGCTCTGGGGCAACCAGGAGCTCTTATCACCAACATGTACATCTGTCAGCTTTAGACAGAGAGCCGGAGGCCACCAGGAAATGTGCTGGCACCTCTGAGCTTCTAACCCTGGAGAAGGAGAGAAAAGTGAATTGTAGTTCAACGGTTCCAGAACCCACTGTGAACACAACATCTCAGCAGAGTGTTAATTTGATCACACAAGGGTGTCAAGGGAATTAGGAAAACCCGAGGTGCAGCACTTGATCTGACTAGGGGTGTCAGGGTGGATGATGGGGGAGAACATTTCAGCTGGGCTTTGCAACACGAGGAGGAGGAGTTTCCAGAAGGACAGGGCTGGAGGACTGAGGCTGCAGTGAGGTCAGAAAGGAAGGTCATTTCCAGAAGAGGAAATGGTATGTGCAAAGACACCACAGGAGGAGAAAGGAATAGCTAAGGGGCAAACTTGTCTTATTCTGTACCAAACACTGTGCTGAGAATTGGATCTCAGCTTATTCATGGATCCTCTCCACAGCTCATCAAAGCAGGTGCGCGTATTATTTTAATTTTGCAGATGAGAACCTGAGGCTTAAATAGATCAAACTACTCAATCCAAGCGCGCACAGCGCCTCAGAGACACAACAGGAATTCTGACTGGAGGGCTCAGGCTGGGAGTTATCCGACCCCCAAGAAAGAGATGGGAAATGGCGTGGACGTGAGCACAGTCAGCTTGCGTGTTGCTCCCAACAAATTCACGGCAGGTAAACTCTTCATCCTGAGCCCTGGTCCCCAACAGCAGACCATTTCCTAGAATCCCTTCTGGTCCTTGCCCAGAGAAATGGGAGTACCACCCGGAGATTTGGAAAATGCTGGGGACACTGGCCAGTGTTGGTGCTTCAGAATAGAAATGGCCTCTCTCGAACCTCCTCCCCACCCCCCCCCACTTAACCCCTTCCCTTCCGGCAGCATCCCTCAGTTTTGCCTCTGCTCCATTTTTTTTTTTCCTCTTTGAAGATGCATCAGGTCTCAAGTTCAACTTAATCCGACTGCTAGATGTATTATTCATTTCTACGCTTTAATGATGTGATAAGGTTTCTGGAAATAGGAAGAGGCTCATTAAACTGTCATTTGAATATAGATCACACCTCAATTCGAAGGAAGACAAAGCCTGCCAGCGAGGGGTGTATTTGCCTTCCCAACACAAGTCTTTACAAACTGGGAAGGCGCACACACACACACACACACACACACACACGTTTTAAAGACTAGATCCTCCAGCTAAGCCTGCATTCCTGATTTGTTCGGTAATGAATGAAGTCTCACAAACAGAACGAGTGCTGGGGAGACAGAAAATGAACACGGGTCAGATGCAGGCGAGATCTGGGATGTCAAACACGGCGAGGCCTGTGTTTTGTCCGGATCTGTGATCTGTGGTGTGATAGGCAGGCTCCATTTGAGGCAGGGGAACATGGGAGAATCTTAATGCGTCTCACGTGGCTCAGAAGACAGTGGCACCCCTACATGCAGAAATTGATTTGAGGATCGCAGCCTGCCTGCAGCTTGCCCTCTCCGCTCGCCTACAGGTTGGAGCAGATGCCGGAAATTGTAGGACTGTCAGGGAGGGATGCAGGACCAGGTTCTGGTGACACTGGAAGTGTGCTCAGCTATTTCTCCATCTCCGAAAATAGCAGGCGCTAACCCGTATTTAGACACGCTCTGGAGTCTGGTCCGAGCACTCCACACATATGTTCATGTTTGTCTTTCACCGCAACCCCAGGAGACAGGCCAGCATGGCCCTGAGTCTCAGACAAGGTCCCTGCTTTCATGGGTCCATAATGGCCCTCCTTCAATTGGCTCCCTCTCTAGAGGGTAAGAGGCTGTGCCCTGGGGGAAAGGACATACCTATCAGGGACCTGGCGCCCTAGAATTTCCTACCTAATATCCCGGAGCCAAATTGACGTTCCGGGCAGGCCTCTTATTGGGGTCCGTGCTGCAGGCTGTGTCCCTAATCTCTCCAGCCAAGAGATGGCCGTCTGCGTGGCTTATAGACACTTAGAGTTTCACGTGGCTGGACCATTGCAAACTTACTTCCGTGTTACTTGCCATGTGGGATGCGGCCAGGAGTGGATTGACAAGGGGAGGGGAAGCCAGGAGCAGAGCCTGGGGCAGGTCCCCTTCCACACCCTCACATGTCAGCAAGGAACCCCTAGAGTCCCCAGATTCTAAACTCAATCCCTGAAGTATCGCAGGGTCACTTTGTAAAGTATATGCTTCTCTAGCCACTAGGCTGAACACCTGAAACGAATCTACACTAATAAAAGAGAAAGATGCAAATTGACCAGACCTTCATGATGCCCACCAGCCAGTCAGGAGTATGCAAATTAACCCAACAAAGATGGTGGGTTAATTTGCATACACAGGCGCCCAGAGGCCAGGGACAGGGCGAGATGCTTGCATCGTCACCATGGCAATGGGCCTTGGGGCAGCATAGGAAGACAGAAAGGTGGCTCTGCTGGCAGCCAGGGGAAGGAAGGCCCATTCTTGCACGAATCATTGTGCATCGGGCCTCTAGTATAAAATAATAGTGAGTGTTAACTGTAATTGAAAAATAAAGTAAAATTACTACATTGAAATAAAAAAAAATACAATGGGAAAGTGATATAATCCAGGACATATAACGTTCTTGAAGAGGCCTACTTTATAGACAAGATCAGACTCATTGTAGAGGCAGCATCTATTGGTTGCCTTCTACATCCTAATGCGAATGCTGAGTCCTTAGAGCAGTCTGTTCCCATGAGGACCAGGGTCTGTGTTTACATTTGACAGAAATGGCCTGGGTAACAGGAGAACTTGCCTATATTGTTCGAATTGTGCTCTAGTTTTGTCACATGTCTTTGAAAACCAATTGGAAGGCATTTAATAAGGAGGATTTGGGGCTCTGTTTTCTCTCTCTTAAAAACACTACAACCTGCCAACTTTTCTTGCAGCTAATTCTAAAAAAAGAATACATCCTTCATGCATGTGACAAGGGTGTGTGTGTGTGTGTGTGTGTGTGTGTGTGTGTGTGTGTGATAGCCCACTGCCATGGTCCCTACCATGCAAAGACTAAGGTGTCAGAATCTCATATTACTTTTTTAATTCAGGTGAAGGATATATTTCTGTTGTGCCACCCTATTATTTTCCTGTTGCTATTCAGAATAGAATTGAAAAAAACAAAGGGTGCTTGAATTTTATATAAATAGTTTAAAATAGAAATTCTATGAGGGCCAGAGACAAGGTCAGTTTTTTGTTTTGTTTTGTTTTTAAATATATTTTATTGATTTTTTACAGAGAGGAAAGGAGAGGGACAGAGAGTTAGAAACATCAATGAGAGAGAAACATTGATCAGCTGCCTCCTACACACCTCCCACTGGAGATGTGCCCGTAACCAAGGTACATGCCCTTGACCAGAATCGAACCTGGTTCCTTTCAGTCCACAGGCCAACACTCTATCCATTGAGCCAAACCGGTTAAAGCTAAGGTCATTTTTTTTTTCCCAATGACTTACCAGTCAGCATGGGGCCCAGGTCTGTTGCACAGTAGATGCTCAATAGTGACTGGATGGATATAACAATTCCTACAGGTTTGGAGTATTTCCTTAGGATATTTCTCCTGCTCTAGTTTTGTCACATATCTTTGCAAACCAATTGGGAGGCATTTAATAAGGAGAATTTGGCCCAATACTTCAGGGAGTTCCTGGGGGGTCCCCAAAAAATGTACACCTCTTGATTTTCCTTGATAGCTTGTCAGTGTCTTCCTAATGCTCCAATTCCCCCGAATCTCTTCGTTTGGGGCAAAATATCTCCCCAGCAGCGTCAGTGCCGCATAGTTTATCTGTAGGCACTTTTCAGAAACAGCTAAACCAGGGACTCTGGGACCCGAGAAATCATCGAGGACTGCCCGGCTCGGAGGGGTATGCTCCAGATCTGAGCCCCCAAGTCCTCAAGGAGGGAGCCCAACCCGTCTCGGTCCCCCCTGGCACTTCCAGAGTTAATGCTTTAAGCATTTATCTCTGTACCTTTTCGGACTCCGATAACTCAGAAATGGTTGGATTAAGAATGTCAAACTTGGCCTTTAGATAATCCTCAGTGCCGAAGGTAGCGGAGTTAAATTTGAAGAAAAATAATGGTTAAAAGACAGAGTTCTGAGGCCGCGTGAAGATCCTTATTTTAAGAACCATGAAGATATTTCCAAATACCTTTTTGTCAATTAGGAGTCTTGGTATTTTCTGCATGTTCACCCTAACCAGTCTGCCTATTATGCGCTGCAGGACAAACGCCTGCAGAGGGGAACCTTGAAGTCGCCCCCCGACCCCTTCCTCCCGACCCCCCAATCTGGGATCTAGCAGCTTGGAAATCTCTCTCTGTTTTTAGCGCTGGGTCCCTGCCCAGCAGCCTGGGTTCAGATCCTGTTCCTGCCACTTGCAAGCTTCCGGGAACTGGGACAAATTGCCCTCTTGGAATGTGTTTCTCAGCTGTCAAATTGAGGTGTTAACAGCGTCTGTCCTCCAGCGCTGCTGTTGTCAGGAGTTTATCCTAACGATCCTTCCTGTGGGGCCTGGCCTGTGGTAACTGCTTACTGAGCACCATCCCTCTCACCACCATCACCCCACTTCACAGTACCCATCCGTCTCCCCTCCTCCTCTCACCCCCACCAGGTGCACCCGCCTCTTACCCTGGCAATACCATAGGGCTCACCCCCAGCTCTTCCTGCCCACCCTGATTTAGGCTTTTGCACTATTGCCTGAAGGGGGACACCAGCTCTGAGGCTGGCACCCCAAATTCCTCCTGCTCACCTTTCCTTTGACTCCAATTCCTCTGCTGAAGGAGTCCTTCCTGCTGGGGCCGGTTCAGATCCCTGCTCAGCCCTTGCTAACGGCGTAGACGCTCCTCTCTCCCTTGTCTGCTTCATCTCTGTCAATTCCATTGACTGCCACTCTCACCATGAAGCTTTCCTGCCTATGAGCTCCAGTACCAAACCCTGAATTTCTCTCATACTTTATCAGGGGTGGGCAAAAGTAGGCTTACAGAGGTTCATATGGAAAACGATACACAGGCTTCCTTTATTACAGTAGCTTTATTAACTCAAACGATTGTCATCGAGCAACTGTGAACCTTCTTTTGCCCACCCCTGTGTCCATTTTCCCTCATTCAGGAACTTGGTTAATCAAGCATGGGCTTATTCGTGGCTGAGATATCGGAGAGCAAACAAAATCCGGGTTCTGTCTGTGATTTTGAGAAAGTGATTTGAGCGCTCGGGGACGCACCTGGAAAATGGAATTAATTATATGCAGCTTGGCCGGTTATATAAATGAGCTCATATAAGGGAAGTCACGTAGCACAGGCTGGTCCCTTGCAGGCATTTAATAGAGAGCAGTCATGTTGTCCCGTCCTGGGTTTGTGTGGCTGGGATGCCTTGAAGGACAGGGTTAATATTTCTTTACCGGTTCCATGTTGCCCACAAACATTCTATGTTTTTTCTTGTATATACCCTGAGTTTCTGATAATTAATATATATTGGTACAATGACTGAATGAATAAAACATTTTTCTCGCCACAAATAGTTTTCCTGTCTCAGTTAATGCATTTCATATCCAGCTATTCTTGTGTTGTGTGTGTCTGTGTGTATGTGTGTGTGTGCACCGAGGTACACATTTGGCAGTTCCTATACAGACATATCCCCCTACATAAAATAATTAGAATTCTCCAGAGATCTTAAAATTGACTCTGGGTGTTTTAAGCAGACCTGGGACATTGTTACAACTTAAACATCGGCAGGATCACTGTGGCTTCTGTGCGGAGAATAGATTTAAGGCCTGGAGTGGAGACTAGGTCAGGATGCTACTGCATTGGCCCAGGGAGGAGAAAAGTGTGCCAACCTTAGGGAGTGGCCGAGGAGATGGGGCACGCAGACACATTCGAGGGAGATAGTGAATTTGCTGCTCCGTCAGCTGATGAAGGAATGAGGGGGGATCAAGGATAACATTTTCCCCACTTGAGTACATGAGGGGCTGGAAGGCTCGTTAGTAACAGAGGGAAGAAGAGAAAGGAAGGGACAACAGATTGCAGCTTTCATGTTCAGAGGATGAGGGACTTTATGCGTGATGGTCTCTATTTTCCCCACAGGATGTGATCAAATTTTTGTTGCAGAAAAAAAATAATTTTCATGGCCTAACTGGTTTGGCTCAGTGGATAGAGCGTCGGCCTGCAGACTGAAAGATCCCAGGTTCGATTCCGGTCAAGGGCATGTACCTTGGTTGCAGACACATCCCCAAGAGGAGGTGTGCAGGAAGCAGCTGATCGATGTTCCTCTCTCATCGATGTTTCTAACTTTCTATCCCTCTCCCTTTCTCTCTGTAAAAAATCAGTAAAATACATATTTTAAAAAATAATAATAATTTTCATGAACATTTAGCTTCCGTTTTAACCCCAGCCCCCCCAAATATTTTTGGGTCTACAGATTTTCATTGATCAATCCCTGTCTTAGCATTTTTACTGCCTGCTGCTTCCCCTTCTACCATCTTTTCCTGCTCTTTGTGTCACTCAGCTCTGAGGATGCAAGGATGTGAGTGCAGCAGACAGACCCAGAGCCTTCCCCAGACACAGAATCTGCTGAAATCCAGACCCCGGGGAACCACAGAAGGGAGATGGAGTGTGTTCGCTTGCTTTTATTATTAGTGCCCGTCTGTCATTTTAGGGCACCCTGATGGCTTTAGCGGGGTGTGGAGCAGTGCTTTTTTCCACTGTCAACTTAAGGGCCCTCTTATGCTAATGCCTCATTCATAATATAAACTCTTCCTCCCATATTTCTCAGACCAACGACCTAACCCCCCAAATAGAATCCACAGAGGGCATCATCCACCTTGGTAGACACCACTACATCATGTTAGTCTTTGTACACGTGTAGGCCTAACATGAGGTTACAGGAGGAGATGCTATTCTGAAAATCAATGCCATCACATTCTTCCTCGGTGCTTTCCTACTGTTGTTTAAAAAACCTGAGATGTACCAGGTAAGAGGGAGCCCCATTTTGAGCAGTTTGTATTTAGGGTAGAAACATACAGAAGAATGACAAGTAGCGGTAAAGTCTGACTGAGCGGGAATAGGACTGACCAGTCTGCCTCACTCGGTCCTTTGTTAATTCTTCCATAGCTTAAAGTTCACTGAGGGTGTGTCGATGGCCTCACCTTCGGTGCTTGGCATTAGACATTTGAAAAATAAAGAACTAATTCTTGTAGGAGAAGAGCAAGTAGAGCTACACTCAAAATGTCGCTGGGACTCTGATTCAGGAGGGATGGCTATGCAGCTGTGACTGAGGGTGTAGAAGGTGTGGGCAGGGCAGTGAGTGGGCAGGAAAGGCTTTTACAAGGTGATATTTTAGTCTAGACTCAGTAATATTAGTGGCTATATACTTGATACCATATATCATAATGGTATCCAGTATATGGGTGAGGTGGAGGGTGGGGGATGGGAACAAAAAAGAGGTGAGGAGCAGAGATGAGGCAGAAAAAGCAGGCAGGAACTATTTATCCATCTGGAGAGGGTTCTGCTGTGCCTTTTATAAACAACGTCTTTAAAAATCTTGGAGGCCTATGTTTGCCATGTTTGACCACCGTGGCTATTCTGTTTCTATGCCTCTCCCTCCTCCATCTTTATTTTTTTAAAATATTTTATTGATTTTTTTTTTACAGAGAGGAAGGGAGAGAGCTAGAAACATCAATGAGAGAGACATCGATCAGTCGCCTCCTGCACACCCCCCACTTGGGATGTGCCCACAACCAAGGCACATGCCCTTGACTGGAATGGAACCTGGGACCCCTTAGTCCGCAGGCCGATGCTCTATCCACTGAGCCACACCGGCGTGTTTTGTGTTTTCAAATGGACCTAGAATCACTCCTTCAGATCGCACGTGGGTCTCTTTGCCAGGGTTGACTTCTAACCCCGGCACTGGTCCCTAGTCGCTCAGCACCATACACAGGATTTTCATGAGTGCGGTGGTTGACAGAGAACCAACAGAGATGGAATGACCTAGAATGAAGGCTCAGAAGTCTGCTTTAGTCTCCCAGTTCCTTAAAATCAAATGGATAGGGGGACACACACTCACTTGAAGTGACTTAAGAGCCCTTCAAAAATGGCCTTCAGATAATGATTAGATCCTACTGCCCAAGTTGCTGACCTGAGGGATCAGTGGAAGGAGTGAGGTGACCATCTCGGCCTACATGATCACTCCAGCGGGTTGTTGTGCACTCTGCGTTTTGGGGGTGGTGCCAAGCAGGGCATCAGGGAAGTGACTAAAGGAAGGCACCAATGCCAGTGCGGGTGAAACCTACTGGGGGCTCCCCACAGGTGGAGTGCCCCACAGCCCAGATCCCAGGGTCCACCCGTCTGCCTGCCCCGGAGTCAATTCACAGGGGGATTAAAATAAAAAAGTGACTTCGTTTCCTCGGCAAACCAATAACCGGCTTGGAGATTTTGCTTTAAACAGTTTGAATAATCCTATTAGCAGCTTAGAGGAACGGGGTTATTTTAATGACAGAGTGTGTATCTCTATCTGTGTATTTCCCAGCCACTGTCTGCCGGAGATTATCCGCGCTCTCTGAAGCCGACCTTTCGGTGGGGTTTATCCCTGTGACCAGACACGGAGGGGAGGAGAGGGAGGGTGCTCTTCTGGGGCAGAGGCTGCCCAACACTGTCCACTTCACCACTTGCCCGGTGGTGTCCAGGCAGGCCACGCCCCAGGGAGCAGTGCTGGGCAGGGCCGGACCCAAACTGCAGAGTCCGAAGACCTCAGCTCATGTCTCAGTTCTACCTATGGGGCTGCACCCACACAATGGAAACACAGGGACACTCAAGTCACAGGTTGTCATGAAAATTAAACAAGACTATGTCTGAGGGGCACCTGCTCAAGTGCCAGACCACCAGCTCTGTACCACTATTCGTATTGGTCTGGGTCAGTGGTTCTCAACCTGTGGGTCGCGACCCCTTTCACAGGGGTCACCTAAGACCATTGGAAAATGCAGATATTTACATCACGATGCATAACAGTAGCAAAATTTCATGGTTGGGGGGGTCACCACCACATGAGGAACTGTATGCAAGGGTCTCGGCCTTAGGAAGGTTGAGAACCATTGGTCTGGGTGTTTCTGGTCTAAGAGCCTATTTTATAGCCTTTATTTTTTATTTTATTTTTGCCAAATTGTTTGCCTTGACTTGCAGGTGGAGTTTATTATCTGGTCCTCATGTAGCCTTGCTGGGCAGTAGAAAGTATAAAAGGAGACATCCCGTATGTGTGAGGGTCTGACCAGTGAATCCTACTGTATAGCTCATCATGCCTGTATGAGAATATAAATACCATATTTTCCGGCATATAAGATGACCCCCAACTTTTCCAGTTCAAATATAGAGTTTGGGATATACTGGGCCTATAAGATGACACCCGGCATATAAGACCACCCCCGACTTTTGAGAAGATTTTTCCTGGGTTAAAAAGTCATCTTATACACCGGAAAATATGGTAAGTTTGTGTGGGGATGTGAGTATGATTCTTAAGGAAGGAATATTCCTACATGGTTGGGTTTTCTTAGCAATGCTCTGTGTGTACCTGCACACCCCTTTCTGTCAACTTCAAGAGTTTTGTGATTCCCTAAAAGAGAAAAACATAGATGCTTATATGGAGAGATAGGCCCGGATGTCTTCCAAAGCCTTCCTATCTCCCTGATGTCTTCGTTTGCAGGGATCTGAGGAGCTTGCTGCCAGAAATATTTCCTCTGTATGTTGTAATGACTCGTGATTCGGGATAATGAACAAGAGTTGGCAGACGCCAGACTGTACCTGAGCTAACAGGAAGGGCCCGCATCACAGAAGCGAATAGAAAGCTAACTGGAACCTTCAGCAGGAATTTGCAGGAAAAAAAAAAAAAGAAAATCATTAGCCACAAAAATCTCTTTTGATTCTAACAGTCCTTTTTATACTTCTTAGATCTACTTTCCTGACTTTTTTTTTTTAATTTACTACCATGAATATTTCAGTTGGTCAAAGAGGCAATGATGGCTTTGGGAAATATTAATTGATAGTCAAGGAAATCTATTGAGAGACATAGATAAGACACTTCATTGCTGGGAGAATTCGAGTCTAATGAAGGCAAATCTATAACTTCTTTTTCAGTGAGCGGTCAGGTAAGATTAATGTATATTGGGCAGGTGTGGAGGAAGAAAAACAGTGTGCAAGCAGCGCTGTGCACAGGGCAGGTGTTGGCCAAATGAATAGAGGGGGAGAGGGAACATAGAAGAGATGGAGGGAGGGAGGAAAAACGTGACCGTCAGGCAGAAGAGAAGGAAGGAGGGAAAGGCATGGCTACAGCAAAGGAAAAGGAGGAAGAAGACACACAATGGGGCAGCAGGAAGCCTTGAGGAAGATGCTAGAAGTTGTACAGAGCTCTTCCAGAGGGCTGTGGAACCGAATAGCCTTCTTATTTCATCGTCTTCAAATGTGCTAATCTTTAAACCAAACCCCCTTGTAAATTGGATAACCATAGCAACCTAACAGAGTGTAAAATTGTTCTTGGTGGGTCGCAGCCCATGGTGGTGGCCAGAGGGTGGAGAAAATCAATGTGAAGGTCAGAGGAGGCCCTCGAGGCAGAGGTCTCCTCCCCAGGCTGCGTCTCCCTGATCCCCTCTAGGCCAGCGGTTCTCAACCTGTGGGTCGAGACCCCTTTGGGGGTCGAATGACCCTTTCACAGGGGCCCCCTAAGACCATCGGAAAGTGCAGATATTTACATCACGATGCATAACAGTAGCAAAATTTCATGGTTGGGGGTCACCACCACATGCAAGGGTCTCGGCCTTAGGAAGGTTGAGAACCACTGCACTAGGCAGTCAAGTCTAAATCTGTGGTCTGGCCAGATAGTGAGCCTCCAAGCAGGGTCGAGTGGGGTGGGGTGCATTACCGGACTACAGGGATCTAGTTGCATTTGCACATCAGACCCCAATAAGACACCAACAGGAGCACGCAGCAAAGAAAATGAGGGTTTATGATACTGCTCCAAGGGCAACAGAAGCTAAAGAGAAAATAAACAAATGGGACTACATCAAAATAAAAAAGCTTTTGTACAGCAAAAGAAACTATCAACAAATCAACAAGAAAGCCCACTGTATGGGAGAACATATTTGTAAATGTTATCACTGAAAAAGGTTTAATCTCCAACATCTACAGCTAACTTATACAACTTAATAAAAGGAAGATGAACGATCCAATAAAAAAATGGGCAATGGACCTAAATAGAACCTTTTCGAAAGACGACAGAAGGAAGGCCAAGAGACACATGAAAACATGTTCAAAGTCACTAATTATCCGAGAGATGCAAATCAAAACGACAATGTGATACCATCTCACACCTGTCAGAATGGCAATCATCAACAAATCAACAAAGGACAAATGTTGGCGAGGATACGGAAGAAAGAAACCCTTGTGCACGCTTGGTAGGAATGCAGACTGGTGCGGCCACTGTGGAGAACAGTATGGAGTTTCCTCAAAAAACTAAAAATGGAACTCAAATTTGACCCAGCAATCCCACTCTTAGGAATATATCCTAAGAAATTAGAAACACCAATCAGAAAGGATTTATGCACCCCTATGTTCATAGCAGCACAGTTTACAATAGCTACAATTTGGAAACAGCCTAGGTGCCCGTCAGCAGATGAGTGGATCAGAAAACTATGGTCCATCTACAGAATGGAATTCCATGCTGCCATAAAAAAGAAGGAATTCTTACCATTTGCAGCAGCATGGATGGAACTGGAGAGCATTAGGCTAAGTGAAATAAGCCAGTCAATGAAGGAGAAACACCACATGATCTCATTTGTGGATAATAAAGAACATTATAAACTGATGAACAAAAAGATAGATACAGAGACAGTAAAGCATCAAACAGACTGTCAAATTACAGCAGGAAGGTTAGGGAGAGGTGGGGTAGATAAGAAATCAACCAAAGGACTTGTATGTATGCATATAAGATAACCAATGAACACAAGACATTGGGGTATGCCTGGGGGGAGGGGGGGCACTGGGAAGATATGTATAAATGTAACACAATAAAAAGAAATACATGTAACAATCCTAAAAAAAAAAAGAAAAGAAAAAAAAGATGAGGGTTTATCTCAGGAAGTGGACCACTCCTGGAGACACTGATAGGGGATGGGTTATACAGTGGTACCTGGAGATACGAGTTTAATTCGTTCCGTAACCTTAAGGTGTGGGAAACTATGAGACGCTCGAGTCGTGGTAAACTGGTGGGTCGTGTGCAGCCAGCCGATCCGTGCGATTACTCCTATCTCAAATGTTGCTCATATTTCAAAGCAAAAATGGCTCAAATCTCAAAAATCGCGTATGTTAGGGCACTCGTATCTCGAGGTACCACTGTACAGCAGAAAAATCATTCCTGGTGGTGACTAAGGGAGTTAGGGCCCTGGCCAGGGTTGTGGTCTCTCTCGGTTGGTCAGGGATGAGATCGGAGGAGTTTGATCAGAGCATCAGAGCATCTGGTCCTGATGTCAGCCAGGCCGTGGCTTCATCTGATCTGGACGCTTTTCTGGGTCTGGAGCTGAAACACAACGGAGGCCTAGATGTTACCTAGTTTGATGGAAACTCAGTCTCTGCGGTCCACAGAGGCAACTGAGGCTTGGTTCCTAAGGTTATTGGATGGGGCCTAAAACCTCATGGCCCTGAAGGCTAAAGGATTAAGGCAGAGGATGTGCAAGGAAGTAGGTGAGACAAGGTGCTGGATGAGGCCAGCTGGAATCAAAAGGAAAGAGAGGAGAGAGGTCAAATCAAAGACAAGAAGTTTTGCCAGGCCAGTGTGGCTCAGTGGTTGAGCATCAACCCATGAACCAGAAGGGCACAATTCCATTCTGGATCAAGGCACATGCCTGGGTTGTGGCCTTGATCCCCAGAAAGGGCCATGCAGGAGGGAGCTGATCAATGATTCTCTCTCATCATTGATGTTTCTATCTCTCTCTCCTTCTCCCTTCCTCTCTAAAATCAATAAAATAAAATAAATGAAGTTTCTACATGGTTATGGGTGGAGGAAGGAACTCTTTCTGCTGCTGCCTGTCCCCCATCTGGCTGGTCTCAGGGTTCAGCCATGCTCCGCTGCACAGGACAGTGTAACGGAAGAGTAAGCAAGAACACTTGTTATTTCTATCCAGGCAGAAAACAAACAGCGTTAAGTTTCCTTCTAGAAACAGCCGACACACTGCAGGCTGCAACCTTGATGGTATTGATTGAGTGCACCTGTCCATCTTCATTTTAAACCAGGAGCCTGATGCTGGCAACTTTATGGGATTATGGGCTTAATTGGATGCCTGTGTTTTACTAGATGTAAGTGCAATTTATGGCTGAGGAGTTGGTGGTGCCAAGGTTTACCTCAGTCAGTGGTCCCCAGCCTAGAGCGGGAGGCTCGCCAGCCAATCCAAGGGGCTCGCGTGCGAGGGAGGTTCCTCTGGGGGCTGCCTGCAGACTGGGTCACAGGGAGAGCAGACAGACCGGCTGGGACAGGAGCCAGCAGCTCAAGCTGCCCCCAGGAGTGCCCCTCGCTCTCTGGTCTCATCTGATGCTAAAAGGAACTGGTAACAGGCATCCTGGAGAAATTACTGATGTTTAGTTAGGTCCCTGTGTGCTTGCAATGCACAGAACTACTTGGTAGTATGGCTGCCGCGGTTCCTTCTGCAGAGTGCGATTGTAAAGTGTGGAGGGAAGGCTTCCAGGAGAGGCTGCCGGGTTTGCGAAGTTAGAGAAATATAGGAAAACTCTTTCAGCCTTTGACCCCAGGCGGTTGATGCACTCATCAGCTGCTATTTCATAACATATAAATTTAAATTACAGCTTCATTGTTCAAAGTCTGACTTCTCCTAATAACTCATTTGGCCGTCAGAACCAAATTCCTGTGTTCACTTATTCATCCCTGTATTCACTTATTCATCTAACACATTATTTATTGAGCACCTAATACGTGTCATTCCGTGGGCTTTGGGGTGAGGGAAGGGAGCATTCTTATTTTTTTTATTTTGAGGTTGAGAAAACTACAGCCCAGAAAATGTCCTTTGCTCTGGTCACATTAGAGACCTTCCGGGAGACTCAGAACTAGGACTCGGACACCTTATTCTGAGTTTAGAAAGAACCTGGTCAGCTGGTATTCTGAATTTAGAAAAAACCTGGTCAGCTGGTTGGTTGGGTCAAACCGTCAGAGCCTAGAAGACTCTGGAGGGAGCCAATTAGTAAGTAAGTTCCTGGACTTCTATTTGCTCAGAAAAGCAAGTGCTGATTTTCTAGTTTTAGTTGGTTTGGGACAGTTCTACTTAAATCAAGTGGCCTTCAGGCCAGTGTGAACCAAAAGGTCACAATTCCATTCCAGATCAGGGCACATGCCTGGCTTGTGATTACAGAAGTCACTTGTCAGTTTCTTCTGGCCAGGGCCAATGGGAGGTGCCCCTGGAGAGCCAGTCTGGATCCCTTGTTATATGAGTGCCTCGCTTGCCTAGGAAGTGGGCTTGGAAGACGGGTTCATTGGGTGGGACCCACACTGAGGTAGCAAAGATCCTTCACTATAAAGCAATTTGGCAAAATAAAAAAGAGGAAGCACTTAAAATGTTGGCTGGGTGCTAGGCACTGACTTACATGGGTTGGGATGCTGCAGTGTGCACAAGCAGACCCCTCCTTCTGGTTCCCAGAATGCCAAGGTCGCCAGTCCAATACCTGGTCAGGGTGCATACAAGAATCAACCAGCGAATGCATAAATAGGTAGAACAACAAGTTGATGTTTCTCTCTCTCTCTTTCTCTCTTCCTTCCTCTCTTCCCCCCTCCCTCTATAAATAATTAAGTAAGTAAATAAATAACATTTTTAAATCTAGCTTTTCAGTGCTTTCAGGGGCCAATTTGTAGTCTGCCTTTGTTTTGGATAGAGTTCGTATGATGGACTGCATTCCAATGATTTATCCATTCACTTAATGAAAACTTTTTGAGGACTTGCTAGATGCTAGGCATATAAACACGAAAAAGACAAAAATAATATGGAAAACAGCAAAACAGCATCCTCCCCGTCAGTCGGCTCTCGGTTAGGCAGGGTCGCCAGAAACTCAACAGGCAGTTGTGGTAGAGCAGATGCCGGGATAGCAGAGCGGGGAGAGGAGAGGACCTCACTCTGCAGGACTCAGTTTGGAGTCCGATAGGAGAAGAGAGACGTCTGCAGATATGTCATGAGACAAATGCTAGAACGTGTAAGACCAGCACATGGTGAAGAAAGTGCATATAAAGACATTGAATGACCCGTTCTCCATAAAATAAAAATCCAGAGGTCTTAGCACCTGCTACTTTATCTCACCTTCCTTCCCTCTTTTCTGATTTACCTCCCTCTGTCCAAATGTGTTTCGAAGGGTCTTCGTCCTCTTGCATTGCTCTCTGGCCTAGGCCATTGATCCAATTGAATCATTTGGACGTTGTATTTCATTAACTCTAGACTTACCCCTTTACATACTCAGACTTTTTTTTCTGATCCCACACAAGTTCTACTCCCCATTTGTCTGCCTGTCCCCTCCCCTCACCCCCCTGGGCCTTTTTTTTTTTTCTTGTTAGAAAGCTGGTGGACTCCCACTGCCTCCCCCCTCATTTTGAACAACATCCCTGCTTCCCTAGGGAAGCCATAAAGCCTGGCTCATTTGCATAAATCTCTGCAGTGGTTCTTCTGACCCCAGGCCTGTTAGAAGTACTCATTATATCCTCTTTAATTAAATATGTAACACACATCATGCCATCAAGCACAGAAATAAAAATAATTACAAACCTAACAACAGCTCCTGCTCCTAATTAAAAGCAGGCTGCCTTTGCCTGCGAGCGAGCTGGGGACAGGGCTTTCATCCGGGCCTCAGCCGAGGAACCCCCGGTGCCCAAGCCTGGGGGCAAGGGCGTGAGGCCTTGGATGTGCCCAGGGAGCTGAGCTTTGTTGGGTAACACCACCGGCTCCCTTCCCGGTAGGTGAGATCTAATTTCGGCTCCCGGTATGTGATTCAAGGTAAAGATGAACTTCCCTTCTTTTATTTCATCCCATTTTCAAACGCTCTTTGACTCCATGCCGTGTAGTAGTGTTGTAGGTAAAACAGAATGTGAACGCAGTGGGATGGTCTCACCAAGCAAAGCCTTCAGAAAGCTTAAAGAAAACGAGCCACATGCATCGGTAGTTCATACGTGATGCCAGTAGAAAGTGAGGGAGCAGATTGGCAGGGGATGCCAGGGGTAGGCTTCCAGGAGTCTGTTGCCTACGGAGCTGAAGGTTGAACACAGCATAAGGAGGCTTATTCACTTATCTTCTTAGAATCTTCTTTCTTAGAAGTTCCTGGAATGTTCCTCCACCCCTCTCCTCATCTCACCTCCACCCACCCTTGGCAATCCTCTCTCTTCTAGTGACGCTCGGCAGATCCTCTCCAACCCTGCACTTGAACTGCCTTTCTTTTTACATCTGAGTCTAGAAACAGCTTCCCCAGGATCCACTAAACAAAGTACCTCCTACTTATTTCCATAACAGCGGTTCCTGAATTTTGATATTGGAGGGATAATCTTAAAAGGGTGGATATGGAGGCTCCGAAGGAGCTTATGCTGACTCCACATATGCTTTGCAAGTTCAATTTTTATTGATTATGCTTGTTCATATGTTTGTGTGATGTTTTTTTTTTTGTTGTTGTTTGTTTGTTTGTTTGTTTGGAGTAGCCTTAAACGGATGAAGGAAACTCCACTTTAGGCATGGCTCTCAGATTAAGGAGGAATTGTGAGTCCTGTGTAAGATGTACTTGAAATGGAAAGGAAGATTCTCCCTTAGCCCTGTTGTTCTCTTTAAGTTTCACTTCAGTCCTCATTCAATGTAGTGTCCTAATGGCCATCAGCGAGGGCAAGGTATCCATAGTGTTCATTTGCCAGGTTTGAGGGCAACTCTTTGGGCATAAGAGCCATTGACTCTATCAAGTCCACAACCACAAATGCATTCCTGTAGCATTGTTAGACCCTATTACGTACCAGACCTTGTTTAAAATGCTAGGGACAGCTGAAACCGGTTTGGCTCAGTGGATAGAGCTTCAGCCTGCAGACTGAAAGGTCCCAGGTTTGATTCTGGTCAAGGGCATGTACCTTGGTTGCGAGCACATCCCCAATAGGGAGTGTGCAGGAGGCAGCTGATCCGATGTTTCTCTCTCATCGATGTTTCTAACTATCCCTCTCCCTTCCTCTCTGTAAAAAAAATCAATAAATATAGTTTTTAAAATGCTAGGGACAGGCCGAAACCGATTTGGCTCAGTGGATAGAGTGTTGGCCTGCAGACTGAGAGGTTCCATGTTCGATTCCAGTCAAGGGCATGTACCTTGGTTGCAGTATACCCAGTGGGAGGTGTGCAGGAGGCAGCTGATCGATGTTTCTGGCTCTCTATCTCTCTCCCTTCCTCTCTGTAAAAAAATCAATAAAATGCTAGGGACACAGCTGCAAAGGTAAAGATGAACTTCCTCTCATAGAGTTTACATTTCAGAGTGGAAGTCAGATAACAAAATAGACTCATAGATGCACAGAACAGACTGGCAGCTGTTAGAGGGGAGAGGGTTGGAGGGTTGGGTGAAATAGGTGAAGGAATTAAGCAAAAAAGCAAAACAAAACAAAACTCATAGACACGGGCAAGAGTATGATGATCACCAGAGGAAAACAGGGGTAGGGGAGATAAAAAAAAAAAAAAGGGTAAAGGGAGAATAAATGGTGATGGAAGGAGACTTGACTTGAGGTTGTGAACACACAATACAATATACGGATGATGTATTTATAATTGTATACTGTATACCTATATAATGTTATTGATACATGTCACTGCAATGAATTAAAAAAAAAAAACCTAAAAACACGCCTAGATACCGTATATGAAATGTTAGATAGTAAAAATGTCAGTGAAGGAAACTAGCAGGTAAAGCAATGGGAAGTGACAGAGGTACTAGTTTAGACAGGATGGTTGGAAAATCTTCCCTGGTGTATGTATTTGAACAAAGACTTGGGTATTTATGTGAATATTTGGAGGAAAAGAAGTTTTAGGATAGCAAGTTCAAAGGCACTGAGAGTAGAGCACCAGTTGTGATAGTTTGTTACAGCAGCCCTAGGTTTTGGTCCTGGGAAAGGGCAGGGTGCTTCTGTAAGAAACACCTAACCCTGGGAAAGTGGCTTTGGGACCAGATAGCGGATAAGGGCTGGAAGAATTTCGAGGTGCATGATAGGAAAAGTCTAGATTACCTTAAGAGATGGGTGGTAGAAAGGTAGTAATGCCAATGAGCACTCGGAAAGAAGCGAGGAGCAGAGTAGAGAAATTCCTATACTGAGGGAATATGCTGTATAGAGAGAGGCAGAACTCTTTGCTGAATTACATTCTTCAGTTGTGTACAAAGCAGAATAGGTAAATGTTGAACTTAGATATTTAATTGAGAACCTTTCCAAGGAAAACGCTGAAGGTGCAGCCTGGCCTTGTTTTGTGTTGTTGTTTGATATTTATAGTAAAATGTGAGAGAAAATGGAAGCATTGAAGGAAAAACTCAACCAAACTGAAACCAAAACTTGATGATTTGGGAATTTCTCAGCCTTTCCAGATTGAAGAAGATGACGAAATTATGACATTTGCTGTTAGAAAAATAGTGTATCTGGACAGTCATTTGCTGAAGAGATAAAGTAGGTGACAAATGGATCCACTCAACCGTCTCAGCAGAAACAAGGAATAGCGATGGAATTATCCAGGAAAGATCTATGAGGGGTCCTATTGCTTAATGATGTGAACCTCTCCTGGCATACATGAAAAATTCACAAGATTTTTGAAAATGTCATACAAGTAGAAGCGCTGCCAACTGAACCCACAAGGACAGGGGCACAATAATCCAAAAGAAGGCTGTTGAACTCCCCAAATTCTGCACACGGGAAACTAAGGACATTGTTTTGCAAACAGTAGCATTTACCCAAGCTTGAGGGAGAGGGGAGAGCAAAATAAATGTAACAGACCTTCACGAAGAAGAGCACAAGGATAGGAATAAAGCACAAATAAATAATGATGTATTAAATCCAATCAGGGAGGAAGGCAAGCTGCTCCTTGAGGACACAATGGGTGAGAAAGGTCAACCTACCGGAGGGTCAATTCTCAATGGAGTCAAAACAGTATGTCAACATGGAGAGAGGCTATGAGAGAAATGTAGGACGTGGGGGTAAAAAAAGAAAGAATTTCTTAGATTTGAAATAGTTAGAGTCAACAGTTATTCATGACAATGACACCCACTGGATGATCATACTGCAGAGAGCTGTAGTATAGTAGAGGTGGAAGTCATTCAGGGGATTAAGGCTGAGTAGTTGAGAGATGAGTACTCGGTAAATGGGTATTTATGCCAGAGTTGATAGAATCCAGAGTGAAGGCAGGGGAGGGTGGGTGGTTGCGGAGGGATTAACCAAAGAACTTGTATGCATATATGCACAACCTATGGATACAGACAAACGGGTGGTGAAGGCATGGGATGGGGAGTGAGGACCGACTAGAAAAGGTCAGTGAGGGAAGAAAGGGAACGTATGTAATACTTTCAGCAATGAAGATTTAACTTAAACAATAAAAATAAAAATAAATGAAAAAAAAAGGTAGAGTGGGGGGGTAATGGCAGATATGTATACATGTAATACATTAATACAAAAATTTAAAAAAAGGTAGAATCCGGAGTGAAGTGTGTGTGTGTGTGTGTGTGTGTGTGTGTGTGTACATATATATCAGAATTCTGTCCCTCCAAAGATTTGGAGCTGTATTCAAGACAGGTTCAGTCTCACTCTCTATGTATTCAGAGAATTAGCAGAAGAGATGAGTGAAGAATATGATCAGAAAAAAGCCAAGATGAGAGAGAGAATATTATGCAGGTAATATTTTTTAAAACCTGGCTATCTTTAGACCTTTTGATGTTTCTATATCCCTATAACTTTATTTCTCTGTTTAAATTATGATACTTGGTGGTGGTTGTGTGGCTTTAAAAAAAAATCCCCATTCAATACATTCTCTCCATCTTTAAAGCCTCAGAAGCATCCTCCTCTTTTATTTTTTAAATCTCTATTGACATTAACTAAGTTGCCATGTTAAACCCCGCAACCGCCATGCCGAAAGGCAAATGTGTTACCTTATTATTATTTTTAATTCAGTTTCACTTTAATCATATAAAGCCTAATAGGGTTATAATAAAATCTCATTGTCACAAATAGCTTGATCTTTAGAGTGAATGGCAAATTGTTCTCCTTTTTACCATATTACTTAAAAAAGTCAATTTTAAGTGTACTTTTTAACCTTTATTTTGAAGTGCATTAGACATACAGAAAAGGCTAAATACAACATACATACCATTACATACAATTTAAGGAGTGTTTCTGCAGCAAAACCCAGTCACCACCAGCTGGGTTAAGAACAATTTATTGCTGGCTCTCAAGCGGTCATTCCTGTGGCTGTCAAATCCAGATATATCCTGTTGCTTTTCCCCATTAATTTTTCTTAGTTTTTATGATAGTCACGCTTTTAATTTTCTTTTTGGTTCCATGTGTGTATGCATTCTAAGCATCATGTTAATTTTTAAGATTTTGAAATGTATAAACACTCTGTAAAATATACTCTTTGGAATTCTGCCCCCTCTTAATATTATGTGAACTATAAATTCCTGTTAATGCATGTAATAGATCACTCATTTTTCTCTAGACCCACCTTAAGCACCATCTCTTCCATAAAGTCTTTCCAATCCTTCTGCCAAATCTGATATGCTCTTTGACATAGCACTTAATTTTATTCTTATTTCTCAGGAGTTCCTATATGCTGGCTTATGATATAATTTTGCATCTCTCTTCTACATATTAGGCCTTGTCTCAGATTTCTTCGTATCCTTAATAGTACCTGACCTAGTGATTATGCATAATTTATGCTTATAAAATGCTTATTAAATGCATGATCTTGAGATCTGCGGTATATATTTGAGTGGAGGGTCTTATATTATATATCCTTCAACGTCTGACCAGCTTAATAATGAATGTCTCATCTATTCCTCATCTGCTAAACCATGGTGCATGATCTGCTTGCCCGTTTGACTTCAGTTACATTTTCAATGACATTTTTTTTATTCCATCTCTCAGAAGCTGTGTTTTGTGTCTGCTAACCTGCGTCTGGCTCATATTAAAAAATCTTTGCTCAAAAGAAAACAGTTGGGTCAACACAAAGCTAAGTGGGTGAAGGATCAAGCAGGGTAAGAGTTCTTAGTTCTGTGATTCTTGGATGAAGCAAATATAATGGGGGAGGGGAGCATCCAATAAGAAAAGCAAAAAGGGTGAGACAGAGTCCTGGAGGGTAAAGGTGGAGGCGCATCCTGTTCCCCAGAGTCCCTGCTGCAGGAAGCACAGGGATCCCCGTGGCTTGAAGTCCCAACGCCCAGAATGGCAGCCTCTCCGAATGGCTTCTGGAAGATGCCTTTGCCTCCTCTGAGTCGAAGATCAAGTGTATGTGGGAAAACCAAAGTGAACTCTCCCAAGCTCCGAGCACACTGAGAAAAGCCCAGCTTCCTTCCGACAAGGAAATGGAGTGTGTTATTTCTTTATTTATTAGCTTTGTTACTAACTGTACCCTGTGCCAGAGGCCCCCGAGGCAGAAAAGCTTATTGTGAAATAATAGAGATAATTAAATTTTATATTATGAAACAGCAATTAATGCAGCAAACTGGTGTCTGATTCACTGGGGATGTCTACACTAAAGAGGTGGGTTCTGCATGATGTCCCAAGGCCAAACGGCACCGCCCTCTCTCTTCCTCTCTCCCTTCCTCATCCATTAATAGCTGTCAGAAATCATGCTTGCTGGGTGCTTCATGTATATATTTCTTTTTTCCTACCAAGTAAAACTGGAGCTTGATTGTATAAGCAACAGAGAAAGATCTCTCCTGGATAAGGTTTTGGATATTGATTCACAGAGAACTTCAAGAGTATGTACCATTGCCCTAAGACAGATTTTTGTAAAATAAGTTAATAATAATTATATATATATATATATATATATATATATATATATATATATATAATTGATTGCAGAGAGGAAGAGAAGAGAAACAGGAGGGGGAAAGAGATAGAAACATCAAGGGTGAGAAAGAATCATCCATAGGCTGCCTCCTGCATACCCTACACTGGGGATCAAGCCTGCAACCTGGGCATGTTCCCTGGCCAAGAGTGGGGCCATGATTTCCTGGTTCATAGATCGATGCTCAACCATAGAGCCATGCCAGCCCGGCTAAAATAAGTTAATTTTGTCCTCTGAAAGCTTTCACCCCATTGTTGCCACAGGTCTCCACTCGGAAGCCTCGTTCTCACAGCATCCAGTGTCCACATTATCCTCTCAGCTCCTTGCTGTGGGGTTCCATATAGAACTCCCCACACCTTATCCAGGAATGCTCCTAAATCCCCACTTTTGTCTGCAGCTGTACCTGCTTGGAGTTAGGTACTTGCATTTTTAAAAATAATTATATTTGCAAGTATGTATTTCACAGGAGAGTAATAGCACAGAGATTAAAGACAGGGATTTTGTGTAGAAGACTTGGGTTTAAGTCCTAGCTTTCCTACCGAGGCTTTCCTACCTGCACTGTATGAGGCTGGTATAATTTAGATGTATTTTCTGGTCTCACTGAGAAAACCAAAGTATAAATTTACTTTTCTTTGGAGAGAAAAGTAAAGCAATAACTTATGTGTTGGCTATCAAGACTTTGTTCTCTTAGGAAAGAGAAGGCAGATCCTGCAAAGGACAATCAATAGCCATTTCCAGAGACGGAGAGACTGAGGTTTGAAACCATATGAATACAGGTCCCTCCCAAAAAAGTAATTGCAGAGCTGAGCAAACTGGTGAGCTTCTTAATAGACATCCCATCGTTAAGGAGGAGTGCAGCAAGATATATGAATTTTGCAGAGATTTTTACAGCACCTACAGAAATCCTCACTCATCGGCCAGTCACACAATTTGGCATTCCAAGGGGACTGTGGATTTATAAGGTGATATTAAGGAACAGTTCTGTAGAAGATGAGGAACTTGAGGCGCAAAGTCTACATCACTTGCTGAAGAATATGACTAGTAAATGGTGGATCTTGGAATCACATGCAAAGTCCTTTGATTTAAAAACAGCTCCACAGAGGGGAGGTGGGGGTGGGCAGGTGGCTAGGAAGATATTAACCAAAGAACTTGTATGCATATATGCATAACTCATGGACACAGATGATAGTGCGTTGAAGGCCTAGGGAGTGAACAGCGGGTACAGGCTTGAATGGGTCAATGGGGGAAAAAGAGAGACATCTGTAATACTTCCACCAATAAAGATAGAAAAAAATCACACCTAAAAAAGTAAATAAAATAAAAAATAATCAAGAGTTTCTTGGCTTTGTATTGACTTAACTTGGACTTGGTTTGATAGGGACACCATCATTCAGGTCCGACTCTAGACTCCTGGGAAAATGCGTTAAATGAAATATTAAGCAATAATGACATTCATTTAGATGAGAATATAATTCTGCACCATCTTCTCAAGTACTTGCAAGTGGGCAGGAGAAATCTAACTCTAAGATCTACTTGAACATCACTTAACAATGTTCAATTATTTTTCATCATCAATTAACTCATTGGTTGTGCACCTTTCAGTCGGTACTTCTGCTGAGTATTACTAAATATATTAATCACAAAGGTCTGTCTAAGAGATTGGGGTATTTTCCACTAGAGGACTAAGTCAGAATGTTGCAGAAGCTCCAGCATCCTGTGCTATGCAGAGGAACAAGCAGAAATAGGAAATCCTATTATGAGCTCGAGAGGACAAAAATACCACATGATCTCACTCATTTATGGATAATAAAGAGCATATAACTGGTGAACAAAAGGATAGATACAGAAGCAGTAAAACATCAAACAGACTGTCAAATTACAGTGGGAAGGTTAGGGAAAGGTGGGGTAGATAAGAGATCAATCGAAGGACTTGTATGCATGCATGTAAGCATAACCAATGAATGCAAGACATTGGGGTGTTAGAGTATGCCTGGGAGTGGGGTGGGGGGGCAACGGGAAGATATGTACACATGTAACACATTAATTAAGAAATAAAATGTGTAACAGTGAGCTGATGGAAATGGCCACATGGCGTGAGAATCGCAAAGCATGCCTTCTTGCTTGTGCATTAACATTAACATTACCAAACACTCAGTGACTTATTTCATGTTTCACAAGGAAAAAGTAGAGTTAAAAGAGGTATAACAAATGTCCTTATTGAATTGAAATACCTGCATAGAGATTGAACAGTTAGGCTTTAAATATATATACCTAAGCAACTGTTTGTTTGTTCAAGCAGTAGCCATGATGTGAGCTCACCACCAAGGGGCAGGCACTCAATGCACAGGCATGGAAACATGGAACAGACTGATGAATCTCAGAGGGAAGCAGAAAGGAGAGAGGGCGGAAAGAGATTAACCAAAGATCTTTTATGCATAAAAGAGGCCTGGTGCACAGATTCTTGCACCAGTGGGCTCCCTTGGCCTGGCCTGTGAAGATCGGGCAGAAACCGGCAGTCGGACATCCCCCAAGGGGTCCCAGATTGCCAGACTGAGGGACCCCACTGGTGCACGAATCTGTGCACTGGGAAATACGTTTCCTATCTTCCTTTTGGTAAAAGCAACCAATGGATATCAAAACACGTTGGAAGTGTAACCAGCAGATATGTGGCGGAAGTGAGAAGAGCAAAATATTGGGAACTAGACACATCTGGGGTGAAAGTAAGGTCCACCACCTACCACTTCTGAGAACTCGGTCTTATTAACTGGGAAAGGGTCCAGGATGCCTCCTTTGTGAAGGCTGCGATGAGGATTAGAGGTAATGAACATAAAAACACGGAGTCTGGGGTTTCCAAAAAACTAATTACTTGTAAGTGAAGTTGTTATTTTTAGGATGACTCTGAGGAGGAGAGGAGAAATAATCCGCTGACTGCACTCGGAATAGGGAAAACAATTGGTTTTCTGCATCGTGGCTCATTATGAAAGAAGGATATCCTCTGAGGAAATGATGGAGGGCATCACTGAAACATCGGCAATGATGTGGAAACATGCTCATCCGCATGATCAACATGAAAAATAAATAAATAAATAAATAAATAAATAAATAAATAAATAAGCATGGCGGAAAAAGGCTGAGGAAGGCCCAGATCAAAGAGGAAAATCAAGCCAGTGGACAAAGGTTGGCTTTAGGGTTTGGGGGTGGACAATGAGAAAACAATGAATATGATAGGAACAATATCTATCTATGTATTATCTACCTATCAATCAGATCATTAAAATACCCCTGGCCGAAACCAGTTTGGCTCAAAGGATAGAGTGTCGGTCTGTGGACTGAAAAGTCCCAGGTTCGATTCCGGTCAAGGGCATGTACCTTGGTTGCAGGCACATTTCCAGTAGGGGGTGTGCAGGAGGCAGCTGATCGATGGCTCTCTCATCGATGTTTCTGACTTTCTGTCTCTCTCCCTTCCTCTCTGTAAAAAAATCAATAAAATATATTTTTTAAAAAGTACCCCTGGAATTTAATAGGGTTAACATGGCAACAATAGACTAATAGGGGGTACACTTTGCATCCACCAAACTAATCTATTAGAAACGGCAGGAGAACAGCATGTGGTGAGGCTACGCATGTCGGTAGAAATCTTCACGTTCAGGTGGCGGCATAATAGCACGACTGGAGTGTAAGGCAGAAGTAGAGATAAATAGAAGCGAGATAACGGTGCAGGATGCGGCTCTGCACCGGTTAGAGCAGTGGTTCTCAACCTTCCTAATGCCGCGACCCTTTAACACAGTTCCTCATGTTGTGGTGACCCCCAACCACAAAATTATTTTTGTTGCTACTTCATAACTGTCATTTTGCTACTGTTAATGAATCGTAATGTAAATATCTGTTTTCTGATGGTCTTAGGTGTCCCTACTAATGGTTCTTAACCTGTGGGTCGCGACCCACAGGTTGAGAACTGCTGATTTAGAGGTACCTTACACACAGCACAGAGCCCCTCAGGGGAAAGAGACCCACCTAATGGGATGTGTTGACGACCCCGGCAGCACTCGAAAACCTGCATCTTCTAAAAGCGAACCCTCTGTTTGCAGCCACGACATCACTGTCCTTCTTTTGTGTGTTTCGAGCGGTAAAGACAGTTGCAGGGAGAAAATGGTCACACTGATTCCGTTCTGGCCACGGGCGCACAGCTGGTCGGGGTCACGAGAGGGGCGAGGACCTGGGAGAAAGTCAGTTTGTGATGTTCATGAAAGCCTTGACTTCAGAACAGCCAAGTTAAAAATACAGAACCTGTGCATGGGTGTGTGATCCCAGGAAAGAGACCTGAAAGGCGACACAGCTTAAGAGAGAGAGAGAGGGTGGTGAGCAAACTCAGAACAGACTGATACAACCCGAAATTATCCTAATGATAAAGAAAAGGGGACTACATCTACAAGAACTAATATCACGGGAAGTCGACTTCATCTTTTAAAAGGACATGTATTAAATATTGAAGGAGGAGAACAAACAGCAGGAGAATAGTCAGGCGCAGCAGCCCCGGCTGCGGGAATAATGTCAGGTGGCCTAAATGTTACAAGAAGACAAAGATTGGAGGAAGATGCTTGAAAATCAGAAAGGGATTTTAAAGCTCCGTGCAGAGCAAGGTGAGCGGGAGAGGCGTTTCTAGCCTGGGTTTCCCAGGAAGCAGAGCTAGAGACAAAGGCTTGAGTGCAGGTGATACGTTAAAAATGACCTAGCCCTGAGCGGTTTGGCTCAGTGGATAGAGCATCGGTCTGCGGGCTAAAGGGTCCCAGGTTTGATTCTGGTCAAGGGAATATATTTTGGTTGCGGGCACATCCCCAGTAGGAGGTGTGCAGGAGGCAGCTGATCGATGTTTCTAACTATCCTTCTTCCTTCCTCTCTGTACACAAAATCAATAAAATATATTTTTAAACAATAAAATAAAAGTGACGTCAAGGAGCAGGCTTGAGGGCAGAGGGCATGAAGCAGGGTCAGAGGAAACGAGAGCCCTTGCCAGGATGCAGTAGAGAGATGGCCATGGTCAGGTCAGGTGGCCATGGTCTCAAGTCCAGCTGACCTAGAAATAGAAGCTAGCTTGTGACCAGGTGAGGGCGAGGCTGCCTCGCTGGCCCTCAGAGGAGAGCTGGGCAGGGGGAGAGGCCCACCACAGATGTGAGGTGGTTTAGGTTCCTTCTTGGAACAGGTTGCAAAGAGACTTGAACTCTACTTACAAGGTGTTTGATAAAGAAGGGCGAGGCAGTCTGAGGGAGGAAGACTGTATCATGTATACAGAGCAGAAAAGCAAAGCAAAACGACGAAACTACAACCTCAATGTCAAGGAAGAAATCATGAACCTGTGAAGGACAAGCCAAGCATACCTGAAGGGGAGATGATGCCATTAAAACTACCCGCCTGGCCCAGCTGGTGTGGCTCAGTGGTTGAGTGTCAACCTCTGAACCAGGAGGTCACAGTTTGATTCCTGGTCAGGGCCCATGCCCGGGTGGTGAGCTCGATTTCCAGTGTGGGGTGTGCAGAATGCAGCCAGTCAATGATTCTCTTTCATCGTTGATATTTTTATCTCTCTATCCCTCCCCATTACTCTCTGAAATCAGTAAAAACAAACTAACAAACAAAGAAACTACCTGGTTGGTAGTTTCCAATTTCTTCACTGTGACATTCATAAAGACTTGTAAAATAGGATGCACTGAAACTAAAATTAACAGAAAAATGATAAAAAGCTAAGTACAAACCCATGTGCATAGAAGTACAGTAGTTATGGAAGTGTTCCCATTTATATTAAAAAGGTACAAGAAGGTGCTTAGTAATACTTATGAAATGAATAAATGGGAAATTGATTGAAATGTGACTGTTACGGGAAACACTAAAATATATCTTGAAGACAGTCAATTTTAATATTATAATAAGTTTTAATCTATGGGAACATTGAACTGTGTATGCTACACCCAGAGCTATATCTTATTTTCAAATTTCAATAAGCAATTATAAAAATTGATTTTGTTCTAGGTCAACAATAAAATTCTTAGATCAGAAACTGGGCAGGAAAATGTTGTCCTGTCAGAATATAGCAAACTGTAAAGTAATAATAACAAATGCTTTAAAAACAAATAAAAATAAACCCAGCAATTTGGTAATTTAAGGCATTCTATGACAAACCTATTAGGACAAAAAAGAAATAAAAATTACAATAAGAGGCTATTTGGAAAAATAATAGAAATTAAAGAAACCATTACTTATTATTGTAGTGCAATGCAGCCAAAGTTATTCTCCGAGGCAATAATCTTGAATGCTTGTATTATTAAAATAATCATAGAATAAAGGAACTTAGCAATCAACTCAATAAGTTAGAAAAGGAACTACAAAATAAACCTAAGTGAAAGGAGAACACATACTAAATATAAAGAGATTTTTAATGAATTCAAACCAAAATAACATACTTTCTCAGGAAATCCAAGAACAGGCTCTTTAAACACAACACATCAATACCAATGAAAATAACAAAAACCAAAATCCACCAGGACAAAAGAGAGAAAAAAATTAATTTTTAAAATAGGGACATAATAAGAGATATTATTTTTAACCCAAGAAAATATTACATCTGCGTTATGCTTAATAACCTAACAACAACATTAAATGGATGGTTCCGGGGGAAAGAAATATCAATGGTCAAAATTAAGTTGAAGAAAAGTAGAAAATTTAATTTGAACAATAATATGAAATAAATTATCAAAAAGTCTTCAAAGACAGATTCATGATTGGATAATTTTGCTGTTAGAATTTCAAAGAGGAGGTAATTGCATGCTCATAAGCTGTTCTCGTGTCAAGAATGACAGAATGTTATCCACTTCATTTTCTTACTCTTCAAAGCCACACAAAGACCTGTGCCAGAAGTCTCCCACTCACCAGGAAAACAAACAACAACCCCCAAACCCATAAATGAGTTCAATGAGAGATGCTGGTGCAAAGCGTTTAAACCTTTATCAAGTCGCCCTAGCTTGTTTGGCTCAGTGGATAGAGCATTGGCCTGTGGACTGAAGGGTCCCAGGTTCGATTCCCAGGTGCCTTGGTTGCGGGCACATACCCAGTAGGGAGTGTGCAGGAGGCAGCTGACCAATGTTTCTAACTCTCTATCCCTTGCCCTTCCTGTCTGTAAAAAGTCAATTATATGTGTGTGTGTGTGTGTGTGTGTGTGTGTGTGTGTGTTGTGTGTGTGTGTGTGTGTGTGTAAACCTTTAGCAAATCAAATTTAAGGTCTCTTCAAATAACCTTCCACCATGACAAACTAGGATTTTTCCTGAGATTGAAAGACTGGTGTATGATAGTAGGCTATATCTCTTAGTTCTTAGTCGCATAAAAAGATAATGATCTCAAAAGATGCTGTAAAATGTTTGATAACAATCAATATGCTTCTTTCTTCTTTTTTGTTTTTGTTTTTTCGAAAAGCATGCACACACACACACACACATAAGGAAATTAGGTTTAGAAGATTAAGTCCTTAGTTGAAAAAGGGCATCTTTTCAAAATCTACAGCTAATATCCTGCTTAATGGCAAAACACTGGAGATAATCTCATTAAAACAAACAAACAAAAAAATTAGCCTGGCTCAGTGGTTGAACATTTGCCTATGAACCAGGAGGTCAGAGTCTGATTCCCTGTCAGGGCACATGCCCGGGTTGTGGGCTCGATCCCCAGTGTGGGGAGTGCAGGAGGCAGTCAATCAATATTTCTCTCTCATCATTGATGTTTCTATCTCTCTCTCCCTCTCTGAAATCAATAAAAATAATAAATAATCATGACTCACATCCACTATCTCCTTTACTATTTAACTCTGTTCTTTAAATTAAGAAATAGAAGAAACAGACCAAAAAAAAAAAAAAAAAGAGAGGAAAACTTATGAATACCAATTCATCTGATAAAGGAACCGACTATTGTGTTCAAGTTACTTGGTGTACACAATACCCATCCCAGGGCATAAAAACATTGGTAGGAAGAATCAGAACCAACTATATCAGAGATAAACAGCCTTACTGTCTAAGTTTGAGAAGAAGGCAGTCTACGATACAAGTGTTCTAACAGAAAAGACACTTTGAATTAAAACTTGAATTGAATTTGAACTTAAAGAGGCTACTAAGAATTTTTAGGTTGTTAAAAATAGATTCATATTCATTTTAGATCATTTAAAAAAATCAGAATTAAAAGGGTAGTTGATAAAGTAATCAGTACTTCAGATGGAGTGCATTTTCAGTTGCAACTGATTTTTGGGCAAACTTTATTTGCTATTCTTTTGAATAATAGGGTGAGTGTGGGCTAGGGAGCACATATCAGCTTTGCATTGGTTCAGCACAGGTTCCAGGCCAGGTTGTGCAGGTCGAGGCTGTGCAGGTTGAGGCTGTGCAGGTCGAGGCTGTGCAGGTGAAAGCAGTGCAGGTCGAAGCAGTGCAAATAGAGTTCAGGTTTAGGAGTCACGTGGGCCTGAATTAACAGATCGGTTTCACCGTTAACATTTGTTGACCTAGACAAGATGCTTCATTTTCATGCACCACTTAATGAGAATAGATAGCTACCTTACAGGAAAATAATGAAGATTTAAAGTTAATTTATAGAAAATACCTGAGACAGAGCCTGCATACAGCACAGTGTCAGGGAAGTGTATGTTGTCTTAGTGGCTGTTTTCGGTGGCTTATATTTAGATAAATTAGAGCTGGAATAAATTAAATTCCGGAAAAGAATTAAGTCTAAAAGATCTTTACAGGTTAGAGTTATGGAAACAAATAGTACAGAGTAAAGTTTAAAATATACATATAAGAATCCGTGCCCCAGTAGTTCGCCAACCTCCAGTTGCTCTCTGCCCACTGCTCCTCCTTCCTGTAACTCTCCCCTCCCCCCAACCCCCTCATAGCTTGATGCCCTGCCCCCTCCCATAGCTCTCTGCCACCTGCTTGTAGCTCGCTGCCTCACCCTCCTGCTGATCCGTGATCTGGTCATTACATGGTCGGTTGTTATGCTTCACGGCGTCAATGACCATTTGCATATTACATCTTTATTATATAGGATATATATGCTTAATACACAAAGTGACCACTCAGGAGTTTGACCTACCGGGAGTTTGATAGCTCACTATGATGTGCGCTGACCACCAGGGGGTGGCGTGGAATGAAGGCAGGCCTCGGTTGGCAGCTGGCAGTTGCTAGAGATCCTACCCATGCACACATTCTGTGCACTGGGCCTCTAGTGTGTATATATATGAAAGATATGTATAAGATACATATTATATATGTGTTATATATATATTTCCCCTGTACTTTGAAATTGATCCATTAAATGCAGAATGGAAGGAATATGGCCAAACAACAAGCCATGCGTAAAACAAAAAATGAATCTGCACACCTTATGTATTCTGGGTGGCTTCAACTCAGTTGTTGGGTGTGATATGGCTCCTAACAAGGCGAATGCAGATTTGAACTGTGCAACAGTTTGTGACTCTCAACATCAAGCACAAGCAAACCTCGGTGCTCTGTGTACGATCAGACAAAATGTCCAGCTTTTTTTTTCCCTTTATAAGTCCTAGAAACTAAGAAACATGAAATTGGAGAATTAGAATAGTGAAGGGTATAAAATCACGTGGAAGGAACTGTACAAGAGAGAGGGACAGAGTTATCTATAAGTATCTGAGATGTTCTCATGGGTAAGAAGAAACAGACATTCTTTCTCTTTATTGAGTAGAACCATGTTCGATGAATGGAAGTTCAAAAGAGGATTGCTCATCTCAGTAAAGTTAAGGGAAGAGTGGGAAGGAATTAACATTTCACTTACTGAATGTATATACTGTGCAAAGCAATGTACTGTCTTATACTCACATATACCTTGTTTGCTAATATTTAACGTTCTCTGAATACGCTACTGTTATTCTTCTAGTAAAAGTCTATGAAATGTTTTGTAAGGGTTCCCATGGAAGCTAAGATTGGATATCCTCTAAGCCTTCTTTAAATACTAGCAATGTATGATCTGCTAGCTAGTCTTCAGGAAATGAGGCTGGGGTAGGGCTGGGAGACTTCTCTAGGCGTTTTATCCCAATATAACCATAACTAGAGGCCTGGTGCATGAAATTTGTGTACTGATGGGGAGGAGGGGGTCCCTCAGATTGGCCTGCACCCTCTCACCGTCCAAGAGCCCTCGGGGGATGTCCAACCGATGGCTTAGGCAGAGCAGGTCTAAGCCAGCAGGTGGTCAGTCTTAGTGCTGCTGCCACAACTCCTGCGCTCACCAGCTGTGAACCTGGCTTCTGGCTGAGCGGTGCTAACCCTGTGGGAGCGCACTGACCACCAGGGAGTGGCTCCTGTGTTGAGCGTCTGCCCTCTGGTGGTCAGTGCACATCATAGCGACTGGTCGTTCCACCATTTGGTCAATTTGCATATTAGCCTTTTATTATATAGAATTATAAAGGACACAAGATGGAACAATACATATTCTCTTTCTCTAGCAAATTAAAACTCTTCTCCATTATCTTACCTAATACAGTAATAGAGAAAAATGTAAATTGACCATACCTCTGTTACACCCACAGCCAATCAGAATGAGTATGCAAATTAACCCATCTGGCAGTTAATTTGCATATGCCAGCAGGACAGGCAGTGCCATGGCCAGCTCCTGGGGGTCCAGGTCCATTGGGGGCAGGGAGGCCAGGCAGGCAGCGTCAGACACTGCCCACAAGGTACCAGTCCATTGGGCCAGGGAGTGGGAAGAACCAGATGCCACCTGAGGGTTCTGGGTCCATCACTGGCCCAATTAGCCACTCCTGTGGGGCCCTGGGAACATCACTGCCCAGGGAGGAGCAGCTGGGCCCTGGGCACAGATTCACAGCTTAGCGGAGACCAAGGGCAGGGATCTGCCTCACCTGCAGAGAGAGAGAGGCTCTGCAGTGGCCCCAAGACATGGGTGGGCCAGGCCAGGGATCAAGAAGCATGGAAGGATGCCCGGGCTGAGGGGCAGGGACCCGCAGCCCTTAGGTGGGGGTTAAGGGGCGGTGCCACCTCAGTGGAAGAGTGTTGCACTGCAGAGTACCGAAATGACTGACGTGATTCAGACAAGCTCCCAGTGCTAACCAGACTCCCCCAGGCAGCCTTCGCACTTCAGAGGTGGCTACTCCTGCTCCCACCTTGACCCAAAAGCAAGCCCACCATCCTGCCCCTCAGCAAAGCATGCCTTGGCAGTGAGGGCAAAGCCTTCCACCTCTCCAGAGAAGCAGGGCTGGGGGGTTGGGGGGAAGGGAGGGTAGTAGAGAATGGGGGCAGGGGATCGGGGATAGGAAAGAATGTGGAGCATCTACAATGAAGAGATGCTTGAGAAAGAGGCTTGGAAGCCTGAGGAGAAGGTTTGTTCTGTTTGCCTGGTGGCTGCCCCTTAGTAAGGGCAGAGGGCACGGATCTGAGTGCTCCCTGTGCACTGAGTCAAGTTTCACAGCTAACTGGAATTGGCCTCAGTTTTCTGGTCTGTCAAATGGATTAAGCAGGTCCCAGTGCCTTCACTGAGCTTTGGTGGCCGATTGAGATACTATATAAGGAAAGTGAGGGAAGAAGTAAGAAAGAAAAGGAAAGGCGAACAACACAAAAGAAAGACTGGAAGGAACCTGTCAATCCATGGTCACTTAAATAGGGAATACAGTCAATAGTGTTGTAATGATGGTATGATGTCAGGTGGGTACTGGAAATATCGGGGAACACTTTGTAAAGTATGTGATTGTCTAACCACTATTCTGTAACTAATATAAAACCTGAAACCAATATAAAATAATATTGAATGTAAAGAAATGAAAATATAAATTTCAAAGTTTAAACAAAGGCTATAAATGAAGGAAGGGGGAGATTAAAAATAGTGTTTTTCATTTTACCACTTGACTGTCTTTTCAGTACATGAAAAAGACAGTTGTCTTATATGGTGCTTTTATATTTTTCTAAGTCATTACCTCATTTTAATTTCAGGGCAACATAAAGACAATATAATTATCCTCTCCACTATTCAAAGAAAGGAAATCTTGGTGTCTGGTTCCAATGATTCAATCTTCAAGCCCTTATTGTAAAGCAGGGGTAGTAAAATTTTCTATGAAGAGTCATATCTATACTAATAAAAGCCTTGGGGGTGATCAGGCCACCAGGGGAGAATAGTTGGGGACAATCAGGATGGCAGAGGAGCAGTTAGGTGTTAATCATGCCAGCAAGGGAGCAATTAGGGGGCAATCAGGCAGGCAGGTGGGTGGTTAGGAACCAGTGGTCCCAGATTATGAGAGGGATGTCCAACTGCAGGTTTAGGCCTGACCCCTGTGGGATCGGGCCTAAATCTGCAGCCAGACATTCCCCAAGAGGTCCCAGATTGGAGAGGGTGCAGGTTGGGCTGAGGGACACTCCCCAGTGCATGAACTTCGTGCACCAGGCCTCTAGTCCTATATAATAAAAGGCTAATATCCAAATTGATTGAACAGCGGAACAACCGGTCACTATGACACACACTGATCACCAGGGGGCAAACACTCAATGCAGGTGGTCAGTGCGCTCCCATAGGGGAGCGCTGCTCAGCCAGAAGCCGGGCTCACGGCTGGTGAGCACAATGGCAGTGGTGGGAGCCTCTCCCACCTCCGTGGAATCACTTAGGATGTCCACCGAGGACTCCCAGACTGCGAGAGGGCACAAGCTGGGCTGAAGGATCCCCTCCACCCTCCAGAGTGCACAGATTTCATGCACCGGGCCTCTCATATCTCATATAAATAAAAATCATATCTGCTTAACTTTTGAGAAAGGATCACATGTTTAGTAGCGTATATTTAAAAGAAGCTTGCTTCAAATTCAATACCATTCTCATGGGGCAAGTTACCACTGTCTCAGGCTCGGCATAACCATCAACTATGCAACTAAGAGTTAGAGAGAGCATCACTGGTAAATTGAAACAACTTTAAAAGCCTAAAAGACTAAAATATATATCCACGGAAGTATTCTTGACCTTGTGGCCTGCTTTAATTATATGTAGCATAGAAAAAAACAACTTTAAAAATGTGTTTTAATCTCAAAGCAATAGGTGACTGCCGTTTTGCCTCCTAAAGGAGGAGTATGACTCTTTCCTGAGAGGATGGCTTTCTGTGTAGTAAAATACCTCATTCGTGTGTATTTTAGAACAATGGTCTGCTAAGAACATGGAAGTCTGGAAGAAGACCATGTAATAGAAAGACAATTAAATTGCTTTGCATGAAAGTTAACACTTATTTGAAGGAGCAAAAAGCAAGGGAGAGGAGTCGTTCTGAGAAGAGGAGAAAAGGCCAGACAAATTGGGAGAAATTTGGGTGTGTTTGGGGAAAATTCCATGAATAAACATCGGGTAATGAGAATTTCCCAGTGTGCATGATGGCTGGAGGAATTTGAGAAAGGTCAGTTTTAAAAGTATTCCCGTGCCTTGTTGCCATGTAATAGCCATTTTCTATACAGAAATGTGTTTTTTTTAATATATTTTATTGATTTTTTTTACAGAGAGGAAGGGAGAGAGATAGAAAGTCAGAAACATCGATGAGAGAGAGACATCAATCAGCCGCCTCCTGCACACCTCACAGTGGAGATGTGCCCGCAAGCAATCTAACCTGGGAACCCCAACCGGAATCTAACCTGGGACCTTTCAGTCCGCAAGCCGAGGCTCTATCCACTGAGCTAAACCGGTCTCGGCAATACAGAAATGTGTTGTAGAATAGAGTTTTAAGAACTAAAGGGACTATCTGTTTATGAGTTAACACTGGACAAGAACCAGAGAATTGTCACGTGTGGGGAGGTGGGAGTTCAGTGCAATAGTTTATTAAAAATACAGATAACCCTGAGAAGGTACATTTCAGATGTGGGCCAAAATCGTAGCGAGGATATTGAGCTGCTTATTAAAGATGAGAATAGGGGGCTGAGGTTAATTTCATGTGAGTCTCAAAGGGCGAGGAGACTGCTGGCTTCCAGATTGAATGTAGGATTGGCTCGATTCTTCTTTTCACTGCGCTCCTTGTAGTAACATCTTGAAAGGCAAGCCTGTGAAACAATTACAAACATGTTCCTGTTATTCATATGACTCACACTTTTTATTTCTTTTTTCATTGAAAAGCCTGAACGATTTCACCTTGAAAACAGAAAAAGTAATATGCCTATTGGGTAGATATATGTGTTGTTGTTGTTTTTCAATTCCAAATTAACTCATTGGATTTGACCCTTCTATACCAGGAGGTAGTTTGGAACTAGTTTCATAAATTGGAAAGGTATTCATTCTTTTTTTATTATTAATGTGTTATATGTATACATATCTTCCCATTGCCCCCTCCCAGGCATACCCTAACCCCCAGTGTCTTGTGTTCATTGGTTATGCTTATATGCATGTAAACAAGTCCTTTGGTTGATCTCTTATCTACCCCACCTCTCCTTCATCTTCCTGCTGTAATTTGACAGTCTGTTTGATGCTTTACTGCCTCTGTATCTATCCTTTTGTTCATCAGTTTATAATGTTCTTTATTATCCACAAATGAGTGAGATCATGTGCTGTTTCTCTTTCATTGACTGACTTATTTCACTAAGCATAAGGCTCTCCAGTTCCAACCAGGTTGCTGCAAATGGTAAGAATTCCTTCTTTTTGATGGCAGCATAGAATTCCACTGTGTAGATGTACCAGAGTTTTCTGATCCACTCCTCTGCTGACGGGCACCTAGGCTGTTTCCAAAGGCCTTCATTCTTAATGCGGAACCATTAGGTAAAAGCTAGTGTGGTTCAAAGTTCACTGTTGCAAAACCCATGCCATGCTGAGGCCCCAAGATTTCCTGTTGGTAGCGAAAGACACAGGCTGCTGAACTGAGGCCCCATAGAAGGGGCCTGCATAACTTCCCTAGGCAAGGCCCTCTGAACCCCATTTTGCCAAGTCTTGCCTCTGGCAAGCTACCACTCCAGCAGCTGGCTCTCTCCCGGTCAACTTGGCTTCTTTGCTTTCTTTATTGATCCAGTGCAACAGCACAGAGACACATGGGCACCTTCAAGGAAAGATGGACACCCTCGCCGTTTCCCAATAGTTTCTGCTTTACTAGATTCTCAGCTCTTTTTCTCCCTCAAGTTATTTGAATGGGAGCCGAGGTGTGAACAGGCAGGAATGAGAATCATTAATTAAGCCCGTTCTCTCTTTCTGCCCACCAGGATGGGAAATTTATTTCTTTTCCTCCGCCCGGCGGTTATTTAGGATTTAGCCAATATCCTCAAGCCGGGTCTCCACCGCAGCGGAAGAAAACCCCGGGAAAATGAAACAAAGGCACTGAGCTGAGCAAGCCCGTTCCCACCAGGGGATGGTAGCGTCTTGGCATGGCCACGTCCTGGGGGTGAGAGGTTGAAACCGCACAAGAGGGGAGCCCTTTGGGTTATCCGTTTTCTCCGATGTGAAATGTTAGACTTCATCCCACGGGGCCACTATCACAAGTCACCGCTGAAAGATATTGGAGCGAGGGGCCCCGGAGAGATGCCTGCTCCAATTGCTTTAGTCTCTCTGGCTCACCTGTAACTCCCCCAGACATGGTGTTTCCACCCTCCCCAGCCCCCAAAACACACACACACACACACTTTTTAAAATATATATATATTTTATTGATTTTTTTACAGAGAGGAAGGGAGAGGGATAGAGAGTTAGAAACATCGATGAGAGAGAGACATTAATCAGCTGCTTCCTTCACACCCACCACTGGGGATGTGCCCGCAACCAAGGTACATGCCCTTGACCGGAATCGAACCTGGGACCTTTCAGTCCGCAGGCCCATGCTCTATCCACTGAGCCAAGCTGGTTTTGGCCAAACACACACACACTCTTATTTAGACACCTGGCCACAGCAAACAGGAAATGCCTTGACAGAAGAGGCCCAGACCTCCAAACCTTAATAACATGCCCCAAAACCTTGCTGGTAGATTTTCCCAGGAACAGGGTGTAGATGGCAGAGCAACGGGCCCTAAAAGACAGGAGGAAAAGCATGAGCTAAGGAAGAGGGGGTGTCTGATTACTCCCTCCCGTCTGGGCGACCAGATAGACGGAGAGGGCATCATCTGAGCTTGCTGGCTGCACGCTGATGACCCCCACTCCGCGTGGGGAGATTGGCCGCTGCTGGAGAGGAGCCCGCCTCACTGCACTTCTCTTTTCATTCTTTTCGCCCAGAAGATGCAAATCATCCAAAAACAGCGCCTCTCCTGCCGCCTTCCTGGGCTCTGAGGCCGCGCAGACAGTGACAGGCCTTCACTTACCGGCTTTCTGCTGGGGCTGTGCCTGGACAGGTGTTTTGTTCCAAGAAGAAATGGGGCAATTCCTCAGGCCATCCCCATGTCTGTGCCATCCCCCGAGGAAAGCAATGTCCCAGCGCAGTGGTCGGCAAACTGCGGCTCTCGAGTTTGCGGCTCTGTTGACTAATGAGATTGCCGACCACTGGGATAGGGGCTTGATCACAAGGGATAACAACAGCCTGTAATTATTGAAATCCAGAGTCTAGGTCAGTGGTCAGCAAACTCATTAGTCAACAGTGACAAACCGCGGCTCTTGAGCCATATGTGGCCCGCGAGTCGCTGTTTGCCGACCACTGTCCTAGAGAGTCAGGCTTGTGTAGCTTTTCACACTTGATGTTTCATCTCCTAGAACATCTTTCTTGTCCCTCCTTCGGTGTCCTTTTGTCTGAGATCTGACTCCCATTGGCACTCGCCTATGTAAAGTAAAGATGCTTCAGGGTTTAGAAGCATCTGCTCTCCCACCTCTCTAGTCTTCTTTCCTCGCTGGCCAGCCTCCCCAGCCACTGTTCAGACTACATCCGTGGCTCCTCTTTTTTTTAAATATATGTTATTGATTTTTTTACAGAAAAGAAGGGAGAGGGATAGAGAGAGAAACATCAGTCAGCTGCCTCCTGCACACCTCCTACTGGGGATGTGCCCACAGCCAAGGTATATGCCCTTGATTGCAATCAAACCTGGAACCTTTCAGTCTGCAGGTCCATGCTCTATCCACGGAGCCAAACCGGTTAGGGCACGTGACTCCTCTTACTAAAACACATGATTTAGGTATTTGCACACAGTCCTTCCCTTGTTTTTACTTGGTTTCCTTTTTCTTTCTTTCTTTCTTTTTTTTTTTTTACTCTATCCATTTACATTTAAAAAAAAAATAGCCTCCATGTACTTTGCTCTTTCTCTTCTCACTTCAATCCTGAGTTCCTGGCTGGCATTTCCATAGAGTCCCTGCTTCAAATTCAACCTTTCTCACTCAAATTTTCCACCTTTCTCAGTCTCTGTTCCTATGTCACCTCACTCAGTTACTGCCATCCCAAGTCTCCACTACGCATTCTCAGTATATACCTGTGTCCCTAACTGTTGTTCAACTCAATGACTATCTTTCCAACAAGGCCCTAAGTCTTCCCAGTTACAAGTCCCTCCTCACCATCGTAGAATTCTATTATTTTTGTCATCCTGTACGCCAAAGCAGGTTTTATATTATTTTCATTTTGTAGAATGCTTTACACTTCACGAAATTTGCACCTGCCATTTCTTGGACCTTCTTTCTCACTCTTCTTTGAATTTCGTTGAGGGTCAGAGACCTTGGATAATTTGCAACTGTGTCTATTAAAGATTCCAACACACTACTTTATGTGCAGGAAGTATGCAACGAATCATGGGTTACTAGAAGTCTTACACTTACACTTCTTATTCTACCCCATCTAATATTTTCCTTGAGAAGCTCAGTGCTTCAATCATTCCACTTCCAAACAATTTTTTATCCGGTTACTCATGCCCCCAAAGAGGAGATACCTACGTAAGTTTTATGCCATAAGCATCCCGATTCAAAATATTGACAAAAATTGCAGATACTGGTGAAATATTTTAAGGGGGTTGACTACAAAAGTAAGACTAATTAGTCAATTCAAGGAACTGCGCACCATACCACCCAATAATAATGATTCATAATAGTAGCACATGCTAAATTAACTTGGTTATAAATTTTACTTGCTATGATTTTCTTGACTGTACTGCTAAAATATTCATATGTATTTAATTAGCACGAATTGTTTCAACCTCCACATGGTTGTCTATTCAGAAACTGTGCTTAGCCTGATCTTCAGTGTTGTTGGATTTACCAGAAATATCAATAAGAGTTTCAATCAGTAAGTGTCATTAAAAATAATAAATGTACTTTATTATTATTATTAAAAATAAAGAATAAAATTAGCCAAAACCGGTTTGGCTCAGTGGATAGAGCATCGGTCTGCGGACTGAAGGGTCCCAGGTTCGATTCCGGCCAAGGGTATGTATCCTGGTTGCGGGCACATCCCGGGTAAGGGGCGTGCAGGAGGCGGCTGATCGATGTCTCTCTCTCATCGATGTTTCTAACTTTCTATCCCTCTCCCTTTCTTTCTGTGGAAAATCAATAAAATATATATTTTTTTAAAAAAGAGTAAAATTAACATCCTCTAGGAGCATATCTATGACTTTTAACACATGCAGATTTGTGAAGCCATCACCACAATCCGGATACAAAATAGGTCTGTCAATCAAGAACATTTCCTTTGCTCTGGCCAGCGTGACCCGGTTGTGGAGCATGGTCCCAGGCACTACAAGGTGTCTGGCTTCATTCCTAGTCAGGGCACATGCCCGGGGTTGCAGGCTCAATTCCCAGTCGGGGGAGTACAAGAGGCTGCCGATGGATGTTTCACTTTCACATCAGTGTTTCTCTGTCTCCATCTCTCTTCCTTTCTCTCTAAGCATCAAAATATATATATAGAAAAGGAAAAATTCCTTGTGTTTCCCTTTGTAGTCAAATCTTCCTCCCACCTTCAGCTCCTAGTAATCACTTATGTATCTTCAGACCCAGTCGTTTTGCATGTTCCAATATGTCATATAAATAGACTCCTGTACCCTATGAGATGGGCTTCTTCACTGGATCCCTCACAGGCCGGGTGCATCATAGTCGCCCCTTTTGTTTCGGAGGAGTATCCCTTTATATGGACGCACATCAGTTTGTTGTTTCACTTGTTGAAGGACATGTGAGCTGATTCCAGTTGCTGGCAATCATGAAGGAGCTGCCATCAACATCTGTGTACCATTTCAGGCATGAACATAAGTGTTAATTCTTCTAGGGCAGTGGTTCTCAACCTTTCTAATGCCGTGAATCTTTAATACAGTTCCTCCTGTTGTGGTGAGGAAATTATTTTCGTGGCTACTTCATAACTGTAATTTTGCTACATTAATGAATCGTAATGTAAATATCTCTGTTTTCCGATGGTCTGAGGCTCTACAGCCACAGCTCTCAGGGTCGCCTCCAAGGTGCAGATGCTCAACCCAGGAGCTGCCCCAGCCTGCAGGCCCCAGGCCAGCCAAGGCAGGTGCCAGTGGGGATCCCCCTCCCAATTGTTCCCTCCTCCTGCCTCAACTTCCCTTCCTCCCCCAACTCCCATTGCCTCCCACAGACCAGTGGTGGCAGGGAGCAAGCAGGTGGGCCGTTAGGAGCAAGGGGCCTCAGGTTGCTAGAGGGTGCAGGCTGGGCTGAGGGACGCCTCCTCCACCCCTGTGCATGAATTTCGTGCATCAGGCCTCTAGTGTTTAATACGATGAGAAACTGCCAAATGTTTTTTTCCAGAGTGACTGCACTTTGTTGCATCCCTACCAGCAAAGTATGAGAGTCTAATTATTCTGCATCATCTCCAGGACTGGATATTGTCAGTTCTTAAAAAATGCATCTATTCTATTATATAGATATCCCATGATGCATTAGGATCCCATGACGGTTTTAGTTTCCTTATGTCTAATTGTAACCCACACCACCATTCTTTTGACATTATTTCTGTAAAGGGTGACCTGTTGACTAATGTGTGACTGCAGGTAAACAGTCTGTTTGCTAAAGAATTCCAGGAACTAACTTCAAAAGAAGCCCAGTCTGACCTTCACACATGTAGGCTCTGGGAGATTAGCTGCTTGTCAACCAGTTATTTGAACAGACCGTGTTGACTTGAATGTAGTCAACAAAAAACTCTCAACTCTCCTTTCCATTCCTTCATTCTGTTTTCTTTCTTCTCTCCCCCTTTCTCCTCCATCCTTACAAAACTCCCTCCCCCGTCGAATGATTAAGATAGTGTTTGTGATGAGAGTCCACCATCTTCTCCAGCGGCCAGCTCCTGAAAAAATCTACTTTCCTTCCACCAGTTCCTGTCTCTTGATGATTGGCTTTCTAGCTGGGTGCTGTGCCATCGTGATGGTGAGTGCCCATAAATATGCTTGTTTGCCATCAATAAATCATCCTTGGTGAAGTGTCTGATCAAATCTTACCCATTTGTTTTTAAAATAGATTGTTTTCTTATGGTTGCATCTTGAGAGTTCTTTATACATTTCAGACAGAAATACTTTATAAAATATGGGAATGGCAAATATGACTTGTCTTTGAGTTTTCTTAGCAGTGTCTTTTGCAGAACGAAGAATGTTTTGCTTTGCTAAAAATCAACCACATTTTTCATGTATGGATTGTACCCTTGGATTATATTTTGGAATTCATTGCCAAACACAAAAAGCATGTAAATTCTCTCCTATGTTTTCTTCTAAAAAAATTTTATAGTTCTGAATTTTACAAAATTGTGGTCCATTTTAAGTAATTTTTTTGTAAGAAGTATAAGGTATAGGTTTAGATTATTTTCTTTTTAACACACGAATGGCTAATTTGTTCAAACACCATTTCTTGAAAAGACTATATATATTTTTTCTCATTGAATTGCTTTTATATCTTCCTCAAAAAATTCCTTTTTAATGTTTATGTGAGTATATTTCTGGACTCCAGTCTGTTCAGTTGATCTGTGTCTATCAGTATCATACTGTCATGATTATTGTAACTTTATAATACACCCTAAAATTGGGTAATGTCCTCTTACTTTGTTCTTTTTCAAAATTGGTTGGCTATTCTAGTTTATTTGCCGTTCTATATGATCATAAGAATATGCTGTCTCTACAAAAAAATCCTGCTGCGACTTTGATTGGAATGGTGTTGAATGGAAGAAAAGAAGGAAGACAGGAAATATATAAAATAGAGTCATTTTAACTCAACTGCTAAAATTATTAACATTATGAAGTTTAAGACCTAAGGAAAAGACACTATTATTGTTCTAACTAGCCTGGGAACTGAAAACTTTTTGGAACTTTTCAATCCTGCTTCAATGCTATACATCTGGACCTGCAGGTAACCCTATAATTACCTGCTGAAAGGCCTATGTATCCAGGCCACTTGGTTGCCCCTTGGAGAACTCACATAGATAGCCATCTGACATCTATCACCAAGACTACTGGAACGAACCAGACTTCCTGGTACCCATCTGCAAATACCTGGTACCCATCATTCTAATTACCTGACATCTGACTGATAGCTGTCCTGGACCAAGGCTAAGGTTAAGGATGCTAGACTGATACTTCGCAAAAATATACTTCTTACTCTAGAAACTTATACGTTTTCTTTCTTCATTGGGACACCTCTGGGTTTTGCCTAGCTGTGTTTTTAGTTTGCAAACTCTCAGACCCTTGAATACATATCAATTATTTATTTCTAGCAAAGTCTCCAGACTCATTTGTTTAATAAATGTATAGATCAGTTTAGAAAGAAGATACATCTTTACTACATTGAATTCTTCATCCATCAACATGGTATGGTTCCTGTGTTGTTTATCTCTTCTATCCATTGGGATTTTAAGTTTACTTCTCTCTATATCTTTTCCCAGTAGTTGCTTCAGGGATAAAATATTCATATTTAATTATTATAGCCTAATTAGAATTAATATTTTACCACTTCAAATGGAATGTAGAAAACTTGTCCCCATATATTTCCTTTTGTCCTGCCTCTCTTGTGTTGTGGTTGTCAAAAAAAAAAAATCCCTTCAGAAAATATTATCATTTTTGTTTATAACTATAATACGTATTTTTAAAAGAACTTAAGAGGATACAATTAGTCTATTATATATTGTCAGATATGAACTTCCTCCCTCCTTAAAGTGCCAAGTGTGCTTCTAGTGACAGATGTCTTCCTCTTGAATGCTTTTTAAACCTTCCTTTCAGCGCTTATCAGTCGGTGATTCATATTCTTGGTTTTCTTTTATCCTAGAATTTCTTTATTTTGTGTTTATTTCTGAAAACAGAAATAGAATAATGAACTTTAGAATTATGGGTTGAGAGTTATTTGCTTTCAGCACTTTAAATAAGTCGTTCCATTATTTTCTGGCCTCCATGATTTCTCAGGAGAAATTTGCAGTCATTTGAATTGACTGCAATCAATACAAGGTGTTATCTATGCATAATGTGTTGCTTTTTCTCTGGTTGCTTTCAAGACTTTTTTTTTTTTTCTCAGCGCTTCTATTGTGATATCTCTGGGCATGTACTTTTCTAAGGTATCCTATTTGGGGTGTGCTGAGCCTCTTCATCCGCCAGTTTAACTACCCCCCAATGTGATGGTAGTAGGAGTTGAGGTCTCTGGGATGTGATTAGGACACTCCTCTTTTATTAGGAGTGCGGCCTTATAAAAGAGACCACCAGAAACTCCCTGGACCCTTCTGCCAGGGGAGGACATAATAAGAAGACAGAAGTCTGTGAACTTGGAAGTGGGCTTTCACCAGACACCAAGTCTGTGTGGCTCCTTGACCTGGGACTTGCCAGCCTTAAAAACTATTAGAAATAAATTGCTCTTATTCATAAGCTAGCCACCCTGTGGTATTTTGTTATGGCAGCCTAAATGGACTAGGACAATTACCTTATCTCTTCTAATCGCTTTGCATTAGCAAGTTAATTTTAGACTCAGCTTATATACTTCTATAACATAATGCCGTGAGATGTTGATTAGAATTATTTTTAAATGCTTTTTTTAATATATATATTTTATTGATTTTTCATAGAGAAGAAAGGAGAAAGACAGAGAGTTAGAAACATCGATGAGAGAGAAACATCTATCAGCTTCTTCCTGCACGCCCCCTACTAGGGATGTCCCTGCAACCAAGGTACATGCTCTTGACCGGAATTGAACCTGGGGCCTTTCAGTCTGCAGGCAGATGCTCTATCCACTGAGCCAAACCGGTTTTGGCTAGAATTATTTTTTAATGAATAGATTAATTAGGTAGAATTTATATGTATTCAGTAGAATGTTTATAGTATTGAATCTGTCAAACTTTGAACATAGTATATACCTGTTTTTTAAAAATTTCTTAATTTCAGGAAAGAATATAGAGTATCATTTATTATATGTATTGCTTTTGTTTTCTAATTGTGTGGCACATATTTTTAAAATATCTAATATTATCCAAAAGAGGTACATTTAAAATAAATATCTGAATAAATATTGCATATAAGTGGGTAGAAAAGATACCATAAGTAAATATGAACCAAAAATGCTCTGAGATGAATCTTAATATTTGAAAGGTAGAATTTAAGGCAATAATATGAAGAACAAGTAATGGCATTACATGCTTATAAAACCATCATCATAAACACATATGACCCTCTCTATATAGTCCCTATGTCTATTAAACAACAGCTAAAAGAATTGAAATGCAAAATTGATAAAAATAATTTAAATGGAGTTGGAACATCCCCGTTTCAGAAACTGACTGCTCAAAGAGACAAAAATGTCAGCAGATTTAGTAATCACCTAAAAATTACTTTACTAACTCAAGCAACTATATATGGAATTCTATACCCAGCAGGCAGAAAGGATACATTATTTTTTTCAAGGACATACGCAATATTTATAAAAAATAGATAATGCCTTAGACCTTAAAAGAAGTTCTAGGACTTCCAGATGTTCGATGCATGTACACTGTCTTCTCTAACCATAATGCAATAAAATTCAAACCCAGCAACAAAAGGAGGAGCTTTAAAAACCTGATTTTGGACTTCAGCTTTAGGGTAAAATGGAGTTACAGACACTGAATTTACTATCCCACCTGAAATATCTAAAGAAAACATTTAAGTAAAATGGTTCTCAAAACATTGGATTTCTGTCAAAAAGGACAATGATGCCTTAGAGACAGGAAGTAAATAGAGCGAGCGCTGTGACTGTCCCTGCTCATGCCTGCAGGGGTTTCTTGGATATGGAAGAGGTCTCCCTGAGTGGAGGAGATAAAACTGGGAGTTCAAAACCTCCAAATGTGGTAAAACAAACCCAGAGTTTCAAGAAACTCAATAAACCCCAAACACAAGAAACATTTAAAAAATTACAGTAAAGTATATTAGAGCCACTTTGCTTAAAACTGGTGAAAATTGGGAAATTTACAAAAATGGTCAGACAAGGAAGGGATACATTATATACAGAGTCAAAACTAGCAAATTTCTTTTTTTTTAAAATATATTTTATTGATTTTTTGCAGAGAGGAAGGGAGAGGGATAGAAAATTAGAAACAGTGATCAGCTGCCTCCTGCACACCCCCTACTGGGGATGTGCCCACAACCAAGGTACATGCCCTTGACCGGAATTGAACCCGGGACCTTTCAGTCTGCAGGCCGATGTTCTATCCACTGAGCCAAACCGGTTTTGGCAAAACTAGCAAATTTCTTATGGGGAACAATGCAAGCCAGACAGCGGAACACATCTTAAAAGGGATAAAAACGAACAAAACTCAATTTATAATTCCTCCCCCCCCCCACCCCATGATGCTGTCTTTCAAACATTAAGGTGAAATAAAGATATTTTCAGACACACAAAAGCTGTAAGAATCCATTACCAGTACATTTACATTATAAGAAATGTTAAAGGAAGGAAAATGATAGTGGATGAAAATCTGAAACTACGAAAAAGAATGAACAACACTGAAAGTGGTAATTATGTGGATAAATCTGAAATCTTTTTTTCCCATTTAAATCTACTTAAAGAGGATGGACTGCTTAAAGCAAGTATAATAACAGTGTGTTATGAAGTTTATAACATATGTCAAAGGAAAATATATGACAACAAGAGCATAAAGTTGGAATGAGTAGAAAAGGAAGTAAACTGTTGAAAACTTCTTACATAAAGAAGTATAATATTACTTGAAGGTAGACTCTCCTAAGTAAATGTATATCAGAAACCCTAAATATAATACAATTATGAGTTGTAGCAAATAAGCAAACGAAAATGGCATCACAAAGGGATATTTAATTAATATAAAACAAAGCAGAAAATAGGGGGAAAAAAGATAATGAAAAACAGATTAGACAAATAGAAAATAAATAGCAAGACTGTAGATTTAAACACAACTATCCATATTATACTGAATGTAAATGTTTTAAACACCCCAATTCAAAGGTAAATATTGTCAGACTAGAGGCCCTATGCACAAAGATTCATGCAAGAATGGGCCTTCCTTCCCCTGGGTACCGGCACCACTTTCACTCTTGCCTGTAGCCGCCTTTCTGCCTTCCCACACTGTCCAGAGGCCTGGAGTGGCTGGAGCAGTACAGAACGCCTGTATTGTTGCCATGGTGATGACACAGCATCCCTAACAACTCAGTGCCTGCATATGCAAATCAATCTGCCATCTTTGTTCGGTTAATTTGCACACTCACTCCTGATTGGCTGGTGGGTGTCACAAGGGTAAAATCAATTTGCATCTTTCTCTCTTTTTTTTATTGTAGATTGTATAAAAAAAGCAAACCTAACTATATGCTACCAATAGTAAATCTACTTTAAATATAAAGACACTATTTAAAACTGTGGAAAAGGTAGTCATGATAAGTAACTAAAAGAAAGCTAGAATGGCCATATTAACATTCAATGAAGTAGATTTTACAACAGAAATTATTACCAGAGAGGAAGGGAGTCATTTCATAGTGATAAAGAGGTTAACTTGGTGGAGCATATAATTCTAAACATTTTTTAAGCCAATAGCAGTTATAAAACACATAAAGCAAAACTGATAAGAGAAATGGACAAATCCATAATTAAAGTTTGGGATTTCAATATTCTCTCAGTAATTGATAGAACAGTTAGCAAGCAAGAAAGACAGACTGTGTGACCATATAATATTTAAATAATTCTATCAAACAATTTGACTTACTTGAATTATAGAACAATTCTCTCAACAACAAAATCTACATTCTTTTAATTGTACATAATCCATTTACTAAAATAACCCAAAATAACCCATAGTATAGGCTGCGAATCAAAAAAATTATGGCGCATAGGACAAAGATGGCCCATTCTCTATTTTTGTAAATAAAGTGTTATGAGAACACAGACATGGAAATGTGTGCTACAATAGGTCATGTATGACCTAAAGTCTAAATCATTTACTCCCTGGCCTTCTACAGAGAAAGCCTGTTGACTCTTGCTTTAGGCCATAAAACACATCTCAATGTTCAAAGCACAAGACACACACACCAAAAAAAAAACAAAAAAAAAAAAAAAAACAAACAAAAAAAAACAAACAAACAAATTGACAAATTGCATTTTCTTAAAATGCAATTTCTTAAAATGAAGACTTTATGCCCTTTAAATGACATTGTTAAGAGAATGAGAAAAGTCACAGATTGGTAGAAAATCCTGGCAAGTCACATATTTGATAAAGAACTTGTATTCATAACATAGAAAGAAATCTCAAAGTTGATAATAAGAAATCTCAGTAAAAATCCAGTAATAAGATGGCTAAAAGATATGTGAATGACAAGCACATAAAAACAGGATCAACATCATTAGTCTTTGAAGAGTGCAAGTTAAAATAAAGATATTATTGCATATCTAATATAATATCTAAAATTAAACATTGTCAAATATTGAAACAACTGAAACAACTTCAATACATACATTCTGGAAGGAATAGAAAATGCTTTGGGAAAGAGCTTGAAAGTTGCTTTAAGAAGTAAACCCACATCTACTCTTCCACTCACTCTTTCTCCTCCTCCTGATTGATATATATAACAGAAATAACAACCTACAGAAATTTCCATAGCAGTTTTATTTGAAATGGACACAAACTGGAAATAACCTAATTGTCCATCCATAAGGGAATGGTTACACAAATGTTGGTATATTCATACAATGCAATACCATGCTGCAACAGAAAAAAATGAGCTACTGTTACATGCAACTGCATGGATAAACAGAAAAATAATTATGCATGGATAAATATGACTGAATCTTGGCCAAATAAAAGTAGACAGTGTATGATTTCACATATGTAAAGTTTTAGAAAACAAACTAAAATATGCAGTCTTAACACCAATCAGTGGTTGTCTAAAGTTAGTGGAAGGGAAGAGACGATAAAGGAGTACAAGAGAGCATTTGGGTTTGATGGAGGTGTTCATTATTTTGGTTGAAAGAAAAACTATGGGATTTAATAATGACATGACATCCGCTCCAATCAGACTGAACCACTTAGTAGTTCCAAATATACTCTGGATGCTAACCTCCGAACCTCCATTAACGTTCGCCCTTTTACTTAGAATGGTGTCCCTGTGTCCCAGTTGCTACATAATAGAGTGTAACTTATTTTTACAAAGTTGATATTGAATACAGAGAATCACACTTTTAACATTTGCAGTTTCATAACATTTTATGTTTTCCTCTACTGTATCCTGAGCTCATATTAGGATCCTTTGTGAAATTGTGATAAAAATGTTATTCATGGGTGTTATTTCGTCTATGATAGAAACAAATCCAAATGAGAAAGAGGAAACACTTTATTAAAAGCAAAAATAAACCAGGTAAAATATCGCTGTGCATATGAAAAAACAGGACGAGATATGTAAGACAGGCCACATTTGAGGGCTTACCAGACCATGTTTCCCAAGGGTTGTCGATGATCCCCAGCAATCCATTCGTAATTACTGAATACACCAATAGTGAAGTGGAAAGCTTTTATACCACTGAAAACTTGAATTGCTGGGTAGAAACTGCTTACACCGTCAGACTTCCAAAAGCAGGTCTAGTTAAGAGTCTTGTAGGCATTTTTTTTTTTTAAATCTCTAAAATACTGTCATTTTCTGAAAATGTTGAATTCCTTTGATAACATCATTTTAAACTACAGTCATCACTGAAGTCCATTTCCATTCTTCGTTTCCTCTGACCCTGGTGTCTATAAAGAGTTAAACTATGTTCCCCCACAGAGAGCTGCCCCATTGGTGCTTATCCAAAGAGATAAAAAAAACAAAAATCTTTGGGTGAGAGCGAGTGCCCATGAAAATGGAAAGTGATGCATGGGAAAGGTTACCTGTAAAAAAACATTTAAAAAATATATATGTGTCTGAAAAAAAATATCGAAAACCTTTGGAGCCCGGCTCGTTTTGCTGTGCTGCAGTTTGCCTTTGAAGAAACGGGGGGCAATCCTGAAGAATGCCAAGAGGCTGCATGATGGATGGCCTGACGCCTCTGCCAGTGACATTCAGTTTGTGCACTGACTTTACAAACTCTCCCCCTGAGGTGCGCCGGCTCCTCTGTCTTTGCCAGTCCATCCTGTGCATCTCGTCTTACGTTTTAACACGTATTTTGATATCTCGCTATCTTGTTGGTTTTTGTTTTATAACAAAATGTTCTCTCCCTCTCATTTGGATTTTCTCTATTCCAGAATAAAAAACCCCACGGGAGTCACATTGTTATCCCTCCTCCCAGAAATGAAGGAATCCCTGCTGACCACTTCCTGTTGCCCACTTTCATCCATTTGCGCATTCCATCGTATGATTTCTTTTTTCTTTTTAAAAATATATTCTATTGATTTTTTTACAGAGAGGAAGGGAGAGGAAAAGAGAGTTAGAAACATCGATGAGAGAGAGACATCGATCAGCTGCCTCCTGCACGCCCCACAATGGGAATGTGCTCGCAACCAAGGTACCTGCCCTTGACCAGAATCGAACCCCGGACCCTTGAATCCGCAGGCTGATGCTCTATCCACTGAGCCAAACCGGTTTTGGCTATCGTATGATTTCTTATTGGGTGTTACTAATATATTTTTATTTTTAGTACCTTCTGCGTTCCACGGTTTGGAAAATGCTGAGTTAGTCAAATAACTATGCATGGGACTGTTTGATTAATGTCCCTATCCCTCTCAGGAAAATAACTTTTCCAACAGGCCCCGAGGTCTGCCTTGCTCACTGTTGAAAGTCTAGGCCCCGCTGGGCGCCTGACGTGTGCACAATAAAAATAAAACAAAACACAACTGTGAATTAAGAGCCAGCCAATCAGGAAATAGCAATGTCTGGCACAAAGTTAACAAGGATTCCCATTCTACATCGAGCCTTTTAATAGATTATACAACAGGTTCTCTCATTCCCACTGGCATGTTTTTGCCATTAGTGCTGGGTTGTTCCAGCTTCAACCAGCAATCTGTCTGTTCTACATGCACTTACACATCCCCACTAATTGAAAATATCTATTTTCTGTTTTCTCCTCGATGGGCAACATTCTGCTTTGCTGAAAAAGGAATATTTATTTTACCTGATGGTAAAAAAAAAAAAAACTAGCTAGAGTGGCTTGCAAAATTTTAAGTTCGCTATTCATGTAACTTGCTCCTATATTTTTAAAATATCCCAATATCACATTTCAACTTGTATTTAAATCGAACATGTTGTTAAACATTGTTACAGAGATGTTAAATTGCTCCACAACTTATGCGAGTAGATAAATGAGATTTGAGGACATTTACATTTGTAATTCTAGATTACAAACTGTCTAATTTGCCATTTTATTGGAAATAAAATGAGTCACTATGTTCAGCCCGCACTCAAGGAGGGGGGGAATTCGTCTATGTCTTTGGAGGGATAGACTGTAAAATAATTTAGACATATTTTCAAACCACCACATAGGCTACATACAAAAATCAATATTTTAGATACAAGAAGATACTTCATTTCCAACATAAGGAATAGTCAGATAACAAAAGAACAAAAATAAAGAGAAAAAAATCATTAATATGATTGCCAGTATAAACACATAAAATATAATTGAGGGAATAAAATATGGACCTTGAGACATGCTTAGAATTTATTATGAAAACCTGTAAGATAAAAATTTGGAAAGCGGCCGTGGGCAGTTTTGCTCAGTGGATAGAGCGTCAAACTGGGGACTGAAGGTTCCCTGGTTTGATTCCAGTCAGGAGCACTTACTTTGATTGGGGGCTTCTCTCTGGCCGAGGCCGTGATCAGGTCTTGTGCAGGACACAACCAATTGATGTGTTTCTCTCACATCAATGTTTCTCTCTCTCTTTCCCTCTTTTGTCCACTCTCCCTAAAAATCAATGGAAGAATGTCCACAGGTGAGGATTAAAAAAAAAAAATTAAATTGGAAAGCAAAAAATCTATATATATAAAAGCTTAAGGGACCAACAGACCAACCCACTGGCCGACTGGTAGCTATGACGTGCACTGACCACCAGGGGGCAGATGCTCAACACAGGAGCTACCAAGCTGCGGTGATTTGGCAGTTGCAGGTCTCAGGTGATGCACCCAGAACCAGAGAGGATGGAGCCCAATTCTGGGGTGCATCACCCGAGAACTGCCCTCTCACAATCCAGGACCCGTCGGGGAGCTGGTTTCGGCCTGGTCCCCATAGGCAAGGCCTAGGGACCCCACCGGTGCACGTGCACTGGTCCTCTAGTATCAACATAGAAAGGCAACCAAGACTTCCTCTGTCACTAAAGGCAGACTACATAGGTTAGACCAACCCTTCCAGTAAGAAAGCTAGAAAATCTGGAGGATGAATGTGTTAGAAGCTTGAGAATTAACATTGAAGAAGTATGAGGCCATAACTGTCCAAGAAGGAAACCTAGGGAGTTGAGTTTTAACTACAGGGACATCTATGAATTTAAAAAGCAGAGCTGGGCAGAGTTTAGTAGACTCAAATGACTGGGGAACACATATTGGAGTTCATAGTCTACAAGTACAGGGGCCTCGGTGAATCTCTTATGCTTTGGGTTAAGACCATGATTGGCAAACTGCGGGTTGCCAGCCACATGCGGCTCTTTGGCCCCTTGAGTGTGGCTCTTCCACAAAATACCATGGCCTGGGTGAGTCTGTTTTGAAGAGGCGGCATTAGAAGAAGTTTAAGTTTAAAAAAGTTGGCTCTCAAAAGAAATTTCAATCGTTGTCCTGTTGATATTTGGCTCTGTGGACGAATGAGTTTGCTGACCACTGGGTTAAGATATAGAGGGGAAATATGCTAAGATTAAAGGCAATTCCTAAATGGACCAGATCTTGCATGGACTGATGTCTAGCTTTTAATCATATAAATATTTTACTGGATTAGGTGATTTGAGATTTCTGCTTCCTTCATTACCTGTTTAAAAGAAAAATGTTCTGAGGGAAGATACTATTGTTCTAGACTACAAATATTTCTAGAATTTTATTTGCATTAGAGGCCTGTGCATGGATTTGTGAATTGGTGAGGTCCCTCAGCCTGGCCTGAACCTTCTTGCAATCCCGGACCCCTTGGGGGATATCAGACTGCGGTTTCAGCCAGATCCCTGCAGGCCAGGCTGAGGGACCCCACTGGGGCATGAATCCATGCACTGGGGTTCTAATATGCATATAAGATCTTTGGTTAATCTCTCCCGGCCATCCCTTTTCTCCCTTTCCTTCTGAGATTCATCAATCTGTTCCATATTTCCATGCTGTGTGAACTACAGCAGCGGTTCTCAACTTGTGGGTCACGACCCACAGGTTGAAAACTGCTAGCAAGGTCACCTAAGACCATCGGAAAACAGATATTTACATTATGATTCATTAACAGTAGCAAAATTTCAGTTATGAAGTAGCAACGAAAACAATTTTAAGATTGGGGGTCACCACAACATGAGGAACTGTATTAAAAGGTCACAGCATTAAAAAAGGTTGAGATTCTAGGCTGTTTCCAGTTGTTGGATATTATGAACTAAAGCCAACAGACATATATGCCTGTTTCTCTGTGAATATGTTTTTATTTCTCTGAGGTAAATGTTCAAGAAGACAATTGCTAGATCATATAGTAACTGGATGTTTAATTTGTAAGAAATTGCCAAACTGTTGTTTAAAGTGGCTGTACCATTTTACATTTTCACCAGCAACATACCCATCATCTTATTTCTACATATTCTCACCAACATTTCATGGTGGTATTTTTTGTTTGCTCGATTTACACATTCTGATGGGTATATAGTAATATCTAGTCATAGTTTTTAATTGCATTTCGCTGATGGCTAATATGCAAAGCATGTTTTCATGTGACTATTTGCTACATGTATACCCTCTTCAGTGAAATGTCTCTTCCTGTCTTTTGCTCATTTTCTAATTGAACTTTTTTTACTATTAAATGTTGAGAGTTCTTTATATATTCTACACCCAAACCCTTTGTTAGACATTTAATTTGCAAGTCTTTTTTCCTAGTCTATAGCTTGTCTTTTCATATTCTTCACATGGGCTTTGAAAAACAAAAAATCTAATTTTCTGAGGTTCAATGTATCACGTTTTCCTTTTGCAGATTATACTGTTGGTGTTGAGTCTAAGAACTCTTTGCCTAGCCCTAAATCCTAAATATTTTCTCCTACATTTCTTTCTGTAAAAGTTTTGCAGTTTTACCTTTTACATTTGAGTGTATGATACATTTTGAGTACAGTTTTTGTTTGAGAAAGTCTGATGCATTTCATTTTAGGTACCTCACTTTATAAATTGAATTTTAAAATATGGCAACACAGGCTGGCTGGTGTGATTCAGTTTTGAGCATCAACCTATGAAGCAGGAAGTTATGCTTTGATTCCCAGTCAGGGCACATGCCCAGGCTGTGGGCTTGATCCCCAGTAGGGGGTGTGCAAAAGGTTGCTGATCAATGGTTCTCTCCCATCATTTTTGCTTCTCTCTCTCTCTCCCCCCCTCCCTCCTTTTCTCTCTGGCAGCATATATGTCTTTTATTTTTATTTATTTTTATTTTGTGTTTAATACTCATCCAAGAATATGTTTCCATTGATTTTTAGTGTGAGTGGAAGAAGGAGGAAAAGTCAGAGAGAAACATCGATGTGAGAGAAACACACCGATTGGTTTCTTCCTGCACAACCCCTGACCAGGGCCTGGGCAGGAGAGGAGCCTGCAACCAAAGTACATGCCCTTGACCAGAATTGAACCCAGGGCTCTTCAGTCCACAGGCCAATGCTCTATCCACTGAGCCAAACTGTCTAGGGCTGTCTTTGATTTTTAAATACCCAAGGTCACAGACACATAAATTAAAAGAATGGCAATAAAAAGGAGATAACATGTTATTTATACTTTTATAGTCCATGCCTTTGTTTTTCCTGTGCCAGCTGCCAGAAGTACTTAGTCCTTTCTTTTCTGGAGTTTTCATTTCTTTAAAATTTAGTTCCAAGTTCCATTTTATCCAGTTTTTCTTGACTGCCTCTCCTGTTCTACAACGCCCATTGTTTGTACAGTTCATGCTACTTGCAACTAGATTCCAGTCTTCTTTCACTTCTTTCATACACGGTGCTCTCTCCTACCACAGGGACTTTGCACATTCTTCTCTCTGATTGCAATCCTTTCACTCCACTTGTCACCTGTGCTCCTCTCATTTCCCAGTTCGCAGGCAAAATGCTACTTTTAGGGACCAGTTAAGTCCCCTATTCTTAAAGTGTCAGAGAACTGGTACTAGTACAGTTGCTCATTAGCATTTGTTTGTTTCATTATTCAAACTTTTATCTTTCCCACTAGACCAGTGGTCGGCGAACTTATTAGTCAACAGAGCGGCAAACTGCAGCTCCAGAGCCACATTTGGCTGGTGAGCCACAGTTTGCCGACCACTGCACTAGACTATAATCTTTATGAGAGAGGTGCTATTTGGTTCTGTTCACCCTTGTATGCCCTGTATACAGCATGACAATGCCCAGCAAATAATTAATGCTGATAAGTATTTCTTTTTTTAAAATATATTTTTATTGATTTTTTACAGAGAGGAAGGGAGAGAGATAGAAAGTCAGAAACATCGATGAGAGAGAGACATCGATCAGCCGCCTCCTGCACGCCCCACAGTGGAGATGTGCCCGCAACCAGGATACATGCCCTTGACCGGAATCGAACCTGGGGCCTTTTAGTCTGCAGGCTGACGCTCTATCCACTGAGCCAAACTGGTCTCCGCAATAAGTATTTCTTGATTAAAGAAAAGAAAAAGAAGAAGAAAGAAAAAAAATGGAGAGAGAGAAACTAATTTCTAAGTAATTTTTAAAGGCACGACTAACTTACAATTGAGGGTCATAAAATCTAGGCGCTAGAATCATTTGATAGTTGATTTTCAAGTGAGAAAGCTAAGCACTAAAGTGTTTAGAACAGCAATATTTACCCAGATCATTTTTATTGGGGCCAGGTGATTAAAGTTAAGTAACACAAGACTTTAAACAAGCAGAGCCATGACTTGTATTCTTTAAGTCCCTTTAAGTGGGATAATTTCCTGACAAAGCCTCCTGTTATTTCTTCATATAGTAAAACAAAATGCAATTAAAAATGTGGGGATGGCCACACAAACCAGGGTGTGAGAACTTCCTAAAGACCGTATATCATTTCGCTGGCCTATTTAAGGAGTTAAAAATATACATTATTTTGTTTGGCACATTTTCCATTCTGTGCTCTCCGGGGAGCCCACTTGGCCTGTGGCTCATTTTTTTTTTTTAATTCCCCCATAGTTCCAGATTTTTCATCCGCCTGGCTGGATGGGAGAGAGTCACTTTGCTATTATCAGCTGCTCCGGAGCACACAGCCCTCCCAGATGCAGAGAGAAGGTAAAGGCCCCTGAGAGAGAGGACTTTCCATTCTTAGCCCAGGCAAGCTGCTGTGGCCCGAGGGGCTAATCAGGTATGGTAAACACTGATTAAATAAGGTAGGTCATCTCCATCACTGTCTGGGGGTGGCGGGAATGGGGACACCTCACGTGGGAAGGATATTTGCAGATTCAAGGCTACAATTGTAGTCACTTACGTCCTGGCCCCTGGCACTGGCAGCAGAGAGCTAGAAAGAGTGAGAGTCTGAATAGAATTCAAACAAATCACTTTTGGGGTGGAGTGGTCTCAGTAAAGACTTCCTGTCGGGCTGAAACCGGTTTGGCTCAGTGGATAGAGCGTCGGTCTGCGGACTGAAAGGTCCCAGGTTCGATTCCGGTCAAGGGCATGTACCTTGGTTGCAGGCACATCCTCAGTAGGGGGCGTGCAAGAGGCAGCTGATGGATGTCTCTCTCTCATCGATGTTTCTAACTCTCTATCCCTCTCTCTTCCTCTCTGTAAAAAATCAATAAAATGTATTTGTAAAAAAACAAAAAACTTCCTGTGGGACTGTACTGCAGTTTATCCACATGCCACGTATCCAAACTCAAAACAGAGGCCCCGCCCATGTCCTGTCTTAGCACCTCATAGTCTTGCTTGCCAGGTGGAATGGAAAAGTTGATTACACACAGCTTTGCCAGTGTCTCTTGACAGCAAGAAGCAAAAAAAAAAAAATTTTTTTTTTCTTGAACAAATGAGGTGTCAGTCAAAGCTCCAACGTTTGAAAGCAAGACCTGCTATTTTATTTTCTGAGGTTGGAGATGAACTGGTTTCAAGTTCATCCCTCAGGTGCATAATGAGCTGGCATGACTGGCTTTACGATTCAGGAATGTTCTTTCATCAAACGTGTTTTCCTTGTGTGTGTTTCTCTGCCCCTCTCTCCTGTAAAGTTGGTGTTAAGGCAACGTGGACAGCCACGGTTCCAGGAACTGCAAGAAGGGTGGATCTCGCCATTTCTTCTCTCTTTCCTAATGAGCTAAGGTCTGTGATGTGTGGAGCAGGCCCGGGCTTGAAGGAGAAAACTGACGTTGAGCTGTTCACATCATGACAGGCCCACACCCTCCACCTTGCTCAGAGCTCTAGTTTGCCTCAAAGGGATGTTTTAAAAAAGAAGAAAAAATTGAGTTGTGTGGCAGTGTGGGTGGGAGGCAGGAAGGAAAAGGAGGATTTTAGAATGAAATAGGACTTGGAAATGTGTCACAGGTTTTGATGGCAGGGAACGTGGCCTTGGAATCCACGGGAATTGTGCAGCTTCGGTGACATTAACAGCCCTACTTCCTCCCCTTGAAAGGATGGGAACCAGCCTCAGGGTCTTCCACCACCGACTCTCCACTCTCGGGGTCCCGAGGAGACACAGCCCTCATTCCCAGCTTTGGCTGCAGGTAGAATCCAGGAAAACTGTCGTTCAAAGACCTTCCTCTGGCCTGGAGACAACCCCGAGCTCAGTTTAAAACTTTAGATCCTTGCCACACAAAACGTAGCCCAAGGAGCAGTAGCCCTGTGCTCACCGGGGAGCTTGTTAGAGGCACAGAGTTCTCACCCGGACCTCGAGGGTCAGGTCTAACCTGGTAACAAGAGTCCCGATGATTCCTGTGCACAGGAACACTGGAGAAACCATGCTAGAGCGAGCATATCAAACTCGAGGCCCGTGGGCCGCATGCCTCGCTTATCTGCCCCATGTTAGCCTATGGGTTTGACATGCTTGTTATAGAGCAGTGGTTCTCAACCTGTGGGTCAAGACCCCTTTGGGGGTCCATCGACCCCACACAGGGGTCGCCTAAGACCATCAGAAAACACAGATATTTACATTATGATTCACAACAGTAGCAAAATTACTGTTAGGAAGTAGCAAAGAAAATAATTTTGTGGTTGGGGGTCACCACAACATGAGGAACTGTATTAAAGGGTCCCGGCATTAGGAAGGTTGAGAACCACTGCTCTAGAGCAAAGCCCTCCTTTTCTAGATTAGGCCTGATCTGGGGAGTCAGTAGCTGGTCTCATCCAACAAATCAGAGTGCACTGTTCTACGCTGCCCATCCCCCCACCCACCCATAGGGCACTGCTTCTCTTGAGTTGAGAGTTATTTGTACTTGTGTTCACTAGTGTGGTTCCTTCCTGGGTTTTGACACCTAGATAGATAGATAGATAGATAGATAGATAGATAGATAGATAGATAGGTAGATAGCCAGTCCCTCATTCACATAAACATAAATATAAACATAAACATAAACATAGACATAGACATAAACATAAACATAAATATAGACATAAGCATAGACATAAACATAAACTGGGTTCCCATTATCCCTGGTATAACTCATGGAAAACACCTAGCACAGGGCCTGGGCATGTAATAGGCCCCCAACTGACCCTCTGCTCATATGCATAAGGTTATTAACGCTAGTAGTTACCACTGTCATTAATTTTTTGTGTGCAGTGAAAGTAACAGAAAGCAGTGACAGTTTTCCATGGAGGTTGGCTCGGCGACCCAATTAGCTTTTAAACCAGACCAGGAAATCGGAGGTGGGGATGGGAGGGTTATTTTTACTTGAATTCCTGCCAGAGGACAGTGGGTAGTTACTCCACAGCTCCTTGTAATCATAAAGGGATTATCTCTCCCTGCTTTCCTGGCATTGGCGAAGTAAAAGGATGTGGGGTTTTCCGGGGGGGGGGTGGCATTCTTCTGCCCACTGTAAGCTCAGACTTTCAGCAAAATCGGGAGACATTCCTCTGCTCACCTGGGATCTCTTTCTTCATTTTCCCCTTCCTGTTTTTCTTCCCTCTTCCTTTTTCTTCCTTCCACATTGATTGAGCACCTACTATATTCTAGGCTCTATAGTACTGCTGGTAAAATACACAGTGCTTAATTCTTTCCCCTGAAAAGATCTTATTTGTACCAAGGAAAACATCTATATTCCTATAGAAATATAGCTACCCTATAATATTGTGATTTATAAAAACAGTATATATTTAGTCATTCAAATGACCATATATTTCTCATATACTGCTGGTCTTCCTCCAAACTTCCTGGCTCACAGCTCCCAAAACCCTGGGAATTTCCTCTGTGATAATGAGGTGACTTTTGGGATTGGAACCAACCACGTGACTAGAGGGCCATTGGAACCAACCACGTGACTAGAGGGTTCAGTCCCATCCCCTGGCCTCTGAGGTGGGGAGAGAGGCTGGAGGTTGAATTCAATCACTAGTAGCAAATTTTTTTTTAAATCAGTCAAACTTATATAATAAAACTTCCATCAAAACCCAAAGAATGAGATTTAGAGAGGCTCTGGGTTGGTGATCACATGGGAATTCTGGGAGAAGGTGCTTCTGGAGTGGACACGAGAGCTCCTTGTCTGTTCTCACATACCTTACCCTGTGCGTCTCTTCCATATGGTGGTTCCTGAGTTATATCCTTTTATAATAAACCAGTGATCTGATAAGTAAAATGTTCTGGGTTTTTTTTGGGGGGAGGGGGTGATAATCAAACCCAACTTGGGGCAAACATTGTTAAATCTTTAAGCCCCTACAGAAAGAACAGGTAATTACATAGAAACATCTTCCACTCTCTTCCCTGTATCTCCTTTGAAAGGGTAGAGAATGAGCTGCCTACCCCCAATCTAAACTGGGGGCTCATCTGGTCACCTGTAACATAGATTCTTTGTTCTCTCATACAGTGGTACCTCGAGATACGAGTTTAATTCATTCCGTAACCTTGAGGCGTGGGAAACTATGAGACGCTCGAGTCACAGTAAACTGGTGGGTCGTGTGCAGCCGGCCGATCCACGCGATTACTCCTATCTCAAATGTTGCTCGTATTTCAAAGCAAAAATCGCCCGCTCAACGGCTTGTATCTCAAAAATCTCGTATGTTAGGGCACTCGTATCTTGAGGTACCACTGTACTTGAATACAAGAATAGCTGTAAGTGAAGCCAATTGAGAATATACTTCGTTATATGTGGAAGTTAAGTCAAGAACAACTGCACTAGTATGTTTTTAATAAATGTCCTCACCTAGACTCCTAAATCAGAGTTCTTGCTGTTCTTCCTTTTTCTTACAGAATTTGGGGGTATAGAATTCTTACAGGTCAGTTAGAATTGGGCTACTCTTGACAACTATGCTGGCCTATAAGGGATTTCATGCCTTCTTTAGACATTTTCACTTCCCAGACATGGGATGGCAGATCCAGGGCCTGGTGATAAGCCTGCCGAGAGTGCCAACATGCCTGTCTAATGAAGAAGATGTTGAAGTTATTTTCTTTAGGGTTATACCAATTGATTTTTATTTTTTCATAGAGGCTGTGGAGATGGAGGTGGTAGGAATTGGGCATACACTGTCCTTTCCCTCTGGCGGAGAGACCAAGGGCAGTCCTCTCTGGGCTGTATCAGTGATTCCACACACAGACGTGGATTGCTAGAACTATACTAACTACAAAACCTATGTAATAAAAGGCTAATATGCAAATCAGCCCAACGGTGGAATGACAGGTTGCTATGACACACACTGACCACCAGGGGGCAGACGCTCAATGCGGGAACTGCCCCCAGGTAGTCAGTGCACTCCCACAGGGGGAGCACTGCTCAGCCAGAAGCCGGGCTCACAGCTGGCGAGCGCAGTGGTGGTGGCGGGAGCCTCTTCTGCCTCCGCAGCAGTGCTGAGGATGTCCAAATGCCTCATGGGAAGTGGGCTTGAGCCGTCAGTCAGACATCCCCTAGGGCTCCTGACCCCTGCCCTCAGAGCATGAATTTTGTGCACCAGGCCTCTAGTGAAGTAATGTTTTACTTCTAAGGATTGAACCTCTATTAGATCTTGTTCCTAAGTAAGAGAGTGTAAGTAATAGGGCCATGTTTCATTAGCCCCTGAATGACTTCCACTCTGAGATAGAACAACCTTAGAAAGGTGTGTCATAAAATAAAAGCCTTATCTGTGTAAAATAAGCAAAGGTAGGGTAAATCAGAATTAGATAGAAGCCTGAATCATAAGACTTGGGGAAGACATTTCTGGAACTCTACAGTAAAACTAACCAATACCTAGTAAGATATTCCCGAGTAGAAGTCCTCTAGGTCTAGTTTAATAAATAGCTATGTTTTATGTTATAAGTATAGCTTTAAAAGTGATTAGAAAATTTGTATTTTAAGCAGCAATAACATGGCTCCTTTAATAAGAGGCGGGAAAGCGATAGCACAGCAGGTAGGCATAACATGTTTTTTTTTAAAGTAGATCAATGACTTTTCAAAACTTTATCACTGTATTTATTAGCCATCTAATCTCGGACGCTTTATTTCACCATTCAAAATGCCCATTTATCATCTTTAATGTGAGAATTAGGAAATTCAACCAACTGGAGAGTTCTATGGATTAAATGAGATAATGTGTCTGTTATACAGAGATAGGAACAAACTCATTTTTTTGCAGACTCTTCTCCCACCAGAATAAAATTTACTGCCCTTGATACACATTGGGTGGATGTCAATTTTCTTTCTTTTTTTTTTTAAAGAACGTACAGTAAAATTGGATCCTTTGGGGGTATAGAATTCTGTGAATGTCGCCACATTTATAGATTGGAACAACCACAGGACGCAAAACAGTTCCATCTCCCCACCAAAGACTCTTTGGACCCCCTCTTTGTAGACTCCCCATGCACCCAACTCTGGGAAACACTGATACATCCTCAATTACTAGAGATTTGTGCTTTTGAGACTATCATATGCATGGAATTATGTACTATGTAACCCTTGGAGACTGGCTTCTGTCAGTCCACAGCCTGCCTTTGAGATGCATCGAAGGTGTTGTGGGCATCAGCTGTCTGTTCCTTGCTATTGGCAAGTGGCATTCCACTGCATGGAGGCATCACAGTGTGTGGACTGGCTCATTGTGGATACTTGGTGTGGCTCTCAAATGTGGCCATTCCGAATACCACTGCTGTGAGCATTTGATGGGCAGCTTTTCGTGTGAAAGCACATTCTCTGATCTCCAATGAAAATACCCAGGACCAGGATTTCTGGGCCCTGTGGTCCATGTACGTGTACTTTATACAAACTGCAAAACTCTTTTCCAGCGTGTCTGAACTATTTTGTCTTTCCACTCGCAGCGTCTGAGCGAGTTCCAGCTGCTGTGTGTGCTCACCAGCATTTGGCATCACGAGGGTGTTTTGTTTTAGTAATTCTCGTAGGTGCGTAGAAGTATTTCCTGTGGTTTTAATTTGCATTTCTCAAATGGCTAGTAATGTTATCTTTGTGTGTGTGTGTGTGTGTGTGTGTGTGTGTGTGTGTGTGGCCATATATACATATTCTCAGGTGCAGTGTCTATTCAAGGTTTTGCCCATTTTTAGTTGCGCTATTTATTTTTAGTATCGGGATTATGTTACCTATAGCTCAATTTGAGAATTGACAGATCTACCCTGTTGTCTTCTAATACACGAGCACCGTCTGGCTCTCCATTTATTTAGATATCCTTTGGTTTCTCGCATCAGTGTTTTACAGTGTTCAGCCTAGACATACAGTACAGGTTTTGTGAGATTTATGGCCAAGTATTTTTGTTTTTAAAGCTACAGTAAGCATTGGGTTTTAAAATTCCTGTTCCCAACTGTTTATTGCCACCATGTATATAAATGGAATTGATTTTTGTGTGTTGCCTTATATCCTGTGATTTGCTAAACTCACTTATTATTTCCAGGAGCTTTTTGTAGATTTCTGGAGGCTTTCTACATAGCAATTCATGTCATCTGTGAACAAGGACAGGTTTATTTCTTTCCCAAGCTCATGCTGAAGTGTTCTTGGTCCACAGGTCAGTGGGCACGTCCAGGGTTTATGCTACTATGCCTCCACAGGAGGGGAGAGAGGAGAAGAAATTGTGCAAGTAAAACAAATTTTCGTCTCCTTTCCTAATCCTCCTGCTATTGTTTACTCTTTAAAGTCCTCTAGAGATTCTCCACGTGCTCTAAGCAGGTCGTACAGCTGCATTCGACGGGAAAGACAGGGAGGTTGTGCTTGCTAGATCTTCCCTTGAACCAAGACCAGACACTGTATTTGGAATCTTCCTCAACCCCACACACTCATCCCCGGTCATTGGAATATATTAGTATTTCTTCATTCATACTCTTTTTCTGTCTTTCCTTCCCAGCTTCCTCTTCTGACCTTAACCTTGAGCAGATAGCCAGGGCGTGAGCAAGGAGCATGCCCACAGAACACCGTAAAATCAGCCGCACATTGTACATCTGGAGCTTTAGCCTCCTTCGCCCTGGGCTCCAAGAAATTGAGTTAAATGAGTCTGGACACAGGGCCAGGGCAAACTTTAGCTGAGCTTATGTTCAGATTATTTCAAATTAGTAAATTAATGAGCTCCCTAAGCCACTGAAATTGTCTGGATCAATTTACAACACAGAAAATCAATGGACGCTTTCTTTGGTTGGTCAGTGTGGTTATTGGGAACTCTGCACCATTTGCATTTTGAAATAAGTCTTGTGCCTGTGTGGCCAGTACAGGTGATGGGTTGCCATGAGAAGCAGCAGGAGGGACCCCACGGAAAGAGTCAATCAAAGAAACACGGGGATGTGATGCTCTTGAGACTTGATTTTTCCTGCATTCACCGGTTTCCTTGTTTTGTCTCTCTTCCAGGTCATCAAGTAGACCTTGGCTTTGTGAAAAGATCTTTCCTTTCACACATGACCTGGCTGGTGATAAGTGGATCTAACCCCATGCAAGTTGCTTGGCGGGTCTTGCTGATTCTGAATAAATTTTGGAGGGGAATGTAACTATTTTCTCTCTTTTCTGTGTCCAGTGCCAGTAGAGAGCGGGTCCAGTTCCTGAGGAGAGGAGCTGGGGATTGAGAAATATGAAAGAAACAAGACACAAAAATGGAAAGAAAAGCTGGGGCCAGGTGGACCATTGCCCTCTTCTGATGGAAAGACAGTGACCCCAGAGCCCATGCAGCCTGTTTATTTTATACCCCCCAAACACCAGGAAGTTTCACCAAAAGTCAAGACAAAGGAGATGATTTGCCTTCTTGAGTAGGCCCAAGCATTCCTGGTGCTTGACTGGATTTACATATCAAAACCCACTACCGGACACCTGGGCTGAAATGAAGGTCAAGTTGATAACAACCTTGCCTTTTTGGCAAAGCCTGTTCCCAGGGCATGGCTTTGCCTGTCGCCTTGGGTTCAGCTGACAATTTAAAGAAATGCCCATGTGCCTTCCCAGGCGCTCTCTATAGGGAAAGTTATCCCTGGTTTTAAGTAGTTCTTGTTCTTTGCCCTGCATTTTTATTTATTTTATTTTTTTCAGCTAGGGAGCGTCCCATGGACACACTCCAGGGTTCACTGTAATTCTTCCTTTCTCACATTTCCCCTACATCTGGAGGCTCTCAGCATAGGTCTGCAACATCGCCATCTGGTGGCTCCAGAGCTACATGGATGAGGAAAACAAACAACAAAAAATGCTCTTTTCTCATATACACCTCCCACCCCCACCCCCCAAGCCATTTCTTCGGATTTTCTCAGTTGATTTAGATGGAACTCATGACAGAATTGCCATTTGAGGCTTCTGCTCTAGCCCATTCTCTCTTCCCACACATCCATGCCACGAGGTGTATGAGGTCAAAAAGAAAGAAATCAGAAACGTTTGGAAAGCAAAAGGGTCTCTGATTTAAACAAACAAACAAACAAAACCTTTTAAGAATTATGTAGAGATAATGGTGCGACTCAAATACATCTGATCTGAGTGTAGTTGTAGTGAGTTTCCTTCACTGCTTAAGTAACTTTAGGAGTTTTCAGTCTCTTAGCACAGAGAGAATTTTCGGACAAAGATATCTTTTTACTTCTATGGTTCTGGGTGTTTGGGGCATTGATGAAGAGTGTCTTGCACATCAAACTCTCTCCTCCTGGCCCCTCCTTTAACTCCAGTCCTGCCTTGGCCCTAAAGGTGCTTGGTTGTTTCCTGGGCTTATGTTTTGCCTAAGTGAATCTGGGGAGACTTTCTGTTGCCTGGAATTTTAATATTGTAGCTGAAAATGCCGAAGGAACACTAACAGCTTCAGGAATCCTGATGGACCCATATGCTCACACGGAACAGGAGTCATCCGGGCAGTGTTTTTATTTCACCACTGTTGGCCTCTCTTCTCTCTTCCCCAACTTGCTCACCTTAGGAATCCCTCTCATTTCTCGTGTCCAATTTCCCTTTAATGTGCCATGTCTATGTGTATGCCTATAAATGTGTGTCTATTTCTGTGTGTATATGTGAATGGGGTGTGTATATGTATATTCTATAGGAGAGATACAGAGTTGATGAAAAGATACTGAATTATCTTTATGCTGGATGATCAATCTCTGTGCAGGGGAGTACCAAAGTAATTTATCACACATGAATTTCAAAACATTTAAGGACAAGGACTAAAGCTCTTTCTTTAAAAAAAAAAAACTTAAAATTTTGGAAATTGCAGATCAAGCCACTCAAAAACATACATAGAAAGCCAATGATCAGTTGGAACCCAAATGTCAATTCAGTTTGGGAACTTTATTATCAGACAAACTCATGAAAAGAATAACTATCTGGATTCCTGATAATTTCACCAAAAATATTGAAGTAAAAAAAAAAATGTCCCAATCCAAAAATCATGTTACAGAACTGATGTACCAAGAATTTTTTTTTTTTGATTTCAGAGAAGAAGGGAGGAGGAGAGAGAGAGAAACATCAATGATAAGAGAGAATCAATGGTCAGTATAAACTCTCTGATTAGTGGATAAAGCATCCACCCGCAGACTGGAGGGTTCTGGGCTTGTTTCTGGCCAAGGGCACATACCTTGGTTGTAGGGTCGATCCCCAACCCTGGTTGGGACACGTGCAGAACACAACCAATCAATGTGTCTCCTTTTTTTCTTCCCATTGACCTCCTCCTGGCTTCCCCTAAGGATTCCCCCATTAAGTTAATTAACACATTCATCCCCTCAAATATATATCTGTTGTGTTGGTGTGTTTTTTTTTTTTGTGAAAACATTTAAATTCTACTCTCTTAACAAATTTCAATTAGACATGCGGTGTTGACTATGGCCATCCTGCTATACATTAGATCCTCAGACCTCATTCATCTTAAAACTGAAAGTTCTTGGACAAATTAGAAATCATTATTGGGTTCAAACTATCTTAAACCAATATTCGTTTAGATTAACCACTCATTTACTTTTTTTTTTCCCTAACCACCACTTTCTCCATTTCAAATATTCTCTGTGGAATCAGCTTACTTCTTCCATATCGAAACCCTTAGAAATGCCTCTGTGAATGGCTTGTTGGTATAATGTCTCAGTTTGGCTTAAATACTTTTATTTCAAAATTGCTTAACAGATTTTTGTTGTAATATACTGTACTTGCAGAAAAGCTCAGAAACCAGAAGTGCGTAGTTTGAAGAAATTTTAATTAGTGACAGCACCCATGTCAGAGGAAGAGATAGGGCATTCCAGCACCACAGAAGCTTCTCTCATGACCGTTCTGTTAACCTTTCACCTTAGGTTAGCAACCACGCTGCATTCTAAAAGCTGAGATTGGCTCTGCCTTTGTGAACTTTATACAACAGAACTGTACAGCATATCGTTGTTTATGTCTGACTTCATTTTTTAAAAATATATTTTTGTTGATTTTTACAGAGAGGGAAGGAGGAAGGATAGAGAGTTAGAAACATCGATCAGCTGCCTCCTGCACACCCCCCATTGGGGATGTGCCCACAACCAAGGTACATGCCCTCGATCAGAATTGAACCTGGGACCCTTCAGTCCGCAGGCCGACGCTCTGTCCACTGAGCCAAACCAATTAGGGCTATGTCTGACTTCTTTTGTTGAAAGATATGTTTGTGATACTCATCATGCTGTTGAAAGTAAATCTAGTTCATCTCATAGATGTAGAATTTCATTGCCTTTTATCCATTTGACCAACAATAGACCTTGGGTTAATTTCATTATTTGTCTATTACAACCATGAACTTGCTATGAACTTCCTTGTGTATGCCTTTTGGTATGCAAAGTATGTGCTCCTTTTGTAATCCAATAGAATTTCTGGTTCATATTTATTCATATATTCCTCTTTAGTAGAAACTGCTAACAGTTTTGCAAAGTTCTTGTATTAATTAATACTTCCATAAGCAAGTGTATCAATGTTCCAGTTGTTCCACATCATTGAATCTGGAACTGTCTGCCTTTTGTATTTTATCCATTTGGGAAAATGTGAAATCACTTGATAGTTTTAATTGGCATTTCTTTGGCTAATTAAGTCCATTTCCATAATTTTGTTGGCCGTATGGACACACTACTTTGGGAAATGCCTATTCAACTCATTGACCTATCTATTTTTTGAATATTGACAAATAAGAATTTTTAAATATTCTACATGCAACTCCCTTATAGGATACTACACATATTTTTCCTATACTTTTCACACTCTTACCAGTGCCTTTTGATAAATAAAGTTTCTTAGTTTTAAGGTAGTATAATATATCAATTATATCCTTTATGGTTAGTGGTTGTATGCATTAAGGAAATCTTTGTCTTACCACAATATAGTAAAAATACCCTTTTATGTTTTCTTCTGAAAGTTTTATTGTTCTATTTTTCACCTTTAGAGCTATGTTCCATTTTGAATTATTTTCCATATATAGTGAGAGGTAGGAGTGAAGATTCAATTTTTCATCTGGCTAGTCAATTGACTTAACACATTTTTATTTAAAAATTTTATTGTATTTCCATATAAATTTTAAAGGTAACTTGTCCATTTCCAAAAGAAGTATTCTGCTGGAGTTTTTATTGGAATTCCATAAAATTTTATAGATCACTTTGAGAATTCATATCTTAATTTGAGTCTTTTAGTTTTTTGAAGTTGTCTTACTTATCCATTTATTAAAGTCTTCTTTAACTTCTCTCAGTAATATTTTGCAGCTTTATTGTATAACCTAGCACATATTTCATTAGACTAATTTGTATCCTTATGCTATTATAAATAACATGGTTTATTTAAAAATTTTAAAGTTTGTACCAAAAAAATCAACTTGGTTTATCTTTTTAATCCAAGTATCCTGCTAGATTTATTACTCATTTTAATAAGTAATCTATACACTATTATTTTTTTGTGTGGTCATTTCATATTAGAATCATTGCAGTTTTATGCCTTCTTTATTATTTTCACTTGTTATCTTTACCTTCTTTACTTAGCGCGCCTGCAGGGACCAAATAGTGCTGAATAGAACTGACAGTAGTATGCAAGCTTATTTTCTTCCCCAACTCAGGAAGTACGTTTAAAATAGTTCACAATCAAAATGAGATCTGCTTCTATTATTTATTTATTTTATTTTATTGTTGACAGTATTACAGATGTCTCCCATTTTAATATACAATTTATTAGAATAAGGAAGCTTCCTCCTACTCTTTCATCTGCTAAGTGTTGTTTTCTAAATTACTAGTGAAGTTTGGCTTTTGTCAAGTGATTTTTTTTTTCAAGGTTCCTCCCATTTAAATATCCAGTTGATAAGCATCATTTATGGGAAAATTATCATTTCTCCCACTGCACTGAACTGGTATTTTTTTCAAAATATTTTTATTGATTTCAGAGGGAAAGGGAGAGGGAAAGAGAGAAATGTCAACGATGAGAAGAATCACTGATCAGCTGCCTCCTGCACACCCACCACTGAGGAACGAGCATACAACCCGGGCATGTTCCCTGACTGGGAATCAAACTATGACCTTCTGATTCATAGGTCTACGCTAAACCACCGAGCCACACTGGCCTTGCTGAAGTGGCATTTTTGCCATAAAATTAGAGTACTTTGTTGTTGTGTATGTGTGTGTTTCTAGAATTTATGTCCTTTCTCATTGGCATGTTCATCTGTTACTTACCTGATCCCACCCTGTTTTACTTGCTGTAGCTTTATAATACTGCTGATAGCATAGATTCTCCATTTTTTTTTTGTGTGTGTGTATGTGTATGAATGTGGTTCTTTATCAAGGATGTTTTACTATGTGTTACTATGTAACTTTTCCAAGCAATTTGACAGTTTTCACACAAACTAAATATGCTTAGTGACTGCAATTTCATTGAATCTATAGATCAATTGCGCAGAATTAACATGTTCAACGAGACTGAATTTTCCATTTGGTATTTCTCCATTTATGCGTCTTCTTACTTGTCAAGTGATTTAAAGGCTCCTATTCATAAGAGAGATTAGCTTTAATTCCCCTTGAATGTTTTTGTCAGGATTTGTAATCCATGATTTTTTAAAAAATTCCTTATTAGAGAATACGTTTATTGATTTTAGAGAGAGAGGAAGGAAGGAAAGAGAGAGAGAGAGAGAGAGAGAGAGAGAAAGAGAGAAACATCAATAGGTTGCTTCCCATAGGCGCCCCAGCCAGGGTTCGAACTTGAAATCTGGGTATGTTCCCTGACCAGGAATCAAACCCACAACTTTTTGGTGTGGAGGATGATGCTGCAACCAACTGAGCCACCGGTCAGGGCATAATCCACCCTTTGCAAAGTGAATTATGGAATGTTCACTCTTTCCCCATCCTGTGGGAGAGTTTTTGCAATGTTGATAATGCTTCTTAAGTAATTTAGGAAGAATTGCTGATAAAGTTGTCAAGGCCTGAGGAAGTTTGTTCTTAAATGCTTATTTTGTACCTAAATTACTCTTACGTAATATAGCAGGAATATTTAGGTGTTCTACTTCTTCTTTTTCCAAAACTGATAAAATTTTCCCCCCGGTATATTAGCCAAAACAGACTGCAATGGTGCGAAACAGCTCTAACACTGAGTGGCTCCCCACAGCCTGGGTTTTGGGGCTGATTTTCACACATCTGTACGGCAGGTGTGGTTCTGCTGACCTTAGCGGGGGCTTAACTCCAGGGGGTAGGTCAAGTTCAGGTCAGTTCCACAGCCTTATTCAATCTACAGAGGACCTCTTCTTCTTTTAGTGGGTGGAAAACGGGCAAAACCAAACCATGCCAGCACATTTAAAATGTTTGCTCCCTAATTGTCAGCTCATATTTATTTCATTGGCCCAATCAAGGCACAAGGCCAAGCCCAAAATTCCTGTGGAGGATGCATTGATCAAGGTGTTAGACTTTGTCAAAGGAGGTAAGGGAAAGAACAGCTATCCACCACCAAAACATTATTTTTTTTGACAGAAATTTTAAATTTATTACCACAAAATAGTCACCATCTTAAAACGTGTTTATGGTCCTGACCGGTTTGGCTCAGTGGATAAGAGGGTCGGTCTGTGGACTGAAAGGTCCCAGGTTCCATTCCAGTCAAGGGCATGTATCTTGGTTGAGGGGGCACATCCCCAGCAGGGGGTGTGCGGGAGGCAACCAATCGATGTTTCTCTCTCATGGAAGTTTCTAAGTCTTTATCCCTTTTCCTTCCTCTCTGTAAAAAAAAAAATCAATAAATATATATTTTTAAAATGTGTTCATGATATCTCCTTTTTCATTTCTCATCTTGTTGATCTGTGCCTTTTCTCTTTTTTTACTTTTTTAGTCTTGTAAGAGTTCTCTCAATTTTATTATTCTTTTCAAATACCAACTTTTGGCTTGTTAATTTTCTCCACTGTAGCCTTTTAAATATTTCAGTGATTATTGCATTTATTCATTACTTTTCACGGTTTAATTTGCTGTTGGTTTTCTAATTCCTTGACATAGATTCTTAGATAATTTTTTTTTTTTTGGCTATAATTATTTCTCTAAGTAAAGCTTTAGGAGATCTCATAAGTTTTGGTATGCGGGTAATTTTATTATATTTAAGTGAAAAATATTTTAATTTACTTTGTTATTTTTTGACATGTAGTTTAAAGTGTGGTATTTAATTTCATATTAAGAATTTTTCTACCTACATTATCCATTTATTTCTAGGTTAAATTTCCTGTGGTCAGGTGATATTTTCTGAATGATCTAATTCTTTGAAATTTGGTGAGACTTATGACCCAGCATTTGCCCAATTTGGGAGAAATTTTCCCCCAATTTGAAAGAAATGCATATTCTAGATCAGGGGTAGGCAAAGGATAACTCACAATTATAATGTTTTTATAAAATAAAAGTTTTATTGGAATGCAGCTAGTCCACTCATCTATGTATTATCTATGGCTGCTTTTTGCTATAATGGCAAAGCTGAGTAGTTGTAGTAAGAGATCATATAGTCTGCAAGTCTAAAGTACATAGTTACTATCTTGTCCTTTAAGGAAAAGTATGCCAATATCTGTTGTTGGTTATTGGATCAACATTTTGTAAATATCAACCAGGTCACATTTATTATTTATGTTGCTCAGATCTTCTATATTTTTACAATGCTTTATCCTTATTTTAGCTTCTATTGAAAGAGCTGAGGCTGAGGGAGCGCTCATAATGTGAAATTGTCTATTTTCCCTTTTAGTTTTATCTTGCTTTATATATTTTGAAATGATGTTATTGGGTGTATAAAGAAACAGGATTATGATATATTTCTAGTGGATTGACCTTATTATTATTATTACAAAATACCTTCTTTTGGTGTATGTGTGTTTTTTTATTAAGACCCAAGTTGTCACATATTTTAAAATACACATTTCCTGGTGGTGTTTGGGACAAGAAGAGTGTTGCTTGCTTGAACACATTATTTTTTTTATCCTTTCAACCTTTTATATCTTTATATTTAAGTCACCTTTTTTTGATAACTCACTTATATTTTGGTTTACCCCTTAACAATCTTAGTCTTTCAATTAGATTTACTCTAATTTAATAAATTAAATTTAGTAAGTTTGCTAATATAGTTAAATGTTAAACTAGTTTGCTATTTGTTTTATCTTGTTCCATGTTGCTTTTCTTTTTTTTTTTTCTTCTTATGCTGGAAGTTGGATGTCCCTTAACTGTGTCAAAAATTTTGATTTTATTTTTCTTTCATTTCTAGAATGGTATTACATGTTCTTTAAATAATCTACTTGGTTGGCCTTTCAGTATTTTATTCTCTTAAAACATATGAAGCATACTTATCATCTATTATTTTCTTTTAATTGCTTTTTCTCAATTCTCTGCAGTCCTGAGTCTCCTAGTCAGTCACAGATCCTCTTTTCTCCTGAGTTCTGGTCTTTTTGCTTTGAGATCGTGCTCTTTGGAACTCTATCTGTGGGAACTTTTTGATGTCTGATAGGAAGCTGTGCTCTTTCAGAGAGGATTTTTAATTTGCTTTTAACAGGGACCCTGGGATACCACCAACCAGTGAGGGCCTCATGTTGCCCTCAAAATAGAGAGGCCGAAAAACATCAAGATCCACTATTTGCCCTCAGGCTGAAAGCTAACTTCAGTCCTCAGAGACCTTTCTGAATTATTCTTTTTAACTCCACTTTTGGACTTTTAGGATTTTCTTTATTTTATTGCCAACTCAATGATACATGCGATATATTTTAATTTTTTATAGTAAACTCAAAAAATATATAGAATGCTGCATAAAAATATGTAATTTAATGTATAAACAACTTTATACATATACTTAGGTCAAGAACTGGGACTTCACCACTGTCTGCACCAGTAAGATATCAATCACAAGTCTTTATTTCAAAAAGCCTTGACTTTTATAGTAATTACTCCCTTGCATTTCCATGTAATTGAATCACTCAAGTTGCATTCCTAGACATCAACATTTAATCATGCCCATTTTTTATTTGATTTGTCTCTGAAGTCCTTTATAATTTACAGGACTTTATAATTCTCTCCACCACCCTTGCTTTTCCTTACAATTCAACTACTGAAAACAAAAATCCACAGAGTGGATTTCGCTGATTACTGCTCATGGTGACTCCCAGCATGCTCCTCTGTGCTCTGTGTCTCCTGCAGATTGTTAGTGGGATCCAGGTTTGTCTCTTCAGCAGGTGTTTAGATGCCTGTGTGTTCTTTCATCTAGTGCCTGGTCATCTTTCTTTCCTTTTTAAAAAATATATTTCTATTGATTTATATAGAGCTGAAGGGAGAGGGAGAGAGATAGAAGCATCAGTGATAAAAGAGAATCATCGATTGGCTGCCTCCTGCACACCCCATACTGGGGATCGAGCCCACAACCCAAGCAAGTGCCCTGACCAGAAGCAAACCATGACCTCCTAGTTCATAGGTCGACATTCAACCACTGAGCCATGGCTGAGGGGCTGATTGTCTTTCTTAGCATTTGTTTCAGCTCAGTACATTGATCCTTTCACTAATTGGGGGTGTCAATGATGATATTCTTATTTACCATTTCTTTTGCATTTATTTCTTGGAACTTTTTATGAAGAGATTAGAGGCCCGGTGCATAAAATTCATGCATGGGGGGTTGTCCCTCAGCCCAGCCTGCACCCTCTCCAATCTGGGACATCCCTCTCATAATCCAGGACTGCCAATTCCCAACTGCTCACCTGCCTGCCCATCTGATGGCCCCAAACTGCTTCTGCCTGCCAGCCTGATTACTCCTAACCATTCCCCTGCCAACCTGATCGATGCCTAACTGCTCCCTTGTGGGCCCGATCGCCCCCTAATGCCCTCCCCTGCCAGCCTGGTCTCCCCTAACTGCCCTCCCCTGCAGGTCTGGTCTCCCCCAACTGTTCTCCCCTGTAGGCCTGGTCCCCCTCCCCCAACTGTCCTCCCTTGCAGGCCTGGGTCCCCCTCCCCCAACTGTCCTTCCTTGCAGGCCTGGTCTCCCCTAACTGCCCTCCTCTGCTGGCCATATTATGGCTGCCATCTTGTGTCTACATGGGGGCAGCCATCTTGTGTGTTGGATGGTAGTTAATTTACATATTACTCTTTTATTAGATAGAATGCTTTTCATGATCTAGCTAGCTAGTTATCTAGTGATACAGTTCACATTGGAAAGGCAAAATAATGACTGATTTGTTTATATATCAGTTTTCACTGTAGAAAATTGATTTCTCATTTGCCTGAAGGTGATTGATTAATTTGCATGTGTGTATATAAATACTTTTATATTTATTATATTTTATATATAAAATGTGAAGTGTAAATATACACACACCAGTATGTATATAAGCTGAAACTCATAGATTTAAATAGATTTTATACATTTAGATCCATTGAAAATATTATCCCTCATTAAGTAAAAATCATTCCATCTTTGGCCATCTTCAAGTTGCCTCCAAGGCCCTTTGAGTAAAACCCAGATATTCCAGATTTATTTTGTACATTTCCTGCCCCAGACTGAGAATCAGTTTTTTGTGGTTTTTTTTTTCCGCCAAAAATCCTGCTTTCTTTCAGTGGGAAACCATAGTGTAAACTACAATTGGAACAATATAAATGCTCACATTATTTGTTTGTTCATTTCCGTAAGCCTTCAGGAAATATTTAATATTCATTTTACCCAGAATTTATTTTCCTGTGGTGAAGTTTATCGGGTTAGTCTGACTTATCACAAGAAAATGAAGTATATTGCCATTGTTTAACTTAGAGTGTCATACTGTATTTCTACAGCATGAATGGTTACCTAAAACTTAATACGCATGGCTGAATCAATTTTTTAAAGTCAGTTTTCTATTTGTGAACATTTAGGGTCGCCCCTCCCAAAATATTAGATTTGTACAAGCAATACTTCCTGTAACTAACTCCTTGTATAAAATCCGCATGAATTCCTTAGTTAAATTTTCTCCAGGTGGAATTGCAAGTGCTAATTTTCTGATTATAGTATTTTAATGCCTGTGAGATAGACTTCAAGCCTATTTCTGTCTTTATTTTCCCTACAATATTACTCAAGGGTAGAGAGTAGAGAAGACACTGACCATACTTTTCATTGTAAATTAATATATTGGCAGTCTAGCTTATCAGTAGGATGCTGGGCGGTGTCTGGGGAGGCTAAGGGAGGCATCAACCCAATACAGGGTCCAAATTCTTGTCAGGGCTCAAGAAGGGATTCGAGAGTGTGACAGAATGACTTACCAAAGCATAGTTAATTTATTAAAAAGCTAGAATGCATTAGAGAAGCGAGAGAGGTTGACTTCAGAGAAGGGGGATACCCTTATAGGGTCTAGGTATGTTTTTTTAAAAAATATATATTTTATTGATTTTTTACAGAGAGGAAGGGAGATGGATAGAGAGTTAGAAACATCGATGAGAGAGACATTGATCAGCTGCCTCCTGCACACCCTCCACTGGGGATGTGGCCGCAACTAAGGTACATGCCCTTGACCGGAATCAAACCTGGGACCCTTCAGTCCGCAGGCCGATGCTCTATCCACTGAGCCAAACTGGTCTCGGCTAGGTATGTTTTTATTAAAGGTGAGCAAGAGGTTCCCACGTGGGCTAGGTTGGTCCATGGAGGTAACTGCCTATGTGGCTTGTTCTTTTCTTTTCTCTCTACATAGTGATTCCTTTTTTTGGTCTTCCTGGAACTCTCATGAAGATTGGGGGCTAGTGGAGTCCCAAAACTGACATGCAAATTCATTACAAAGATATTATAATGGCTCAGTATGTCTGCTGAGTCTGGTGGGGATCAGTTTTGCTTGTCTTCATTCCCGGAAAGTGGGGAGGGGGATGCAGGGCAACAGGTTTGTCATTGAAGGTCATGGCTGCCATGTCCCAGCCAAGATGGAAAAGGGGAGGGGTGGAGCTTGATGCCCTTGCTCCCTAGCTTCACTTTCCTGCCTCATGTATGTCCAACAGGCACTTGGTCAGTACATTAGCTGCCCTGAGACCTGGTCAGCACGGAGCAACCTGAGCAAACTCAGATTCAGTTCCTGCACCTGAGACCAAGGACCAAGCCTGGGATCTGCATTGCTCCCAGTATCTGAGGCTCCTCCTGAGCAACCAGACAAAACCCAAGACATGGCTTCACTCAGCTGGGCCCAGATCAAAGGATACATGGGCTGTCATAGCCCCTTCAGTGTAGAGCAGCGGTCCTCAACCTGTGGGTCGCGACCCCTTTGGGGGTCGAACGACCTTTTCAGAAGGGTCGCCTAAGACATCCTGCAAATCAGATATTTACATTACAGATCATTAACAGCAGCAAAATTACAGTTAGGAAGTAGCAAGGAAAATAACTGTATGGTTGGGGGTCACCGCAACATGGGGGGAGCTGTATGAAAGGGGCACGGCATTAGGAAGGTTGAGAACCACTAGTGTAGAGGCTAGGAAAGTTACTGAGACCAAAACCACACGTTCCCTCTTCATCTGCTGCCCGATCCATCACCAAGGGCCGTCTAGACGCTAGACATCACCCCTCACGCCCCACTCCACCATCTGTAACCTCTGCTCAGTGATCCAGGAAGTGCGATGGGAACACACATTTCAAGGACTTAGTCGCTCCACTGTTAAGAATTCATATTTTTGCCAGGGGCTCAGGCAGCAGTTTGTGCAAGGATATGTGTGTACAATGACGTGTGCAGGGTATGGATGTGTGTGCAAAGGTGTGTGTACAGTATGTGTGTGCATACAGGGTGTATGTGTGTGCAAGGGTGCGTGCGCAGGGTGCGTGTGCAGGCTGGGGTGAGACTCCCTTTGTCCTTGGTGTGCAGCCTGGCCCTGACGTTCGGAAAGGCAGAGTTTGCTGCGGAAGAGGGGGCCACCATAGGCTGCTCTGAGGCCATTTCACAGGGCTGGCATCTGAAAGGAGGGGTCAGACATTAACACAGCTGGCAACCCACAGTGTTAAATTGTCCGTAAAAGCGGTTGTTAAAGCCAGAGAAATAAAATGCAGTCCTTCTGCAGACACTCTATGCGCCGCTTATTCAGGAATTTCACAAAAGCCCAGGCCGGTAATGAGGCCTCTGGCACTCCTCCGTGTCCCACTCAGTGTGACCTGGAGCCACGTGACGCCTGTACATGGAGGCCTAATTGATGAGGTTTTGATGCTGAAGGGGCGCTCTGATTGCAGAGTTTCCAGGCACCGCTGCCAGTTAGGACCCCAAGGTGAGGGAGGGGGGGGGTGGTTTACGCTGCGTTCCCAGAGCCCAGCTAATGGCCGTTTTGACATGAAAACTCATTTAGGGAGAGATGGGAAAGGGGAGGGGAGAGCAAGCCGCCAGGCCGAACTCTGTAATCTGATAGTCCCTTCCCCGGAGGAGACAGGACACAATGCCCTGGAATACCTTTTGTTCATTCAGCGCCCCGAGACTACTCAGTCCTCCCCATTCAGCCCACGGATGTGGCGCGGTGTCTGGTTCTGGAAGGTTACCTTCACGGGAGAAGCAAACACCTTAAAAAATGAGGTGCTGAAGTCACATCCCCATTCACTGTGAAATGCTTCCCTGGAGGTGAGAACTGGATGGGCCAGCTCCTGGCTCGGCACTTAATAGCTCCAGGCAAGGCCCTTTCTTCTCGAAGCCTTGTTTTCACCTTCAGAAAATTGGGGGTGAATTGGAGGCTGGCCGGCATTATCACAAAGATGAGGGAAATAATAAAGGCAGGCAAGCAGCCAGGCACACAATGGGGAGTTCACACCCTCACCTTCACCTCTTCTTGACTTCTTCCTGTTAGCTGCAATTGCTGGCAAGTAAGCTGGTGGTTCTGTCTGAATTAGAGGCATGGTACACGAAATTCGTGCACTCAGCGGGGGTGGAGGGTGACCCCCAGCCTGGCCTATGCCCTCTCACAGTGTGGGAGCCCTGCGATTGATCACCCCAAAGTGGCAGCCCCCACACACCCATCTAGGACTCCTCAATGGATTGCCCCAAAGAGGTAGGCTGGACCCCTGGGAACCCCAGGCCTCACTGCATGAGGGCATGAGGACCACATAGACTTCCACCTAATAAAAGAGTAGCATGCTAATTGACCGTACCTTCATGATGCCCACCAGCCAATCAAGAGTGAATATGTAAATTAACCCAACAAAGATGGATGGTTAATTTGAATACACAGGCGCTGAGCTGCTGGGGGTGGGGCAGGACACAGGCATCCCACACCACCACCACCCCAGCTGCCCTGGGCTTCTGGCAGCTTGGGAAGGGGGAAAGGCATCTTGGGGCCAGAGCGGAAAGTGGCTCCGGCCAGAGCGAAGGTGCTGCCAGCAACCAGGGGAAGGAAGTCCCATTCTTGCATGAATCTTCGTGCATTGGGCCTCTAGTTTATTAATAGGATAACAACATCTACCACCCAAACAAAGGACTTTCATGCTTTCCATATGCCAGGCATCTTGCCCAACATGGATCATCACGTCACCCTCCACTTCTGAGACACACAGCGGGGAGTGAGTGCCCCTCTCCTTAGGCACCTCCTTCCTACCAGTTGCTCCCTTCCATGCCTGCCCCTGGGTTCCTTTCCAGGCAGTCCAGGGTTTGGGCTTGCTCTAGGCCTGGATTCCAGCTGCTGGGTGAGTTGAGGGGCGGGTGCTCCTGCTCGTCTGGGGCAGGAGGCACAGGGCTGCAGATGTCTGGGCATAAACGCAGGTGAGTTAAGAAGCTGGGCAGGTCTGAGAGGACAAAGCGTACGCGTAAGAAGACCCAGGTCAAATTAAAGTTGATTCCCTGTTTCCCCGAAAAGAAGACAGTGTCTTATATTAATTTTTGCTCCCAAAGAGGCGCTAGGTCTTATTTTCAGGGAATGTCTTATTTTTATTTTTCTATGAAGAAGAATACAGTACACATTTATTGTTGAACAAAAAAAAAAAAAAGGAAATTTATTACCTGTATACCGTACGGTAGTAGTTGTCATCACAAACCAGCTCACTGATTGGCCGCAGCGCAACCGGAGCTGTTCAGGCAGTGCGAGGTCTCTTTAAATTGGGAGTCAGACGCCTTAGGGTAGCTTCGGGAGCCTTATATTCCTAGGAGGCTTTATGTTCGGGGGAGGCCTTATTATCAGGGAGGTCTTATTTTCAGGGGGATGCCTTCTATTACAGCGAGAAGCAAAACTGGAAGTAGGTCTTATTTTCAGGGGATGTCTTACTTTCAGGGAAACAGGGTAGTAAGCAACTGTCAAGATGGCTCAAAGGGAATATTCCAGCACCAACCTTATTCAGGGCATAGGAGTATATAGGGCACTGGTATCCCCCTTCCTTTTCCAAAGTTCACATTATACCACTTCTCTTTTACAAAAGACCCACTAATGTGTTCATTAACCTCAAGAAATCGAAAGAGGATTTTCACTTACACACACACACACACACACACACACACACACACACACGTCCGTGCACACACACTCAGAGCAAAAAAGTGAAAAACCATTCAGCATTTGTTTTGCAGAAGTGCCCCTCACCATCAGCCGTCCTTCCCACACAGCATCTCAGCATCCAGCTGCCGAGCTTTGAGCTATGTCTGTGAACAGCTGTGCTGGATCTCAGTTCATTTTGCATATCCGTTAGCACAGGGGTTCTCAACCTTCCTAATGCCGCGACCCTTTAATATAGTTCATCATGTGGTGGTGACCCCCAACCATAACTTATTTTCGTTGCTACTTCATCACTGTCATTTGCTACTGTTATGAATCGTAATGTAAATACCTGTGTTTTCTGATGGTCTTAGGCGACCCCTGTGAAAGGGTCGTTCTACCCCCAAAGAGGTCTTGACCTACAGGTTGAGAACCGCTGTGTTAGCAGGATATGCCCTAAGGTTGCCAGTGGAAAGGGGGTCCTTTCATGGAGTCGCAGGAAAAGCATGTCTGGGGATGCACGCATGGGAGGATGGGCTATAGTGGTGAGACAGATTGGGATGAAAATGGAAGGCTGCCTCCAGGTTCCTGTGTCTCACCCTGTCTGT
>JAAGEH010000417.1:19387843-19491456 GCA_011751065.1 Lasiurus cinereus
GCCTCCCCTGCTGGCCATCTTGTGGTGGCCATCTTGTGTCCACATGGGGCAGGATCTTTTGACCAGATGGTGGCAGTCATCTTGTGTGTTGGAGTGATGGTCAATCTGCATATTACTCTTTTATTAGATAGGATAGAGGTCTGGTGCACGGGTGGGGGCCAGCTGGTTTGCCCTGAAGGGTGTCCTGGATCAGGGTGGGTGTTCCCTTGGGGCATGGGGTGGCCTGGGCAAGGGGTCTGTGGTGGTTTGCAGGCCGGCCATGCCCCATGGCTACCCAAGCAGAGACCCTGGTATCTAGGATTTATTTTCTACAATTAAAACTTTGTAGCCTGGAGCAGAGCCAAGCCTTCTGCTTGCACAGCCATGAAACTTTGTTGCCTTAAGCGGAGGCCTAGGGCAGCCAGGGTGTGCAGAAAGCTTGGCTTCCTCCATCACCAGGGGAAACCCAAGCCTCCCTCCTGCTCTCTCTGCGGCCATAGCCATCTTGTTTGGGTTAATTTGCATACTGGCTCTGATTGGCTGATGGGCATGGCTGATGGGCATGGCTGATGGGTGTAGTGGAGGTATGGTCAATTTGTGCATTACTGTTTTATTAGATAGGATTGTCTCTATTGATTTATGAATGGGCTCTCCTCCTAGTATTGGTCTTCCTCAGATAGTGATGTCTTATCTTGAATTTCTCTTTTCATCTGTCTTAAAATATTGGTCTTCTATGATGATGAGAAAGTACAGGTACTAAGTCAATGTCTGAGCAGCTGCTTGGTGGTAAGCTAATGCTCCTTTTCTCTTTCTTGTCACCTGACATGGCACTTCTCCTCTCCAGTCTCAGGCTCTGGTGGTACCTGAGTGCAGGTGCAGGAAGAGGATGGAGGGCAAAGCCCAATTCCATAATTGTTCTTTCTGTTGTTCTCCAACCAAACATTCACCCATCTCCTTGTCTCCGCTTTTTATATCCACCCTCTTAGAGCAATGATTTCACAACCACTCCCCTTAATCCTCTCCTGATGAGGTTTGAGTTTGATATCCTCATTCAGTTTAATCCCATCTGTATTCCATTCTGAGAGATTCTTTATAACATCTAGTTTTTTGATGGTACGCCTGTTTATTTTTCATGACTCTTACAGATCTTGTAATGAATATTTTAAAATATATATATTTCCATACCTTTTTATGCCAGTTGCAAGTCCAGGGAGTTACCTTTGTTCTGACTAACTGACCACTATAAATGGTGGTAAGAAGATGAGTTCTGGTTCCTCAACCTGGAAGTTCCCTGAACCTTTTCTGTGGAGATTTTGCATAGACATGATTGATTAAATCATTGGCCATTGGTGATTGATTCCATCCCTAGCCCATCTTCCTTCTCTGGAAATCAGGGGATGGGATGAAAAGTTTCACCCCTTTATTCATGGTGGGTTCTCCCAGCATGGGGGATCTTTTTAAAAGACACCTCATTAACCCATTTCTGGCTTGTTATGAATAACAAGATACTCATTTCACCTTTATGGCTCTGAAAATTTACAGGAACTAAAAATTTAATCAACACATGGGTCAAGATGTCATCATAACATTGAGCCCAGGTAGGTAAACAGGACAATGTGCGATGGGATATTTCTTTTGAGGTGGTTCAGTTGTGCTTGAACAAACACCCTGAACAAAATGGACAAAGATCTATGAAGAGAGACCCAGGCAAAGAATTCCAGGTCTTTTCCCTACTTTCCTCTCCCCCCCTCCACCACCCGAGCAGCACATTACGGTGAGGACAGAAATATATGCTGAGGATTTCAAGCCAGAAATTCGGGTATCAATTCCTCCTTATTCATTTATTTGCAATGTGGCTTGGCAAGGAAATTAACTTTCCTGGGCCTTTGTAACCTAACCTATAACAATGTGTGATTAGCTTACCTCATCCCCAAAGTCTCTACAAAATCAGATTATTGAATTAATTATCAAGTAAATATCTGATTATTCTTTGAAAGATTCCACTCAGAACCCAATTCTAATTGCAGATTCTGGTCTCATCTTGTTCTGCAAAGGCACTGCTCCTATTTTACTTAACAATCTTGGAGCATTTTTCTTCCCACTCACTGAATTCCACCTCTCTGAATTCCATATAGGTTCTTTGATAGCCGCAACAATTCAGGACCTGAACCGTGATTGCCTGAAACCCTCAGGTGCCCAGAAGAGCAGGCAAAAAGTTTGCAGACCTCACTTCCACCAAGAATGCTCTAGGTGACTTGGGGTATTAATGGACACTTGAACACACTTTTTTCTTAAAAATCACACACACTGTAGCCAAAACCGGTTTGGCTCAGTGGATGGAACATTAGCCTGCGGACTAAAAGGTCCCAGATTCGATTCCGGTCAAGGGCATATTCCCAGTAGGGGTGGGGGGTGTGCAGGAGGCAGCTGATCGATGTTTCTCTCTCATCTATGTTTCTAACTATCCCTCTCCCTTCCTCTCTGTAAAAAAATCAATGAAATGTATTAAAAATATTAAAAAACACACACTATACACAAATACACACACACACACACACACACAACCTAATAAGAGAGAAACATGCAAATTAACTATCATTCTGCTATATCCACAGCCAATCAGAGTGAGTATACAAATTAACCCAACATAGATGCTATGAGGGGAGGGCGGCAGCGAAGGGAGCTACTGGAGCGGTGCTCTGGGCAGAAGTGAGGACTTGCCAGCTCCAAGCAGACCGGAAGCAGGGACATGCTGGACCCCCAATAGCTGGGAGTGAAGCCTGGGAAGAAAGGCCTATTCTTGCACAAATATCATGCAACGGGCCTCTTGCATATATATTAGAGAGGAAGGGAGAGGAATAGAGATATAGAAACATCAATGATGAGAGAAAAATCATTCATCAGCTGCCTCCTGCATGCCCTCCCCTACTGGGGATCAAGCCTGCAACCCGGGCATGTGCCCTTGACCACCGTCAAACCTGGGACCCTTTCATCTACAGGTCTACACACTCTATACCCTGAGCCAAACTGGCTAGCGCTGAACACTCTGTCTTCCCCAAAGAAATCTTATAACCTCCTAGATCACCATCGCCTCTGTGTGGAAACCCGTGCACCAGGGACTCAGCAGGAGTCGATTTCCTCCCATAATTAATGGAAGAAGGAAAACTTATCAATCCATCTTACTGAAATATTCATTGTTATTTTTCTTATTTAAAACATATCCTGTTTTATTTTTTTTATAAATACAATACAGAGGTACCTCGAGATACAAGTGCCCTAACATACGAGATTTTTGAGATACGAGCCATCGAGCGAGCGATTTTTGCTTTGAAATACGAGCAACATTTGAGATAGGAGTAATGGTGCGGATTGGCCGGCTGCACAGGACCCACCAGTTTACCGCGACTCGAGCGTCTCATAGTTTCCCACGCCTCAAGGTTACGGAACGAATTAAACTCGTATCTCCAGGTACCACTGTATACATTTCCAACTCAATGTGAATGCTGCTGGACACCATATAGGAAGTGTGCAGACCACCTGTTCTTTAAATGGCCATCTCTGTCTTATTTTACAGATGGGCAAACAGAGGCCCGAGAAAGTTCTGTGTCTTACCTCGGGTCTCAGTGTTTGTGACAATAGAGATAAGAACATTTCAATTTATTGAAATGAACCGTGCCAACGGGTCTGCATTCTTTCCTTCGGATTTTTCTCTTTCTGGGGAAAAACAATCCTTAAATAACTTGGGTCCAGCAGATTGCAAAACATGTTTTTGGCTTCATATTTTGAGTATGACATCAGCAGACAATTCTGGTCAAGAGACAACTTGTGGGGAAATAAAATTCTGCCCCTGATTGACCGAACGGTACTCGAGCAATATGTCATGGGGTTCTCTGGCCTCCCTTAAGTGCCACTAGCTGGGTCTCACAGCATCTTTGTCTGCTCAGGGCCATGTGCCATGTGGCTGTGGCTGAGCCTGGGGTCACTATGCTCTCCCCTTTACCTGCAAAGCCTCTCTATTTTGGTTCTGTGTCTCCTTCTGCTAAATGTGTGCTGAGGAGGCCTAGGCAGTTAGCACCTGGAGTGCTGAGCTTCTGATCATGGACCAAGAACATGGCCATGGCCATTGACCTTTACAAACAGGGAAGAGAAAGCTGGTAATTCTGAATCTGAGACTTTATTCTCTCTCTCTCTCTCTCTCTCTCTCTCTCTCTCTCTCTCTCTCTCTCTCACACACACACACACACACACACACACACACACACAATGTCATAGTTAAAGCTGTAATCAGGGTTGGCATCCAAAAAGGGACATAGTAAGTGTCCTTGTCCCTGGCTCATGGAGGCCATATTATTAAATTAATGTGCAGGAGAGGGGATCATGAACCTCAGGTGTATCACAGTACCCAGAAAAGACCATTATTGAACTGGAGTGTTGGGGAGAAAGGGTTGTGATGGCAATCCTCACATCACCCCGATCGGGCTGCGGTGCAGTATTAGCTTTGTAAATGTCCTCTGAGATGCTGAATAAAAGCTCTGAGATAAGTAGCAATTATAAAAATAACAGTGCCTCCTGGATGAGATGCATCTCCCGTGTTCGCGTTGTTTAATAACATCTTTCCCTCGTCTCTCCGGCGCGCAGAGTCTGCAATTCCCAAATTAGCCATCGAGGGTTTAAAAGAGTTTTCCCGGCCACCTTCATATCCCTTTATTAGGGCGCTGGACAGATTATTCTTTCGTCCCGTCCATTTGCTAGAAAGAAAATGCTCTGCATTGTATGGCTAAGAGCCCCATTTGCTCCATGAGGCAAAATGACCTCAGGCAGCGATTTTCAACCTTTTTCATCTCCTGGAGCACATAAACTAATGACTAAAGTTCTGTTTCATACCAAATATATATATTGCTGATCAGACAAAAATATAGGTATAATTTTGATTTACTCCCACCGGAAGACGGCTGTTGTATTGGCTGTTGTCATTTTTTTTTTTATTTGACAGTCTCGGGGAAAAGAGGTCAGTGTCCCTGACTAAATAGTCAGGTATTGCACGCCTTCAAATTTTTTGTGGCACACCCGTTGAAAACCGCTGACCTAAGGGATGCTTTTACCCTGCACAGGATACCCTTCCTAGGATATTGATTTCAGGTGTCCCTAACAGCACAGTCAATGTAGTGAATGTTCCAGAAGGCTGTGGGAAAGACACACCCAGGGAAAAGACCCTTCTTTGCCTCCCACCCCACAGTGAGAATTGGGATTCTTTGTTTCAATTACATTTATTATGATTATGTTGGTGATTAAATATTGATAGTGTTCTTTGAGTTTGAGCTTCTATCTTACTTGTATTACCTTTGCTACTCATTGTGTTGTCTCTGGGGAAAGGGTGCTCATTTATGCACTCCTACAAATTTATATAAAGGAAGCCAGATCCCTAATATTTTGTTCCTTGAAAGAAATTAAGACGTTCTTACGTCTGCTGCCCCTTGTAAGTATCTTTCTTCTCTACTCTGGGTTAGGAAAACTTTTCATTTCTTCTAGTTTCCTTGGCTGGCCTACTTATTAAATTGATAAAAGATAGATTAACTGTAGTAAAACATTCCTAACTGGCTTGGCTCAGGGTATAGATCATAGGCCCATGGACTAAAGGGTCCCAGGTTCGATCCCAGTCAAAGAACATATATCTTGGTTGTGGGCTTAATCCTCAGTAGGGGGCATACTGGAGGCAGCTGATCGATGTTTCTTTTTCATCGATGTTTCTAATTTTCTATGTCTCTCCCTTTTTCTTGGTAAAAATCAGTAAAACACATTTAATTTTATATGTACAGGCGTCCATAGAAAAATGAGATTTAGCCGAGACCGGTTTGGCTCAGTGGATAGAGCGTCGGCCTGTGGACTGAAGGGTCCCGGGTTCGATTCTGGTCAGGGGCATGTACCTTGCTTGCGGGTACATCTCCAGTGTGGGGTGTGCAGGAGGCGGCTGATGAATGTCTCTCTCTCATTGATGTTTCTGATTTTCTATCCCTCTTCCTTCCTCTCTGTGAAAAATCAATAAAATGTATTTTAAAAAATGAGATTTAATTCTATATATACAGGAGCCCATTAAAAAATGAGATTCAAAGAAGTGATGGGAACAGGCAGCCATTATGCCTTTTAGACAAAGAATCATACATTTGTGAAGATTGGACAAGACAAAGGGATTGAGGGTGGGGTAGTGAATTGGTGAGGAAGCAACAAGGTTTGTGAAAACAGCCTTCTGGGCTCTGAATTCTCCATCTCTGGTGACAAGGATGTCTCTCTATCCCTTAGTACAAGAGGGCGCCTTTCACATGTGAGATTAAATTTTCTGCTTTCAGGGGGACAAAAGCGGATCAGGGTGTCCTTCCACTGGCTCTTTCTTAAGTAACTTTAATTCAAAATAATCGCTATGGAGCCCTGGCCAGATGGCCCGGTTAGTTGGAGTGTAGCCCCAAACCCCAAAAGGTTGTGGGTTTGATTCCTGGTCAGGGCACATGCCTAGGTTATGGGTTTGCCCCCTGATTGAAGCAGGTCCAGAAGATAACCCATCAATGGATGTCTCACATTGATGTTTCTCCCTCCCTCTAAAATCAATAAACATAAACTCAGATGAGGATAAAAAAATCAAAATGCCAAAGTAGCATATTTCAAGATGGCAAGTCCGCTAACCAGGTCTGTGTTCCAGGCGAACTTCTCCTCCATGGCAGAGTCTCATTTTACCTACCTTTGTACCTTCTCTTCATATGTCAACACAGTCCTTGGCACACAGCAGATGCCAGTAAATCCTTAGTTAATTTATGTCAATGGGAAATATCTGGCACTTCTATTTTTCTCTCCTTTGGTCACTGAGAACATTTTATGTTATTCATACAGAGATTCCACCTCCTGTGGACCGAGGCCAGTTCAGTGCGCCCCTCTGTTAGAAGAAATGAGGTAAGTGACTTTTCCAGATTTTGTAGAAATGCTACATGGTGGTGCCTGGAGAGAACCCAGGTGTTCTGCAGCCCCAGGTCTGCAGAGCTGAGGTCTAATGCATGTATTTATTCACTAATTCAGCATTCTTTCCCCCTGACTAGATATGCTCTGTAAAGACAGGTACTTGTACACCCATTTGCCTAAAGAAGGAAAGGAAAGAGAAGAGGCCACTCCCGAATCGGGTCTATTTGTTTGAAGCATATATTGAAACTAATTTATAGGGAAAGGGGCATCTCCAAATAATTCACAATGCTCTGTTCCTAGTGAGCGTGCGTGAACCAGAGCAGTAATGAATTCTTGCTGGTTACCAAAACCAGCCTGCTGTGCAGAAACAAAATTATTTGCTTTTGTGGATTCCTGATGTGTTGACTGGCTGCCCAGAACTGAGATCCAGTAGCTGGAGGGTGCAGGAAATGAACTGAATCTCAGCATTCCATGGTCCCTCACTGTCTCATGCCAAGGCAGCAGAACAATGTGCCGGCCCTGAGACACTGTCTGAAAGGAAGGTTCAGGAGGGTTGTGCCTACACCCTGAAACACAAGCCTTGGTGATGAGAAACTGGCCACCGCCTCTCTGGCAGATGACTGTCGTTGTTGTGACTGAGTGATGGTTAATTTGCATATTGCCCTTTTATGAGATAGGATATGGAATATGCAATCTGATATGGATAAGAGGGGAGTAAGCTAAGGTGAATAAAAAGAGAAAAGAAGAACAAAGCGGGATGATGGATAAGATGAAAGTAAATGGTTAATGAACTAACATCCCATCATGCCTTGCATACCTCATTGATATCAAAAGGAGTGAGGAGGAGGAGATGGTCCTCCACGTGACTATGCATGATCCCTGAGTCCCTGCTGAGCCAGGCAACCTAGGGACAGTATGCCGACATCTGCAAGAAAATACCTGTTAGGGTGGTTGGTCTCTTTCTTTACTCACTGGTCTTCCTGTGAAGAGGAGAAGCCCACGTGATTGATGAGATGGAGAGAAGGAATGAAGGAATATGCCCCTCAGCTCCTCCCTCTCTGCCTCTTTTGAGTGAATCTTGTGGACTCAAAGCTACGGGTACACTTGTCTCCCCTGAGGAGCTTCTAAAAAAGCTGAAAGCCAAGCCCCACCCCAGAGATAAAGTCTTCATTCTGGGGTGGAGCTCTGAGCATCCATAGCTTTCCAAGTTCCCAAGCTATGCAGCCAGTCCTGAGAAACAATGAGCTAAGCTCTTTCCATGAAAGACCCCTCCTGTTGTATGTAGAGCTGTTATGGGCTACATTTGTCCTGGCAACATTTGTATGTACCTGACCCCCAGACCTCAGAGTGTGAGGGTATTTGGAGATAAGACCTTTAAAGAAATGATTAAGTTAACATGAGGCTTCTAGTGTGAGCCTAATGCAATCTGACTGATTTCCTTATGAGAAGAGGAAATTAGGACACAACCACAGAGAGACCATATGAGGACACAGCGAGAAGATGTCCATCTGTAGGCCAGAGAGAGAGAGAGCTCAGGAGCCGAACATCCCGACACCTTCATCCTGAACTTCCAGCCTCCAGAAGTGTGAGAAAATAATTGTCTGTGGTTGAAGCCACCTGGTCTGTGGCACTTCGTTATGGCAGCCCTAGCACACTAATGCAGGGGCTCTGTGATGTCTTGTAGGAATAGGGGTGCATCTGTCACTGTAGGGAAGGAATTGGCAGACTCAATTGTGGTAGCACATTGAAGAAGCGTTCTTCAATGTGATAAGCTGACTTCTGACTTTTCTCCCACATCTCTCTGACTAATATGCTCTATCTCATTGTCTTCCAAACTAAAAATGTGAGAAATCTGATTAGCTTTGTAAACCCAGGACGAGGTGTTTGCCATCTTTGGCCTAGTTATTTTTCGCATTGGAAGCTACTTCCCATCATGCATTGCACATTTCTGAGAGGGCCAAAGTAGCCAGCGCTAGAGAAGACTTGGAAATATTTTCACTTTCTGTGCCAAGAAAAGTCCTCCTTGTATTTCTGACATGTAGTGAAAATGGAAGTCGCTTCTGCACGTTTGTTTTCCATTTATGCTAAAGTCTTTACAACATTTATACGTAGATAGCGGTGAAATATTTGTATAAACGGAGAATGTGTTTCTCCGGGTAAATGAAAAATCACAGAACCTAATAGCATATGTGATAATGTTAAGTGCTGCAGGAGATTCACGCAGAGTTCTCGTCCTGGAGAGATTTCCAGGTCCATTATAACAAATCTGTGTTTACAAAACCGCAGGTTATTTGAGGAAGTCAGCAGTCGGTGTTCTTGCAAGAGTCCATGAAGGCCATCATACTTTTTCCCCAACAGAAAGCCCCCTGGGAGAGCAGCATGAGTACTAGCGAGGCTCTCCTGAGGGATGTTGTTTCCAGCCACCCAATGGACACACAAGACCAGGATGGTGTGGTCTGTGTTGGGAGATGGTTGTGAACAGGGAACAGCTCACTGCAGCAGGGCCAGCCCCTCATTCTGTATGTGGCGGTGACCACAGGGCACCCAGTGACTAATCTGCTATGCAGCTGCAGGGTTAATGGGCCAATTGTGTTATCACATGGCTCCTGGGAGGAACAGCGGTGCCTCAATGAATTGCTATGATTTTTAATACAGACAAAAGGGCCAACCACCACAAACCCTTGTTGACGACTGACAGACCACATGTAATGGTAGGGCGTGGTAGTTATCACCCCCCAGCTCCCGGAGACTGGCAGAATTGGTGCAGGGAGATCCATCAGAAATAGAGCAGGTTGAGATTGAGAAGGTGGTTGGCTTTCTTCAGGTGCTCAGATGAGGAAACAAGGTTCTGATGGGCAAGGCAATGAATGACCGGTAGCTGATGGTCAGCAAGTGTGGATGGACCAGACCATTGGGTGGAAAGTGAGAGAGACTGAAAGTCAGGACTCAGGATGTGCTGTTGATTCTTCATGGTGACTTAGGATATTGCCCTGGCCACTTTCTCCATCTCTGAAGACAATAATCGGCTCTTGTTAAATTCCAGAGAAAGCCCTAGCTTGTTTTGGCTCAGTGGATAGAGCGTTGGCCTGCAAACTAAAGGGTCCCGGGTTGGAATCCGGTTGAGGGCATATGCCCTGGTTGTGGGGCTTGATCCCCAGTATGGGGTGTGCAGGAGCCAGCCAATCAATGATTCTCATCATTGATGTTTCTATCTCTCTCTTTTTTCTCTCTCCCTTCTCTGAAATCAATAAAGATATATTTTTAACAAATTCCAGAGGAAGATTACTTATGCTTAGAGGTTACTGTTCTTTGTCAAAGCTCAATAGAGGATGCATGTCCAGTTTGTTCCACACCATCACCTGCAATCTTGATGATTGCTGCAGCTGTAGGGCAGCACTGGGGTACCGATGAAGAGTCAGGGTTCATCCTAATGGGAGGCTGAGTTTGGGGACATTTTTTCATTTCCCTCTTTCATTCCATCTTCATATGCACCTGTCCATCTTTTTCAGATAACGTAAGAGGGAAGTAAGCTATTGTCTAGGAAAATCCTTAAAACAACAAGTTAAGGGTTGGCAGAATGCTGAGAAGTTTGTAAAGAAAGAATAAGGGCTAATGCATCCCTGCCAACTTAAAGCATAAGCATCAAGAGGAGGACTGGGCACCTTGGTCTTACTAATCAGAAGCCTGCACCCTATTCCTGGGGCCCTTAATGAGGGAAGAGTTGGGATCACTATTCCATACTCTGATAGTGCACCGAACTGCTCCCTCCCAGTACTTAGCAAAATTAACTTGTAAAATATTCATGTGGCTGGATATTCTCTTTGAAATACTAGCCAACTTTGTTTTTCCTTCTAGGCAGTTCTCTTTTCCTTTTCCCCATTCAAGAGGACTTATAAGAATAGGAATAAAAAAGTTTCCCTGGGGCCCTAGCTGGTTTAGCTCAGTGGATAGAGCGTCAGCCTGTGGACTGAAGGGTCCCGGGTTCAATTCTGGTCAAGGGCACATGCCTGGGTTACAGGCTCAATCCTCAGAGTGGAGCATGCAGGAGACAGCCATAATGATCCTCTCTCATCATTGATGTTTCGCTTTCTCTCTCCCTCTCCCTTCCTCTCTGAAATCAATAAAAATATATTTTTAAAATTTTTTCCTGGGTTTCATTTTCAAAGACCCTTAAAAGAATGAATAGTTTAAAAAGAGGAAATGAGTTTAAGGGCATTAGTAAGAAGATTATTACAAATATGGAATATGCAATCTGATATGGATAATAGGGGAGTAATCTAAGGTGAATAAAAAGAGAAAATATAAAAGAGGGATGATAGATAAGATGAAAGTAAATGGTTAATGGACTAAGATCTCAATTAGTTTGAAGAACATGAATGATTGGAGAAGAATAGGAGACTTTGAGGTAGAGCAATTAAGAGTAATGGAAAGGTCTGGAATGAAGTGTGTGAGGGACTAAAAGGCCATGATGTTGAAGAGGTGGCACCAATAGAAATTCATTTCTCCCAGAATATTTTAGTATTGTCCAAGGTGGATATGAATACTATGAGCCAGGTTCCATACCCCCGATGATCACTCTGATTTATTGAACTATTTCCTCAAATTCTGTTGGGTGAGAGGTGTTTAAATCTGTCTTATTATTAATTCAATATTGATGACTTTTTAAAGATCAAGATTCTTTTCTGCTACTCTCCTTTTAGTAAATTGCCAATATTATTTCTACTGATTTACAGGTGTGGCAGTTTGTGTTTTCCAAAGATGGCCATGCCAATATCTTGTATCTCATATGCTTTTCTTCCAATAGAACTTTGACCTTTCTCCCATTGAGTGGTGGTATCTATATCCCTCCACTTGAACACGGGAGGAACTTTGTGATTGCCACAGCCACCACAATGAATAGAGTATTCCAGAAACTGCCACTGCATGCTCTGTTCTTCCACTGTGTCCTCTTGGTGCACTTAGTCTCAGAACCCAGCATCCAGGCTATGAAGGAGCTTAAGTTATCCCAAATGGAGAAACCACATGAAGAGGCCATGCTGACAGTTTACCTGAGGTCCCAGCAAGCACCCCATATCAACTGCCAGACTACTGATGGGAGGAACTCCAGACTATTCCAAGCCCCAACCAATAAGTCATTCCAAGTCTTTAAATTTTTAAGATTGCAGTCCCAGACACCATGCAATAGGACAACCCACCTCTGCTATGCCTTATTCAAATTCCTTAACAATAATTGTTTAAACATATAAACATTTTCAGTTGGTTTGTTACACCACAATACATTATCAGAACAGCAGAGAACTAACAAAAAATATTAAAGTGCTTGAGAGTCAGAGTATGAGTGTGTGTGTGTATGTGTGTGTTCACTAAAAAGTTAAGCCTCCTCCTGATTTATCCAAACTCATATCAACCCAGCAATTAACTTGTCAATCGTCAAAGCTGTCACAGTGTAAGTGGTGTCATTAGGATGCCATGGAGCCAGAGCCAGCATGAGTGCAGTTCTATATAGGCAGAAAATTAAATTCAGAAAGATTATGTTGTGTTTAATAAAAAAAAAATCCCTGGTCCTCTTCAGATTCTTTTATTTACCTTCAGATAATTTTTCTTTTTTTTTTTTTTTAGCAAAAGATCTTAAACTTGATTCATGTCAATTCCTATGGAACTTTTAGATTTGACTTCTTCTGCCAATTCTCCTTCCTACTGCTGCATACTTTTGATTTTAATATTGGTTTTCTCAGAACCAACAAACCCTAACTTTTTCTGTTTTTTATCCTGTCAAATTTCTGTGCCACATCACACATGGCTGAAACTCATTTTTCCATGAAAATCTGAAATATTGTAGCAGATCTAGATGGGTTCACTGGTGAATTCTACCAAGGATTTGAGGAAGAAATGGAATCATTGCCATACAGAAAATAGGATCATAGAGAATATGTCCTCTCTCTTTCTATGAGGACAGAATTACCCTAATCCCCAAAGCAAAGATAGAGATATTACAAGAAAATAAAATGACAGACCAATATCACCCATGAACATAGTTTCAAAATTTCTCAATGAAATATTAGGAAAGTTAATCCAAAAATGGGGAAAATGATTATAAGCCATAACTGAGTAGAATTGATCAGGGGTCCAGACCTGGCCTAATATTTAAAAATAAATTAATCTAATTTATCTCACCAATAGACTATAAAGAAAACTACATGTTAATATCAATACATGTTTTTAAAAAAAGCAGTTGACAAAATTCAATATCCATTCATAATAAAACTCTCACTAACCTAGGAATAGAAAAGAATTTGTTAAAGAATATTTGTGAAAAATCTATAGCTCACATTATTTTATATGCCACTAAGATCAGATAGAAGTCAAAGATGTCCCCCTTGCCATTACTTTCCAATACTGAGATGAAAGTTCTAGCTAATGTAATAAGGCAAGAAAAGGAAATGAGTATATGAATTAGGAAGGAAGATATACAACTACAGTATGTTTGTTCACAGATAACATGATAGTCTATTTAGAAAAACCAAAAGGATTGACAACAAAAATAGAAATAATAAGCAATGATAGTAAGGTTGAAGGATTCAAGGTTAATTACAAAATTCAATTGCTTTCCTTTATATCAACAATAAAGAAATGGAATCTGAGATTTAAAAAAGAATATTATCTACATTAACACCCCCCGAAAATGAAAAACAGCCACTATAAGAAAATATGCATGACATTTATATGAGTAAAATGATAAGACTATGATGAACAAAATCAAAGAATTAAACAAAACAATATTTTATATCTATAGACATACAGATGTATTATTGTCAAGATGTCAGTTATTCCCAACTTGATCTAGAGATTCAATGCAATCCCAGTCAAAATTCTATCAAGTTATTTTATGGATATCAGCAAACTGATTCTATAGTTTATTTGGAGAGACACCAGACCCAGAGCAGCCAACATGAGGTTGAAGAATAAATTTGGATATCTGCCACTACCTGACTTTAAGGCTTATTATAAAACAATGGTAATTAAGACAGTGTTATAATTGAAAAACAACAAACAAATAGAACAATGGAACAGAATAGAGAGCCCCAAAATAAACTCACATAAGTATAGTCAACTGCTCTTTGTCAAAGGAGCAAAGGCAATGCAATAAAGAGAGTTCCTTCAATAACTAATTCACATGCCAACAACAACAAAAAAAAGTGACTTTAGAAAGAGATCTTATATTGTTTACCAAAATTAACTCAAAATGTTAATTTTTTTGGTACAGCACCAAAATCATGATCCATGAAAGAAATAATTGATAATCTGGACTTCATTAAAATGTAACAGTTCTTTTCTGAGAAAGACAATGTCAAGAGAAGAAAAAGAATAAGCCAGATGGAGAGAAAATATTTGCAAGGCTTATCTGATAAAGGACTGTTATCCAAACTCTTAAAACATAACAATAAGAAAACAACCCAATTTTCAATAAATGACCAAAGACTATAACAGACACCTCAGCAAAGAAGATACTCAGGTGCCAAGTAAGCCTATTAAAAAAAAGGGGCTCCACATCACATATCATCAGGAAAGCGAAGATTAAAACTGCAATGAGATACCACTACCCACCTCTTAGAATAGCCCAAACCTGGAACAATGACATCAAATAGTGACAAAGATGTGGAGCAACTGGAACTCCCACTTACTGTTGGTTTAAATGCAGGCTGGTACAGCTACTTTGAAAGAGGGTTGGGCATTTCACTGTACGATTGTGTTTCCTTGACATTTATCCAAATTATTTGAAAACGTGTCTACACCAAAACCCGCCCAAGAATGTTTATAGCAGCTTTATTCATAATTGCCAAAGCTTGAAAGCAAGCAAGATGTCTTTCAGTAGGCGAATGGATAAATAAACTGGTGTACATTCAGACAATGGGATATTATTCAACACTGAAAACAAATGAGCTACTAGGCCATGAGAAGACATGGAGGAAACTTAAATGGACATCTATACTAAGAAAAGCATAATATGCTAATTAGATGGGACATTCTTCCAGACATCCTTCCGGACGACCTGCTGGATGAAGCTGGGGCTGCGAGGGAAGCCTGGGTCCTGTGTGCCTGCCAGTGGCCAGAGGGAAGTCTGAGTCCCAGGTACGAGAGGGAAGCTAGTGCTGGCAGTCGGGGGAAGGAAGGCCTACTCTTGCACGAATTTCATGCACCGCACCTCTAATTACTAAGTAAAAGAAACCAATCTGAAAATCATTCACACTGTATGATTTCAACTCTAAGTTATGCTGGAAAATGCAAAACTATGTAGACATTAAAAAGATCACTGATTGCCAAAAGTTGGGGTAAATAGGCAGAGCCCAGAGAAATTATAGGGAAGAACTCAGAAATTTTAAGACAGTGAAAAATACTCTGTATGATGCTATAATGGTAGATACACATCACTGTACATTTCTCCAACTCATGGAATGTACAACACTAAGAGTGAATCATGACGTAAACTATGGACTTCCGGTGGTTAACGCTGTGTCAATGTGAATTTATCAGTTATAACTCTGATGAGAGATGTAGATAATGGGGAAGGCTATGTATGTGTGGGCACTGGGTGTATATGGGAGATCTCTGTACCTTTCCCTTAATTTTTCTGTGAACCTAAAATTGCCCTAAAAAGAAAGTTGCCCTAGTTAGTTTGACTCCGTGGATAAAGAGTTTATCTGCAGACTGAAGGGTTCCAGGTTTGATTCTGGTCAGGGGCACATGCCCAGGTTGCAGGATGGATCCTAAGTATAGGATGTGCAGGAGGCAGCCGATCAATGATTCTCATCATTGATGTTTATGTCTCTCCTTCTTCCTCTCTGAAATCTATATCTATATCTATATCCATATCTATATCTATATCTATGTTATTGAAAATCAAGTATCTTCATCTCATTTTGCCCATTTATTTATGATAAACATTTTTACCACTATGCATATATATCTCAGTGCATCTTTGTATATGAATGTAGAGATCACACAAAGATACGTGTGGATTAAGTTGTGCTATATCTGCTCTGGAGTATGTCATTGAATATGTAGCGCAAAACTAACACTACTTGAAATGGATTATAATATCCAGTCTCCCTTGCAACACAGTCTCCTATCTTATTACCCTCAGAGTTTCAACGACTTTCAAATTGCCTGGCTTAAAGATTTTATACTAACATTTAAATATATATCCTCTTCGCTTGCCCTGAATGGATACAGAGAAAAAGAATGATAAAACCTGCTCCTATACGCCAGCATTATTCCTTCACAGACTTGAAGGCTGCCATGAAATGTGGTTTCTGAATGCAGAGCGTACGCACACCCACTTGAAGAAGCCTCCCGTACACAGTGCTCCTATCTTGGGTGTATATAATCCTGCAGATGTATTTGCCAGTCATATTTTCCCTCTCTCAGCATCAGTGCAAAATACACCCGGTGTCGCATTCTGTTTTACAAACAAAACACAAGAGAAGCAATCTTTCTCCTCCTCAGAAAGAAGTGCATTCCTCCAGTTATTAATGATGGGAGAGACTAGACTGGAAGACAAAGATTTGTATTTTGACCAATATCTTAGTGAGCAAATCGTTAAGAGTTTTTGCCTGTTTGTTTTTAAGGGCAGAGGACTGTCACTAAAAGGAATGAGCCCTGGCAAGAGAAATAGATGAATATTTCAACCTGGTGCTATTTTGCTTTTGGCCCAGAAAGGCAAAACACATTTTCGCGATTAGATTTTTTTTTTTCCCCCTCTCCTGTCATATGTACTGCAGGTTATAGAATGCAAATTATGGAAATTTCCCCTGCTCTTTGCATTAGACACAAATAAACAAAAACTGCTAACCAAACAAAAGAATATGATTTATAATTCTCTACCATTGCCATTTCTTCCCAGCAATATGTAATCATATTGTTTCTCTCATGTTACAGCTTAGGAGGGATGAGAAAAATAATATCCATCCATTTTCTGGAGTGTATTGTAGGGAAAGAGAGAAAAAAAATTCGTGGATGTTTATTAATCAGTGGGCTTTGTAAATGCAGAGTATTTGACTTAAGCTCAACCTGCTCCCCAACTCATACCCTGACAGCACGTTATGTATTAAACTCTTTTTTTTTCCTAGGATTAAAATCTACTCTGTGAAGCCTCCGGTGCTGCAATCATTCAGGATTCTCGGCTTTCTGGAGATTTCTGTTCTGATGGGAAAGTCATTTTCCTCTGATTACCATTCTTCTGGCCTCTCGGGCTCACCGGAAGCCCCCAATGTCCCTCTTGGTGCCTGCGCTCTAAACCCAGGCATGAAAAAGTGGGGTGGTTGCAGCTGCCAGAGGGCTGAGCTGTCTGTAGAAGAGGGGGGTCAGTTGAAAACAGGATTGATGTTTTTAAAAATATCTATTTTTATGGATTTCAGAGAGGAAAAGAGAGAGAGAAGAGAGACATCAATGATGAAACATAGTCCTTGATCAGCTGCCTCCTGCGCACCCCACATTGGGAATTGAGCCTGCAACCCAGGCATGGGCCCTAGGGGGAATGGAACCCTGACCTCCTGGTTCATAGGTCGATGCTCAAGCACTGAGCCACTGCAGCCAGAGGACTGACTTTTTAATTTAATGTATTTTTTACACATATCCCACACCCCATAGGAACCTATCTCTTACTTAAGCATAGAAATTACTGTAAAATGAGGATTTACTCCCAGGGAAACTTCCTAGAGAAATCCCTAGCCCTACATCCTTTATGCAAATAACTTCACATTACACCATTTATATTTATATTTACACTGAGTACTTAGATGGTGTGTTTGTGTATTTAGGGTTCTTTTAAGGCTCTGACGCTGAAATGAATGAGGAAAATATGCCATCTTTCTTTTCTTTTTAAAATTTTTTTTCACTGACAGTTAGTTTATATTCAGTATTACTTGTATTAGTTTCGGATGTACAGCAAAGTGCTTAGAAAATCGTGTACTTCCCAGAGTGGTCGCCCCATGCTTAATCTCTTCACCTTTTACTCCCAACCTCCACATCCCTCTCCCCTCTGACAAGTGTCAGTCTGTTCTCTGGACCTATGACTCTCTTCTATTTTGTTTATTTTGTTCTTCAGATTTCACATGCAATTGAAATCATGTGGTATTTGTCTTTCTCTGTCTGACATTTCTCTCAGCATACTACCTTCCAGGTCCATCTCTGCTGTAGCAAAAGGTACGATTTCCTCCTCTTTTTACAGCTGAGCAGTATTCCGTGGTGTAATGTCCCACCACTTTTTATTGACTCATCTACAGATGGACACTTGGGATGCATCCATATCCTGGCTATTGTAAATAATGCTGCAGTGAACATAGGGGTGAATATATTCTTTTGAATTAATGTTTTGGATTTATATAAATATTTTCCCTGAAGTGGAATTCTTCAGTCATAAGGTAGTTCCATTTTTAATTTTTGACGACCTGCACTTTTTATAGTGGTTGCCCAAATTGCATTCCCACCAACAGTGCACAAGGGTTCCCTTCTCTCCACATCCTCATTAACACTTGTTGTTTGTTTATTTATTAACTAGATGCCCAGTGCACAAAATTCATGCATGGAGGAGTTGTCCCTCAGCCCAGCCTGTACTCTCTTGCAATCCGCAACCGCTGGTTCCTAACTGCTGGCCTGCCTGTGTGATCACCCCTAACCACTCTACCTCCATGCCTGATTACCCCTAGCCAGCTCTGCCTTGGCCCCCGCTGCTGCAGCTTCATCCAGAATGACATCTGGAAGGTCATTTGGCTGTCTGGTCTAATTAGCATATTACACTTTTATTATTATAGACTAGAGGCCTGGTTCACAAAATTTGTGTGTGTGTGTGTGGGGGAATGTCCCTCAGGCCAGCTTGCACCCTCTCCAATCTGGGACCCCTTAAGGATGTCCAACTGCCCATTTAGGCCCGATCCGACCAGGCAGTTGGGCATCCCTCTCATAATCCAGAACTGCTAGCTCCCAATTGCTCACCTGCCTATCTTCCTGATTGTCTCTAACTGCTTCTGCCTGCCAGCTTTATCACCCCTTAACCACTACCCTGCCAGCCTGATTGATGCCTAACTGCTCTCCTGCCAGCCTGATCACCCACAACTGCCCTCCCTTGCAAACCTGGTCCCTCTTAACTGTCCTCCCTTGCTGGCCATCTTGTAGTGGCCATCTTGTGTCCACATGGGAGCAGCCATCTTTGACAACTTGGGTGCAGCCATCTTGTGTGTTAGAGTGATGTTCAATTTGCATATTACTTTTTATTAGATTAGGATGATTGTTATTCTCACAGGTGTGCCATCTCTTTCTCTGGCCTGAGCTTGATATGGTTGGTGCAGAACTGGAGTGGGAGGATGGGGCTAATGGATCTCCTGTTTGGGTGCAACACTAGTCAGGGTGGGGGGAGGGAAGGGAGTGGCCTCAATTTCAGAGCTCCCCAAGAATAAAAGCACACTCAGTTGGGTGCAGCCAGCAGACTCCTCTGTGAGATGTGAGCTCAGCAGAGTAGTACCACCAGGAATCAGGAAGATAGAGCTAGAGGGTCTACTCTCTGCGGGTGGTACCAGTCACATACAGATGGTATAAAAATTGCCCCCATCCCAAAGCCACACAACTCAGTGACTGCCCAAGTCTCCCACAACTCCTGGTTTGGCCTGAATCTCCTTAATTTTCCCCCAAAGCATAGCACACCGCAAACCCAAGCTAGAGCAGACTTTTCTACCATCCAGGAACTGGGCAGAGTGGGGCTACAGGGAGTCAGAGGGGCAGAGTTAGGTAACCTCTAGGTCTCTATCCTGGGAAGATGGCCTCCGTGGCTGATATGGGACAGGGACTCAGCACAGGGATCTCTCCTCAGAGCATGGCAACCCAGATATTCTCTGTATGACACCAGTTGGCTCTAAGTCACCTTCTTGCCACTAGAGCCCCAGGTGAGTGGCCTAGAACACGATTTTGTGTGTCCACATTTTAAGAGAGAGCTTGGGTTTTTAGCAGACTCCTGTCTTTCTGTTGTGGACAGAATCCCCGCTGATGTTCACAGCTAGATGTTGTGGGGGCTCCCTTTCCTGGTTCTAGTGCTCTGGGTTGGGGATCCCAGTGCCCAATCTCCTAAGGGAAGATCTTTGTAGCTGAGATATCCCTCCAGAGTCTCTATTGCTGTAGGTGGGTGTGGGGCTAGCCTTGTCCTCATCTCTGCCCTTGGAATAGTCTCTATGTGACTTCTCCTCTAAATCCTTGGTTATAATATTTCTGTTCAGCTAGTTTCCAGGTGGTTATTCAGGTTGATTGATCTATAATTTAGTTGTAAATCCAGTTTGGAGCTGGGAGAAGGTGAGTTTGTTTCCCATGTAATGCTTTGTAGGATATTTATTTTTGTCAAAAGTTATTCAGGAATTTGATATGTTGCCTACTTTGTTTAATCTTTAAATACATCATGATCCATCCTTTCATTGAGGTATTCATTTATACATTCATCCAGCCAATCAACATTATTTATAGAGTGCTTAGTGTATGAAAGGTTATGTAAATAGGGGAATGAAAACAATGAATAAGATTTGCGTTCTCTTGAAGCTTACTTTCCAATGGAGGAGACTAATAATTAAAAAAAATGCATGGATAAAAGATATTTCCTTTATTTATAGAATATTATTTTCATAATATCACTGTGATCAGATTATGAAGGCCATGAAGAGAATGATGAGATTTAGGCTTACTGAAGAAATCCCTTGAAATAAAACGTTCAGCATTGACCTTTTCGAGAAGGTGCTATCTGAGTTGAACTTTGAAGAAGAAAGGGCCAGCGCTGCATACATCGTGAGGAAGAGCGTTTCCATAAAAAATGTGCATAAATATAAATTGCCAGAGGTGAGAAAGGGTTTGACATGCTCAGAAATAAAAAAAAGTAGGCAGTGGAATTAAAGCATAATTAGTGAAAAGAACTTTTAGATGAAAAGGACAAAGAAGTAGGAATCAAGGTTGACTTCTAATCTCAGTGCAATGAGATTGTGTTGAGGAGGTTTTAATTCAAAGGATGATGCAGTTTGATTTACAGTTCTAAGAGATCAACTTGGTTGACAGGTAATAAAATAAACATAGATTAGGGAGATGGTTTGAGATATACCATTGTAGTCTGGAGAAAAGAGGATGGTGGCTTGGACGAGAGTGACGATCATGAAGTTGGACAGAATTGAGTTATATTTTGAGAGTAAAACCAGGGAAACATCCACAGGCTACAGAATCAGTGGAAACACTTGCCACCTTTGTTCAGTGAGATCAAGAACTTTCCATGTTTACTCAGAGACCGCGCTAAAGGAGAGAGGCTGCGGATCACCCCGGCCTCCCAAATGGCAGGCAGATCACATGCCATACAGTCAGGAGGAAAAGAGAAGTCTGATGTGGGTATGAGGAGTGAAGAGTTGATGATTACATTGGATTAGACTTCTGTGAATAAGTTGACCAGTCTCTAGGTGTCTGGACAGCGTGCCATGAACACGTCTTCTCAGCGACTATGGAAGCTCCTGGCAACCCTGGTTCTACCAACTGTGTGCTGTTACAGCAAAGGGGTGACTCTGGAGTAGATGGATTACAGCTCCCTCAGTTACCAATTAATTGTGTGGTCTCAGTGAGGTTATCCAATCTCTCTGTGTCCCAGATTTTTCATCGGCAAAATGGGACATAGTAGTATTTCCTGCCTCTTAGCATTCGTATGAGGACTAAAAAAATTATTGTATGTGAACAGTGTACATTAAAGACTATGCACATTAGCCGAAATCGGTTTGGCTCAGTGGAGAGAGCGTCGGCCTGTGGACTGAAAGGTCCCAGGTTCGATTCCGGTCAAGGGCACGTACATTGGTTGCGGGCACATCCCCAGTAGGGGGCATGCAGGAGGCGGCTGATCGATGTCTCTCTCCCATTGATGTTTCCAACTTTCTATCCCTCTCTCTTCCTCTCTGTGAAAAATCAATAAAAATATATTTAAAAAAAGACTATGCACATTAAAGACTAATGCACATTAAAGACTAAATAGCTGGTAAATACTACCTGTTATTGTTACTTTTGCTGAGTGGTTTGACAGGGTGAAACCACCCTGGCATTTCTAGCCAGCCATAACCTAAGGAGGATTAGGCAGAGATTTTGATGCATTAATGCTATGATGCTGGGGAGTATAGTTAGGGACCCGACTAGGAGTAGACAGCATGTTTTAGGTGCCCACAGTGGATAGAAAGTGGGCAGATGGTGGCAATTCTGAGGCTCCTGTACCCCTCCCTTTTGCACCCAGCCCATCTCCACCCTCAAACCCTCCACATAACTCAATTCCTAGTTCCCTCTCCTCCCAGTATGTTTTCACCTTTGTTCAGAATTCATTCTTCTGTTGATAATCTCAGCCCCTGTTTCAGATGTCAGTTTCCTTAAGACAGAGACCCCGGGGCCATGTTTACCAGCAGGAATCTCAGGTACCTGCTCCCCACAGTCCTCCAGTTGACTATTCTTGTTGAGTCAACATACACTTTCCCCAGACACTCAAAGCCTCAGAAGAGAGGCCCAGGGCTAGAGTGGAGGTTTGGGGATTTAATTCCCCTTTCATTTCTATAAACAACTGCTTTAATTTGAGGTGAGGGCCCATTTCTATGGGAACTTGAAACTCTTACTGCCTATAAATCAAGGATGTCACCCTTCCCTGCTATCAATCCTTAACCAGAGCCAACGGTACAGGGCTATGCCTCACCCCCTTGAGTGTCCTTGGGCTATTCCTGCCTTGTCTGGCTTGGGCTCCAAGTTCTGGATTGACATTCTAGGCAATGTTAAACTTCCTCTTCCATACATGTTCATACTCACAACCCCTTTGAATTTGACAAATTGTTTCAGCTCCCACCAGAGCCAGCTTAGCTTGGCAAATCCATCAGTCTGGCAGCATTTCACAGAGTGAGATTAGAGGGGAGAATATCTTGTCTCAACCGGGAGCTCCTGTTAGGGCAGAATTCCCATAAAACTGTAGTGTCCCAAATCTCAGTGAGTGCCTAGCATGACTATTAGTATTAGTACTATTATCTTTGGGGTGCCCTATCCTAGGAAATGCTCTGAAACATGTTTTAGGGATATCGTCCTTAGCCGTAGTTTACACTTGGCTATTTCACTTGTGGCTCAGACACCTGGTCTTTAAACAGCGATTGGTTGATGTAAATGCATTCACTACCATCATTCAGCAAATTCATGAAGTATTTAGGGAGCCTGTCATGTGAAGACATATGCTAAGCCAAAAGGTGATGCTAAAATGGCCAACATGAGGAATCTCACGTACCTGCTACACGCAATTCTCCAGTTGATTGTTCTTGTTGAGTCAACATCCACTTCAAGATTTATGTTCTCTTGAAGGTTACTTTCCAATGGAGGAGGCTAATAATTAAAAAAATATATGCATAGGTATTTTATTTTATTTATAGAATATTATTTTCCTTTATTTCCTTTATTTATAGAATATTATTTTCATAATGTCACTGTGATCGTATTATGAAGGTCATAAAGAGAATGATGAGATTTAGGCTTACTGAAGAAAGGCCTTGGAATAAGATGTATGATCTCAAAAATGAGACAAGTCTTCAAGTGACGAGGAACTAAGCTTGACTAGACCTGGCCATCAGGGCTACAGGTAGAGGCTCTGTAGAAGGGGCACCATCATGACTAGCTCTCAGAATCAGCAAAGACTTTTTAAGGCAATCTATACACATAGAGCCTTTTTAAATGGCTATGTTTAGTTCTGGAACGTTGCTATGTAAATGCTTGCTGATAAATTATTGGATCATAGGCATCATAAGATTCCTCCAACTCCCAATGCAGACCTGATAAGTGAGGAGGTTCCTTTCCAAGACCATGGTGATCTGGAGAGTTGTCAGACATTTTTCCAAGAACAACTCAAAGTCTTTAAATCTTTGGGAGAAGAGGAAGAAGAGAAGGAACAAATGACTGTCCGCAGGAAGTTCAGCCTGGTGTCCTAATGCTATGTGACTTTGCTACGTGGGGAGACTATCATTCCCACCTTCCTCCCGGGATGTTCCTGTTCTGTGAATCCAGGCCCAGTGAAAAAAAAAATAAGAATCAACAATCCGGGACTTTTAGAAATTTTCAATTAATGAGAATCAACCTTGTCAGGTTCATTAACTAAGTTGTGAATAATAAGAGGGCAACGGACTATAAGACAAAGTGGGGGGCATGTTAATTGAGCATTAAAAAGTGTATATATATAAAAAAACAGAGACACTAAATCCAGAAGTCCTAGGGCTCTCCTGGTAACTTATCCTTTTCATGAAACTGAAAGACAGAATGGCTAAAATTCCCTGCAGGAATTGGATGCGTTGGGGAAGATCCAAAATATCTACTGCTATAAAAATAATAATAAAAGCTCTTCAAAAACAATTCAATGCATATTTAAGAAGGGAATTATCTTCCCTGAACGAGGCATAATACGTGGTTAAATTTCGCCATGGAGTGTCGGACCTAATTTATGCTAAGTGGACAATGATGGATGTCAAGCTGTAGAGGAATATCTAAAAAATTACCTACCACAGTCACACAAATATCAGAAGAGTTTATCATAATGAATGGTGTTGCTCAGAGAACCAAAGGAAGGCTGAGGGGTTTGCATTTTTTATAAAGTGCTGACTATATTATTTACCTCGGGTAATAATTACAGCACCCCAGCTTGCTAAATGGCAGCCGTTCACACGCAGGGGTTGTAAACAGGGTCTGCCTACAAACAGCTCGTTTTAATCTCCAGCCTCTCTAACAAGCAATGTAGCAGTTAGTTTCACCTTCCTCCTCGGGTTGGGAGCACCGGAAGTGAGCAGGGGCAGAGAAGGGCAAGCCCCTAACGCTCTCCCCATCGCCTGCTGGGGCAGTTCAAAGATCTGACTATCAGAACAGAGTGGCAGCTTCAATGATCACTTTGGATGTCTAACAGATGTGTCACTCAAGACGTCAAAGCTTTGCATATCTGGGGAGGTGGTAAACCTTTTTCACATGCAAACAAATTGAGGGAAGGTATCTGGCACATTTTGATTTCTGCTGTGGGTACTCTGCAATGCTTGGCATCCAATCTGTTTGACCCTCACAGCCACCCTGTGAGAGCAGAGTTAACGTTTCTATTTTACAGACAAAGAACTGAGGCAAGGGGACCTTCAGTAAACTTGCTCTAAGGTACACAGTGGGTAAGTGGTAGAGCTAGGATGAGATTCAAAGACTTTCTGGAATCTGGATTCAGATCCCAGAATCCCCTGCTCCTTCTATTCTAGAGGATACTGTCCAATGGCTAAGGTCAGGGTTGTAGTCGCCCTACTCTGACCACCCTGTTCCCCGGCAATCTTCCTGCCCTTATTTCTGAACAATGACAGGTCCCTGTGGAAGTCATTCCCTTTCTCTATTACTCAGCGCACTTCTCTGGTCAATGGGAAGACCACCTTGATTTCAAACACCAGAAATTCATTGGGGTGATTTGGCCATAGCATTGTGGTAAGAGTAATACTTCATCCACCGCATGGCACTTTGTGTCTAATACTTGCATGTGTTTTTTTTGTTTGTTTGTTTGTTTTTCCTCAGGCATGGTCTACTTGCATTGATCTAGTCATACTTTCTCTCCTTTTATGTAGATTGTCAAGTAGATAGATACTGGCTGTCTCTCTCTGTGGTAATGGGTGGTGGCAGAACACAGTTTTCTATGACTACGGTGTCCCAGGGGATCAGGCTGGGACTTCCCTGGCCTGTGCTAAAGTCACTAACCCTTGAGGTCTTTGGAAGCTGAGCTTCTATCCTGGGCTGGCATCTACCGTTAGACTTGTCACTCCAGATGCTGAGGTCTACTCACCGGGCACTGGTTTTAGATGTGATTCCTGGATTGTTCCATGGCTTTCTGCTCACAAAAGATGAGGAATTAATGCAGCTCTTCCAGGATGCCATTCACACATTTCTCATGGGCAGGCTGTGCCATACCTCGCAGCAGGCATCTCAGCACAGGTGCACAGGATCTGGAAGCCTGGTGAGGCCCATCATGTCTTCACTGTACAGTGAATGGACCCTCTAAGCATGTGCCACTTTCTGACCATTACAAAGGCTCTGGGATTGCTTCCTTTTGGCTAAGAGCACTTGGACCATTTGTCCACTCATGACGTACTCTATCTGTGACTGTCATTCTTCATTGTTTTCCCATGAAGCTATGAGTTCCTTTAGAGTAAGAATAGGCCCATTTGTATCGTGTGTACTGTCTCACACATGATCTGGCCCCTAGTAAACATTGAACAAATGGCTGTGGAGTGAACGGAAAGGGACCAGGCATGGTTGACTGGACGTCACTGGCATCAAACCCATGATCCCGGCCTTGTTGTCACCGGGCCCTAACCATCACAGCTAACCAGCCATGGCCAACATGCATCCGTCTAATTCCCGAGAAGAGCAAGTTCCAAGAGCCACTCTGCGGCGGTCAGAAAATTGGCATCCCTGTATGAAGTTGGAATCTACTCCCTGCAGTCAAGTGCTGTCTTGTGTGTCCTTTGCTAAATGAGCTTTGGTGTGAATAATGAGTAGAGATAAGGAAATGAGAAAGTGACTTAACTTTTAAGGTTTCTCCCCCCTCAGGAAGTGGCTCTATTATTTCAGAGCTGCCTCTGCCATCATCCTCACTGTTGTTTTGTTTCTTTTGCAGATATCACACAGCTCCCTTAATGGAGCGTGCACTATATGCAGAGAGTTGATAAACCTAATGGCCAGGAAAAGCGCTGTTAGCTTTCTTGACTTTGGACTGACTTCCAGAGCCGAGAGCCTGAAGGAAGGCAGGCAGACTTTAGCTTGATCTTCAGCTTAACTTGGCCAGCAGCTTCCCTGGAAGTTAAGGAGAATGGTCACGAGACCTCAGTAGGGGAGGATATGGCACCAGACAGGAGCCTGGAGAGATGAGAAGAGTAGTGACTCCTTAAAAGAATTGGTACTTGTTCTGCTCTCTGATGCCAAGTATAGAAGTGTGTGTGTGTGTGTGTGTGTGTAGTAGGGGTGGTATCGGAAGGAGAGTAAAGGATGATGTTTGCCTACCATTTTAGCCAATTCAGTTTCCCACGGAGCAGGATCAGCTGAGAAAATCCTGCAAAGCATAGTGGGAGCATTAGATGGACTTCGGACATGGTTTAAAATTCGGGCCCTGCTTCTTACTGTGTGGCCTTAGGCAAATTATTGACATTCTCCCAATTTCGGTTTCCTCGCTTGTAAAATGAAAAATACATCGCCGTTGGCACTGGGTTGCAGTGGGAATAAAAGAAACCATGTAGATACATTCATAGTAAGTGCCTACCACATAATAGATACTCGATACATACTTAGTTTGCTATACCACCTTAGCTTGCTCTACCAACTACCGTTTGAAACATATGACTTCATAATCCTTCGATCTGGAGGAGTCACCTTTTGCTTATATCTCTGACTAGAGGCCCAGTGCATGAAATCCGGGCAAGAGTAGGTAGGCCTTTCTTCCCTGGCTGCTGGCACCAGCTTCCCTCTAGCATAGTGGTTCTCAACCTGTGGGTCGCGACCCCTTTGGGGGTCGAAGGACCCTTTCACAGGGTTCGCCTAAGACCATCGGAAAACACATATTTCCCATGGTCTTAGGAACCAACAGACCGCTCCTCGGTGTAACAAAGTGTAGCAATGTAGTTTACTGTTGTCATATGAAGACTGTTGCCCATGCTACACCACGATTCAAGACAAAATTTCATTTATTTGTCATTAGAAAGAAATATTTCACAATATATAATTACATATTGTTTTTGTGATTAATCACTATGCTTTAATTGTGTTCAATTTGTAACAATGAAATACATCCTGCCTATCAGATATTTACATTACAATTCATAACAGTAGCAAAACTACAGTTATGAAGTAGCAACGGAAATAATTTTTTGGTTGGGGGTCACCACCCCATGAGGAGCTGTCTTAAAGGGTCGCGGCCTGAGGAAGGTTGAGAACCGCTGCTCTAGCAGAAGCTTTGTCCAGAAGGACGTCATAAATGACGCCTGGTCTAATTAGCATATTACCCTTTTATTAGTATAGATCGGCGCCTATCAAACCCTGCAAATCAGTACTCCCCTCTCCGAAGCACTCTCCGTCTTCCTAACTAAATTGCTCTCCTTCCTTGGTTCTTCTTCCAGCTTTGTCATCACACGCCAAGTATTATATGCATCACCGTGTATTAAAACTGTTTATACCTGACTTTGTTTGCAGGGTGTTATTTGAAACAAGAGCCTCTTCACATATTGTTCTCCGTGAGCGAGGGTAAATAACAAGGGCCCTGAGTTGTACACAGCAGGGAACATTGCACTCTGATTTGATAGGGGGAACATTTCAGAAAGTAGAATGCTTTCAGACTGAGAGGACTAAAAGGCTCTATCGGAGAGGCTGTATCATCAAAAGATAATGTGGTGGTCAGGACGAAGGTCAGCCCAGCCAAAGAGAGCACTTTCATTAAACTGAAATTCTAGTAAACTGACCTGTCACTCCTGAAAAGAGCTATTCATTCACATGAATCATCAGATTATTGAAAAGAAGACAAAAAAACTTTCATATCCCATTGGCAGAGGGAGAGGGACTGGGAAAAAAGAGAGATGTCCTTGAGAAGTAACTGGGCCATAGCTCTGGGTCATGAAGGGAGGCTCAGAGAGGGATGAGCAGAGTAAGGAAGAGGTGGGTAGTTTTCATCATCTGACACTCAGGTGATGAGGAAAGCTGGGGACCCATCTGGGGTCTTGGGCTTTGCGCAGGAGCACCATTGTTTGATGAAGAAATAAACACACCTGTGCTCTGCCTCTGCCAGCATTGCCAATCTGTTTCCCATTTTAAACTCAACTCGATTAGGAAATCAATGGGTCCCTCTGGAAGAGAAATGTGTCGGGACCACAGCCCTCTTCTCTAAATTCCTATCAACAATCCAACACCGGTGCCCGAGCTAGGACCTCTGTCCAATAGGTGTGGCTGCAGAGCTGGCCAGCCTGGATTTAGGCCTCCCAGTCTCTGCCTGGTTCCCGTCTCATCCCACGGACCAACACAAACCCACAATGTGTTAGTAAAGATGTCTAGCTATTTTGAATAGTGTTACCTTGGAAAGTCTGGAAAAGCAAAAACAGGCAAAAAAACAAAATCACTTTGTGGGTATTTTATGTAAAAATAAAACAAAAGCAGAAGAAAAAAGACAAGCCCACTGTGTCATTTTTGGGGGGGCTTTTTTCAACGGAATACAAAAAAGCTAGTGTGTGTGTGTGTGTGTGTGTGTGTGTGTGTGTGTGAAGGACAGTGATCTTGATGGTAGTGGTGTCTGGGCCCAGAATTATGTACCAATAGCCTGTGTTCATTCCAGCTTTCAGTTAGCAGAAGCTCAAGATTCTGAAATTAGTACTTTAATTAGTTGTATAAGGCGATTTAATACTGTTTACATGTTTGTTGCTTCAATGTAACATAGATTTTTTTTTTTTAAGGTTAAGGTCTAGTAATGCATCCCTAGTGCTCCTTACAGAGCCTGGAATACTGTAGATCATTGATAGGTGATTATTGATTGAGTAAAAATGGTGGGAGGGGAGAGAGAGAGAGGTAAAGGGAGAAAACATCCATACCTAAAATCGAATACTTCATAGAGTTTATTTGTGCTTTTAGGAGCAATGTCTGGTGAACATTTATGCCCACACTGCATGATCCAGGGCGAGAGTTGACAGCCTGCAGTGCTAGTGGTGACATTCATCCTGAGTTTCACGAGGGTGGTCTTTGCAGAGCCCTCGTGAAAACTACACCCTCTCCCCTACGCCACCCGCACCCCTTGCAAGATTCCGAATGTGAATTAACCACCCTCCTTCTGTCAATCTGAACCTTTCAAATTTCCACTGATCTTCCCAGCCAAGACTGTTACCTTCTACAAAAGGGTATATAGTTCCATGTTTCCTTCTGCAAAAGGCTTATGGATTCTAGAATGTAGAATTTCCCATTCAGAGAAAATGTCCCCATTCTTCACTGTGTAAACCAATGAGGTGACTCCAGAGATGGATGTTTCAACCCAGGTTGTGGGAAGACAGAATTAAGGTTTATCTATGTAGTTCAGCACACCTGCTGTTATTGGCTTATCAGCTGCAGCGCGGTCAGATACTGCTAGAAGTGCCTGCTCATACTGTTTTTATTTTTATTTTTATTTTTTATAATTTTCTTTTTTTTAATATATTTTATTGATTTTTTACAGAGAGGAAGGGAGAAGGATAGAGAGTTAGAAACATCGATGAGAGAGAGAGACATCGATCAGCTGCCTCTTGCACATCCTGTACTAGGGATGTGCCCACAACCAAGGTACATGCCCTTGACCGGAATCGAACCTGGGACCTTTCAGTCCGCATACCAACTCTCTATCCACTGAGCCAAACCGGTTTCGGCTCATACTGTTTTTTGAATCAGAAAGTCAAAGGGGGTGGGCTTGAGGCCAACCTTCCTCATTAGCCAAGTTATTTTTGTCTTATCATGAGTCGTCCAACACAGTAACCACTCACCACACATGGCTGCTAAAATTTAAGTGTAAGTTAATTAAAATGAAATCAAACTAACATTTTAATTTTTTTAGTTATATCAGCCACTTTCATGTCCTTGGTAGCCATGTGTGGCTAGGGGCTACTCTAGAGGAGATAACAGGAAGAACATATTTGTCATCATGGAAACTTTTATGGCAGAGTACTGCAGAACGCATGCCACAGAAAATTCGCAAGGGAGAACTTTTGGGGGGCACCATAGGTTGTGTGTGCCTGCGTGTGTGCTTTGTACTTGGAAATAAGAAACAATTATTTTGATTGTTTTGCTATTTGCACGTAATGTTTTATGGTGTTAGAGACTTCTTATCAATGGGGCTACGTTTGGAATGATACATAAATGACAGACTATCCAACACGAAAGATAGAGAACTGTCCTCAAATAAAATCATGCTTATTTTTTTTTCCTTCAGATTACTCTGCTCTTTTTTCTTTCTTTCTTTCTGTTCAAATGTTTGCATTATTGGGCTTGAGACTGAAATTCCATAGATGTAGAGCTGATCTTAACTTTGCTGTCCACTCTAATAGAAACAGAAATGGAAGGTCATAGCAGACATAGATGGGGCTGGTAGGACCTAGATCATAAAAGATAATGTATCTTATGTATGCATAAAGCTCTGATGGGGTCACGTGGCCAAATAATAAATATTTAGCTATAGAGTCAACTCATAAATAACCTGTTTCCCTTTGCTTCCCTTTCCCTCCCCTTTTCTCCCACCCTAATCTTTCTCCTTCTGCTTCTAAACATAATATTTACTGAGTGTTCATGAGATTAGAGAAGGAGAACGGATTACAGTCAGGAAAACAGATTACAAAATTAATTATTCAAGACCACTTTGATAAGTGCAATAAAGGAGGAAGGCAGGATGATAAGCCAACTAAAAGCCTTAATAACATGAGACTTGACCTGGCCAGGAAGGTAAGAGAGAAATGATGAATAGTGACGTTCTATTTATGCTTTATTAATTAACTAGAGGCCTGATCCATGAAATTTATGCGTGGGTAGGGTCCCTAGGCCTGGCTGGCAATCGGGGCCAATCTGTGGGGTGATGTGTGTTGGGAGGGGAGCATGCTGGCACCCGCCTTGGCTGGCCTGGGGGCTAGGGGCAGCTCCTGTGTTGAGCATCTGCCCCCTGGTGGCCAGTTCACATCAGAGCAACCAGTCGTTCAGCAGTTAGGTTGATTTGCATATTAGGCTTTTATTATATAGGATTCTTCTTACAGGACAGGCTAGGTAATATGTGCTGTGTAAACGTGACATGTTGGACATTTCTTTCATGGTGACAAAGCCTCTCTGAGCCGGCTGGCCAAAATCTCAAGGCTGGTCTCCTGAAGCTGTTCTCAGAGAAAGAGTTAAGAATTACTGCAGGTGAGAAGAACAGGAGACAGTTGGGAATGGATGAGGAGTGCAGGGGTGCTACTGTGAGCAATTTTCTATAACACAAAAATAAATTTGTTCTACCAAGGGCTCAGGAGGGGAAAGGTGAGGATACACACATATTTCTTTGTTGGCATTTATATTTTCTTGGCAGCTTTGTTACTCTGGACCCATCAATGTCAACTCATTGATCCCGACTTAGCTTGTTGGCTCTCTCCACTAGATTAAAAAAAGTGTTGCTTCAGTATATGGGCTCCCAGGTTCAAAAAGATTCAGCCACCCCATCACTGCCAGCCTGCCTTGGCCTCTGTGGTGACATCATGAGCTGTGCTTTTTTTTTTTTTCTATTCATCTCTTTTGTCTTTCTCTATTATTGCTCTTTTTTTATCACAGAATCTTTGCCTTTCATCTCCATCCTGCTCAGGTTCTGACTGATGATAAGGTAGGGGATGTATGGGATGTTAATTGCTGATGCCTATAGATTCTGAGGGATTGCTTTTTAAAGCTTTCAGGGTCTTCCGTTAATGGCCTTTAAGGAATATGATAATGTGTTAAAATATATGTGACATGGTGTGTGTGTGTGTGTGTGTGTGTGTGCGCGCGCACGCCTATGGTTAGTCTTTTTTTTTTTCAAATGTGCTCGTGCAGTGTTACTTTTGGAATGCAGTTGTCTCCTCAAAGTGGCTATCAAGGGAATTAGGACTCAAATTAAGGATTATTAAAAAGACATTCACACTGAAATATGTTATTACTGCAAAAGCTGTTCTTGCTTTAGCAAAATGAAAATGAAGTTAGTGAAAACAACTGGCATGTACAGATGAGGCTCTAAATCAAAATTCTGTGAAGCAGCCCTGTTTTTCCACTCCACTAGCAGCCTCTTCTCCGCAGTTCTGTCACCAGGAACTTTGGCAGGCTCCCCATTCCACAGAGCGCCAGGCAGGCCCAGACATCGGTAGGCTGCTTGGGTACTGCTTCCTGTCTTTGCCTCAAACCCTGCCTATTTCCTCATTGGCTTTTGGGAAATTGGCTCAACAGGCACTTCAACCTCTGGACCCTCCACTTGGGAATCTAGCATTATGTCCGTCTGTCCAGGCAGCTATTTGATTGGTGCTGTGCTATACGTTAGAGTTACTTGATGAAAAAAAGACGCAGATCTGCTCTTCAACAGCAAAATATTTGCAGCTTTTTCTAAACTCAGCCTTCCTCTTCATATATATATATATGTAATTATACATTTATATATTTAATTATATATATATATTTAATTATATGCAATCTCTGAACACACACTAATCTGACCACTCAGTGTATATCCTATCTGATAAAAGAGTAATATGCAGATTGAACATCACTCTGATACACAAGATAGCTGCTCCCATGTGGTTAAAGATCCTGCCCCCATGTGACCACAAGATGGCCAGCATGGGAAGGCAGTTGGGAGGGACCAGGCCTGCAAGGGAGGGCAGTTGGTGGCGATCAAGTCTGCTGGGGAAGGCAGTTAGGGGTGACCAGGGCAGCAGAGAAAGGAAATTGGAGGTGAACAGGCCTGCAGGGAAGGGCAGTTGGGGGGGACCCAGGCATGCAGAGGAGAGCAGTTAGGGGGGACCAGGCCTACAGGGGAGGGCAGTTAGGGGTGACTGGACCTACAGGGGAGGGTGGTTAGGGGTGACCAGGCCTGTAGGAGAGGGCAGTTAGGGGCAAACAGGCAGGCAGGGAAGCAGTTAGGCATCAATCAGACTGGCAAGGGAGTGGTTAGGGGGTGATCAGGCTGGAAGGCAGATGCAATTAGGGGCAATCAGGAAGGCAGGCAAGTGAGCAGTTGGGAACCAGCAGTCCTGGATTGTGAGGGGGATGGCTGACTGCCCGTTTAGGCCCAATCCCATGAGGATCGGGCCTAAAGGGGCAGTTAGACATCCCTAAAGGAGTCCCCAATTGGAGAGGGTGCAGGCTGGGCTGAGGGACAGCTCCCCCCCATGCATGAATTTTGTGCACCAGACCTCTAGTCCTATATAATAAAAGGCTAATGTGCAAATTGTCCCCTCAACTAGGACTTCGACCAGCTGGCAGGCTGGCCAACTGCCATGTCCCTTGCCCCTGGACATGCTGGCCGAACCCCACCTATGCACGAATTCATGCACTGATCCTCTAATACACACACACACACACACACACACACACACACACACACAGACACATACTGTACTGAGTGGCCAGATTATTATGCATTTAGATCATAATAATCTGGCCACTCAGTGAATATAAATGGTGAAAATCATGGATCAGCTGCCTCCTACATGACCCCTACTGGGTAAACGAGCCTCCAGACTAGGCATGTGCCCTGACCAGGAATTGAACCTTGAACTCCTGGTTCATAGGTCAGTGTTCAACTGCTGAGCCAAACCAGCCAGCTTCTTCTTGTATTCTTTAATGCACTATTGGGGTCAAATACTACTGGACCAGATCCTGATTTTTGATTTCTCTTGAAGGCAATCTCACAAACCAACTAGACTTATCATAACACCTTCCGTTAACCTCCTCAATAGTTCTTGAGTTTTTGCCCTCCCCCTAATATTCTTCACCTTCTTCATCCTTGGTCTACATCACACTGTCATTATTTGTTGCCTATGCAATTTCATTGATGTCCTAACTGGTCACACTGCTGTCACTCTCATACTCCCCACCCTGCTTCTTAGATTCCATCCACCACAAATCAGAAGGGATGCAAATCTCACCGTGTCACATCTTTTACCAAAATTCCATCCATAGTTTTATGGTGAACGTGGAATTAAGTTTGAACCCTTTAACTTGGCATTAAAAATTCATTTGCTTAATTTATTATGCCCTATCTGATTTTACTTATTGCTCTGAAATATATGTAGATTTTCTATGGAATATTCCACCATGATATGATTCATTCTCTCTCTCTCTTTTCCTCTCTCTCTCTCCCTCCTTACCTCCCTCTCTTTCTCCATCCAGTATGGTTCACTGTGACTAATTTCTTTTACTTAGCATGTAGTTTTCAATGTTCATTCATATTGAAGCAAATGCCATATCTCATTTTTTTCTTTACATTTTAAGTATTATACTGAATTGGTATACAACATTTGGTTTATTCATTTATTCATTCATCAGTTGTTTTTGTTTTTTTTGTTTTTTTTGGTTGTTTTCAAATTTTGGATATAATGAACAATCCTTCTGTAAATACCCTTTCATAAATTTTATGGGGACATATGTTTTTATCTGTCCTGCGTGAACACGTAGAAGTGGAACTACTGAATCCTATAACAATTATGTATTTAAATTTTTTTAGGAACTCCCAGACTGGTTTCCACAGTGGCTGCCCCATTTCACATTGCCACTAGCAGTGTATAAGGGTTCGATTTACCACTCTCTCACAGCGCTTTTGATTATGCTTTGGATTATAAAGTAAGGTAGCAAAGTGATAGTTCATGATGGTTTTAATTTACATTTCCAAGGTGGCCAATGATGTTGATCATCTTTTCATGTGCTTGTTGGCTATTTGCATATCTCTGTAGAATATTTATTCATGTTTTTTGCCCTTTTTCAATTGAGTTGCCTTTTTATTATTGGATTGTAAGAGTTCTTCATTTATTCTAGATACTGTGCCCTTGCTAGATATAATGATTTACAAGTATTTTCTCTCATTCTGTGGATTATCTTCACTTTATTGATAATATACTGTACTTTCTTTTTATTGTTCATACTATTACATATGTCCCTATCTTCCCTCCCTTTGTCCACTTTCACAAAACCTGCACTGTCACCAAACTATTGTCTGAATCTATGGGTTATGGTATATGCTCTTTAGCTAATCCCTTCCCCTTCTTTCATCAAGTAATCCCCTCCTGCCTCTGCTCTGACAGCTGTAAGTCTGTTTCATGTATCCATGCCTCTGGACCTATTTTGTCCTTAGCAAAATTGTGCTTTCAGCATGAAAACAAACAAAACAAACACGTAGTATTTTTGTGACATAGGTCTGCCAGCAATAAATTATCTCAAATGTTTTTACATTTAATAACATCTTATTTTGCTTTTATTTTTAAGGATCGTTTATTTGGATAAAGGTTCGTAGTTGTTAGCATGCTGAAGATGATATGAATGGCTTGCTATCCTCCATTGTTTCTGGTGAGAAATAAGACTGTAATATAGTTGATGCTTTTATATCTGGCAAATATTTTTGCCTTGCTGCTTTTAAGATTTTTGTCTTTTTATTTCAGTATTTTTAGTATTGTGTGTTGGGGTGTAGATATCTTTGCATTTAGTTGACCTAGAGTTTCTTGAGCTTCCTGGATTTGTGGATGAGTACCTTTCATTTGGGATATCTGCCATTGTTTTTTAAAATATATTTTGAAAAGTTTTCTACATCACTCTCCTGTACTTCTGCTAATGTCACAAATATCCTGTACTTACATTCCTTTGAGGCTCTAGAAGGTTTTCTTTTCTACTTCAGATTACGCTCTCTATTAATGTATCTTCAAGTTTATTGCTTTTATGTTTTTGTCAAGTGCAATGTCTGAGCCCCTTTCTATACTGAAGGCAATTTCTATTGCCTGCTTTTATTTTTTTAATGTACGGTCACACTCTTCTGTTTTCCTGTCCTATAATTATTTTGTTGAAAACTGAACATTGTGGATAATTTTGCAACTTTTTTTTTACAAGAGAAAGAAAAAGAGAGAGAGAGAAAGAGAGTTAATTTAGCAGCTTTTGGTACTTATCCCTCCTCCAGGGCTTTCTGTTGTTGTTAGCTTGTTTATTTTTTTAATATTAACTTTAGAGAGAGAGGAAGGGAGAGGAACAAAGAAAAAATTGCCTGGTTACCTTCCACAGGCAACTTGACCAGAGATTGAACCCACAACCCAGGCATGTACCCCACTGGGAGTCAAACCAGTAACCTTTTGGTTCATGGGGTGATGCTCAACCATCTGACCCATGCTGGCCAGGGCAGCTTGTTTATATTTTTAACGATCTGGTTAGAATATTTTATGAAAGAATATTTCTCCCACAGAGTGTGCAGCCTCTGAGGTCTCCATAGAAGGCACAGCCTCGGGCATGTGCAATCCCCTTGGACTGCCAGTGGTTTTAAAAGGACTCCCCTTAACTGTCTCATTCCCTTTAGAGCTTTCCACCTTTTGGGGGTTACATCCAGCTTTAAACTGCATCCATTGTTGGTTAGCTGTTCTGTTATTTTGACCATGACAAAAGGGCATACATTGCTCCCTGTCCAACTAAGTTTGGGACTCTGTGCAGGAGTGGTTTTGGAGGCAAATCTCTGCAGTTAGTTCTAACCTCAGGAGGTGTCTTAGCTTTTCTTCTTGATGTTTCTCTCTGGTAAACCAGATGGACTACAGTTTATCTTACTACTCTCGTGGAGCTACCAACTTCCTCTTAAATGTTTAATCCTAAAACCTCCATTATTTTCGAGGCTCAACCTTCTCCATCCTCTGTGTCAAATAATGTTGTTTCTTTAGGAGAAGTTTCAAACTTCTCTCTTCTTATGACCTGCCTCTTCCCCGGGCCAAAGCTTTAAGCCACTGATTTGGAAGTGAGGCAGGGACCGTGGCCAGCTCCTCTCAGGGACACATTCCACTTTAGAGTCGGGGTGCTGGGTATAAGCCATAGCCTCGGCCCTTGGCTTTTCTCCCCTGCATGGATCCTCCTCCTGAGGAGCCAGCTGGAGTGTGGCTGATCAGGGCCCCATTGTTTTCAGCTGGCCAGGGTTCCATGCCATCAGTGGGGTTGGGCTGAGAAGGTGGTATTGACCTCTCACCTGTATTTACCTGGAAGTTAGCCTCTGCAAGGTGAGGCTGTGGTCAGTGGCCTGTCCCTCCCGGGCAGGAACTGCAGCCCCACACTGGAATTGGAGGTGTGTGAGCTCCATCTTCTTGGCCGCTTCCACCATAGAGAGGGCCTTCCATTGTCCTCAGCTGGGCTGCGCACAGACTGAACAAGTCAAAGCTCAGGTGCCACCAACTGTCACTGTTCTCACCCGATGTAGTTGATTTGCTTCAATACATGTTTCCTGATTTGTTGCATGACATTATGATAATTTCCAGAGGCTTTAAGCGTTACTTGAAAATAAAGAAATTACAGTTGTTCCATTGGGGAGTGCCCCTCGGAGCTCCTCAAACCACGACCGTTTGACAATGTGCTTTTGATTGAGTGTGTGTTGTGTGTGTGTTGCAGGGCACACTGTTGGGCGCTATTATTCCTAGGGTTTCTTTTTACATGTGGCAAATGATACCGCTAGTGATGTACAGTGCTGGTATAAATTTTGCTTTTTAAAAGTAAATTAATTTCAACTACACATTTCTATTTTTTTTAAAAGACTTAGTAGTAATAAAAATCACAGACCTTACCAACTAGAGAACATCAATATACCTTATTAAATTGGGGAAATAAAACAAATAAAGAAATAAGAATAAATGAACATGCCGAGACCGGTTTGGCTCAGTGGATAGAGCATCGGCTTGGGGACTGAAAGGTCCCAGGTTCCATTGCGGGCGGGGGCATGTACCTTGCTTGCGGGCACAACTCCAGTAGGGGGCGTGCAGGAGGCAGCTGATCGATGTCTCTCTCTCATCGATGTTTCTGTCTTTCTATCCCTCTCCCTTCCTTCCTGTAAAAAATCAGTAAAATATATTTTAAAAAATAAATAAAAATAAATGAACAGTTCTAACAGGAAATATCTTTTCATCTCTGACTCTAAACAGGGACAAGTAGTAGCCAGGGCACTTTTATGTATCACCACCCCTCATGCTCACTTCTAGCACCCAGAGCCTGGTTGCTAATATTCCCCCCTCCCCCCGCCCCTCGTAAAATAATCAGGACTCCCAGGAAACAGACAGAATAGTTCCAGAGAAGACTATTATTGACAGAAGGTAAGGACATTTTTAAGACTGTCAAGGGCAGTAATAAAAAACAAAGAAGTTTGCATCAAGGGGTTCTACTGGGAAAGTCATCATGTGAATATTAAAGGAGATAATAGTTCTGATTAATTACAAAAGTTGTTAAAAGTCAGAAAGTTTTCATACAAAGGAACGATAACATTAGAAATATTTTAATTGTACTGGTTTAATTAGTGGGCAAACATGTTTACACGTGAGTCCTTTCTCTATTATTTTAAGTACATGCTTGTAATGCAGAGATATTTGCTTCCTTATATCTGTGTAAATAGAATTTGATAAATATAGGCTACTTGGAGTCAGTTGGGGAGTTTGAGACAAATTGGGAGCTGATCCAACGATCCATTAAAAACTCATCTGTAAAACTGATCATTCATATCTAGTGGCTTATCAGTTAGAAAAGGGTCTATTGGTCAGTAACCACAAATTATCACTTACTGCCAAGTTTGTTTCAAGATATCACATGTCAGATAACCTATGCCCCTGAAGAAAGTCTAAATGTACAATGGGTTTTACGTGTCTAAGGACACAGTGACCCCCAACTGACATTTCTAATTAGAATAAGATACTTGTAGAGCCTACATTCATTTATAATACTGATAACAAAGTTAGTAAATGTGTTATGATGCATAATAATGTCAAATAAATGTAATACAGTAGCAAGACAGCCAGACAATAACAAGAAAACAAGATTCCAAGTGAATATCATTATATAAAAAGGTCCCAATTGGCAAAATACTTAAAGATAAATGAAAGACGTTGGCCCCAAAGCATTATCATTATAAAGAGTGCAAATAAGACATGGAAAGGTAGCTCAGTCTTGAGTCACATTTGAACAAAGCAGCTTCACATTGCTACCACTGTAATTAGCAAGTTATTAATAACTAGAGACCCAGTGCATGAAATTAGTGCACTCTGGGAGGGTTCCTCAGCCCGACCTGCACCCTCTTGCAGGGAAACCAGCCTGTGCTGGCATTTGGACATCCTGAGCGCTGCTCTGGAGGTGGGAGAAGCTTCCAGCAGCGCGCCTGGCTTCTGTGGGAGCACACTGACCACCAGAGGGCAGGTCCTACATTGAGCCTCTGTCCCCTGGTAGTCAGTGCACATCACAGTGACTGGTCATCCTCAGTGCAGTCAATTTGCATATTACCCTTTTATTATGTAGGATAGGAAAGAACAAAAGGAGGGCAGACATCATAGGCCTGTCATTCAGGCAGCTTTACCAGGAAGCCACAAATTCACACTCTCCAGGGAATACCAGCCCATTCCCTGCAGGTCACTGGGGGAAGGGATCAACACAGGGGAGACAGATGCACGTGCAGGGAAGTTAGGGGGACATAGGGAAGGTACTTGCCTATCAGTCACACCTGGGACAGGGATGGGTGGCCAGAATGGGCATGGCCACTACAAGCCTGCGAAAATTGGGAGGTACATCACCCCCCAAATCATGGAGCTCTCTGTTGTGCTCCTGTGCTCTTGGCTCACGTTTGGATGTCTGGCATTTGGCCATGTTTCCTCCATAGTCACGTGGCCCTGCAGGCCCCACAAGCAATGGACTGACAGATTGCCGTGGGGAAGAGAAACTCTACTAGCCTGGTGCTGGATCGGACTGTGCAGACATGGACAAGGAATTCTGGGCCCTGGCTCTGAATTTAGTTCTATTGAAGCCCCAGCTATACTTCCTCTGTCACTGGACACAGGGATATGGAACTTTGGAAACCCCCGAAATAAAGCTTTCTAAGATATTGCCTTCTTCCCTGCAAGTCTCAGAAAAATGTTTTTTTTCTCAGGATATTACAAGAAATCCACTTCCACTTCCAACTGGGGGAGAAGAAGAACTGATCCTTCTGTTAAAAACATTGTACCCTGACCAAGAATCCATGAATTTATAACCCAGGTCCTATAACCTTGATTGCTCTGAGATGACACCATTTATCTTTTTATTTTCTGGTAAAATTACTACGAAATTGGAAGAATAGCTGAATAAGTTTACAAACAACCATAGGAAGATATCATCTGAGTATAACTATATTATAACTATAGTACAACCAAAGGTAAGTATAAACACCAGTGCGTAAATAATGATGAAATGAACTAAATCCAAAGTACCTGTAATGTAGAATAGGTTTAGAGTGAACACCCTAATTTTTTTTCCAGAAAATATAGATAACACTACATTAATGTACAGTTTGCTTGCTGTTTAAGGCAACTGAAGCATTTAAATGAATCAGGTATGCCGAGTTTTAAATGTGGCTTAAATCGTTTAATGAAATGGTATTACTATTATGTGTCCACCCATGTCTAAATAAAAACTTGCTTGAAATTTATTCAACATTGAGTATTTAATAAAGTGCAAGTGGTGAGAATTTTTCTTTATGAAAAATAAGCCCCTGAACACGTATTTAATCAACAGTAAAAAAAAAATAAAAATCTGTGATTCAAAGAAAAATACTAAATAGTGATAAAGATATTCCATGGTTAAGGATTTAAGGCCAAAAAATAATAATAATGAAGGAGACATGGTGATAATTGATCTTTGGGGAAAACCTATTTTAAGGGTTAAAAGGATCTACTGGTATTGTCTAGATGTGCACTGAGTTTCTGGGACACCATTCACCAGTTATGTGATTTGAAAGACAGTTACTTAAACTTTCAATCCCTTGTTGTTCTCAGCTGAAAAGATAGGAAAACAACACCTACCTCACAAGAGTAAGGCCATTGAAGGTGGGAGTGGCCTAGTGAGAGGTCAATGGGGGGAAAGGAGACATATGTAATGGTTTAAACAATAATTTAAATTTAAAAAAAAAGAGAATAAAGACACCATGTTTAGCTTAGTACATGACCCATGGTGAGATTTTCAATAACTGGTCACTATTCATCTTACCATCCTTTAAAATTACAAATACAGTGGTACCTCGAGATACGAGTGCTCTAACATACAAGATTTTTGAGATACGAGCCATCAAGCGAGCGATTTTTGCTTTGAAATACAAGCAACAGTTGAGATACGGAACGAATTAAACTCATATCTCGAGGTACCACTGTATTCATGAGAAGCATAATATAATAAAATAAGCAAATTCGTGCATATTCACATTTTACCACACCTTTCCCTCTCTTTTCTTTCAAGCCCCTTAATATGCTATGTACATGGTTTCGTCGCACTTCCTCTACCTCTATTCACCTCTCAGCCCACTGCAATCTAGTGTCTACTCTTATCATTTTACTGAAATATCTCTCATACTATTCAGGCTTTATTAAAAATCATCTATTTCTAGCATTTGACAATAGTGACATATCTTTCCATCTAATATAATTTCCTTTCAATGCCTCCTTGCCAATAAAATATCTGCTATTTCTCCTCTTCCTCTAACCACTTCTCAGTCCTATTGGCTGTGGCATCTGTATCTGCCAGTCCTAAATAAGGGTCCTATTCCCTGACTTTTTGCTCATCCATCCCACCCGTATTAGGGAATCTCATCTAATCCAATACCATTGATAATTCTAAAATCTTTGTTCTGGCCTTAAGCTCCACAAAGTCTAGTACTATATAGCCAAGTAACAAATAATCCAATTTATACTCATGTCCAGGTCAACAAATTAAAACCCAAATCTTGTCTATTTTTTCTTAATTCAGTTAGAGATAACACCATACATCTCATTCAAAAGTAAAACCTGAGATTCTTTTTCTCTTTTGTTTCTTATACTCTGAGTGCCTGCTATGTACTAATCAAAATGATTGTGTGTTTGTGTGTGTGTGTGTGTGTGTGTGTGTGTGTGTGTGCAGGAATTACAAAATAATATAAAAATCACAAAAATAAATGTATTGTGAAAACAGTTAACATTGTTAATTGATTTAAGAAAGTAATGGACCTTTTTATTAAGAAAATGTTGTTTGAGTTGGGGCTAAAAGAGGTGTAGGAGTTAGCTATGCAAAGTGAATAGCATTCCAATCAGAGGGAACAGAATGTGCAAAGGCTCTGGATAGTAAGGAATCATGATGCAATCCAGGAACAGAAAGGTAAATTTCATCACGAGTAGACAGAGTACTAAGTGAGGCTGAATGGTATGTAGAAGCTAGGATTTTGGTCTTCACTCAAAGGTTAATTTTATATATTATGAGTTTAGCTTTAGATATTTTCATTCATTTATTATTCTTAGATTTCTTGAATTAGACTAGATGCCAAGTACTTGTCAAGGCTCTTGGGATAGATGAGAGAACAGAATAGAAAAACCATTGCTGCCCTCTTGGAGCTTATATTGTTGTGAGAGGAGCAGACAAAAATTCTATATAATAAAAGCCTATTATGCAAATCAACTGAATGGTGGCATGATCTAAGGATGACCGGTCACTATGATACAAACTGACCACCAGGGGGCAGACGCTCAACACAGAAGCTGCCCACAGCCCACAGGCCACAGGCCAGCCAAGGCAGATGCCAGCTGGGAAGCGGGGGCGTTCCCTGATCACCAGGTCATCCCACAGATCGGACCTGATTGCCAGCCAGGCCTAAGGACCCGACCCTTGTACAAATTTCATATACGGGGCCTCCAGTAATACAATAAATAATAAAATGATACCACATGTTGGAAAGTGAAGGCTGTGGAAATAGAAATAGAGCAGGGTAAGGGGGGTTGGACTGTCATGGTGGGAGGATGCCATTTTAAATGGGGTAGTTGCTGTAGTTAACATTGAGAAGCTAACTTTTGAGCAAAGACTTGAACAAAGTGAATTAGCTGGTCATGTGGGTATCTGATAATGGAGTATTCAGTGGAGGTGAAAGCTAGTGCAAAGGCCCTGGGGCAGAAGCCTGCTTGCCAAGCTAGTAGCCAAAGAACAGCAAGGAGGCAGTGAGACTAGAATGTGATGAATGGGGGTGGAATAAGAGGGGCTGTGTCTGAAGTTAACGGGTGGATGTGCATATCATACAGGGCCTTGTGGGCCATTGTAAGGGCTTCAGTTTTAATCATAAGAACATATGTTAAATCTGTGTTTCCTTTTAATTGTTCCAGTGCAAATGTCTAATGTCAGTTTAGGGTGGTCAGAGATGGAAAACCTTTTTGATTCATCAATAAGTAGCAATTAAAGTTATAGATATGGAAGAGATTATTTAAACCAGACACAGGCAAATTTAATGGTACAAGTCCAGCTTGCTGGCTAATTTTACAAATACAGTTTTATTGAAACATGGCCATCCCTATTAACTTACATATTGTCTACAGCTGTTTTCACTTTGAAATTACAGAATACAATAACTACCACAGGGAATATATGTTTTACAAAGCCTAACATATTTACTCTTTGGTCTTTTTTGGAAAATGTTTATTGATCACTTGTCTAGAGATACAAAACAGCTTGAAAAGAGAAGTAGGTCTATGTCAGACTCTTGGGCACGGCAAATATTTACTGTTCCTGGAGAGGAGACGGGGTGTAAAAAGATGAGACACCAAGAAGCCACAGTGAAAATCCAACCCAGACTTCACAGACTTCATAGGATCTCAAGAAGAAGGTGTTTCTTCTTGTAATTAAGATGAAGACTGCCTGTAATTAAGATGAAGACTGACAATAGCTCATTGCTTTAGAAACTTGAAGGACATTGGTTTTCTTAGTAAAAGCAGTTTGAATGAAACGTTGGGTGTAAGGATAAGAGTCAAACGGAAGTGGTTTGAGGATTAAATGAGAGATTAAATTAGATGTAGAAAAATGATACAAGGAATATAGGCATCTCTTTGATTGTCAAGAGGATAAAGATAGCAATTTAGGTGAAGATAATTGTTGGAAGTCAAAGGAGGATATTGTTGTACATGTCTTTAGGTACTTATGTAAAATCCAGGCCAATTACAAGTTGTTGGAAGATTCTAGTTGAGGAAGAGCTGTTAAATGTTACAGAAAGTAGGATTAAAAATAGTGTTCAATTTTTCAGGAGGTCAAAGTAAATGGAGAGAAAGCACATTTTGTAAAAACCCAAATAAGTCTTTTACTGTAACAGGAGAAAAGAGAGGAAGGATGCAGATGATGGAAGATGATGGTCTGGGGAGGGGAGCATAAAACAGTTTCTGTCTGATAACTTATATTTTCTCTTCAAAATAGCGGTAGAAGATGTTTAAGATGTGGGAGAAGATGTTGAGTAGAGAAACGAAAGACTTTCTAGTCAATGTAGCAAAATCATCTTAGTTTGAAGACCAGGGAGTTGTAATGAAACCAAGCTGTCTCTTGGGGTTTTTGTTTTTTCCATTCTATTTGTGCTCAGCAATTCGGGTGCAGGCATGGAGGACCCATTTGCTTGGGTTAAATTCAGCATGGGGAGTTTGAAAGAGGGATGAAGCAAAACATTGCAGGGAAAATGAGGTTAGCTTTTATAGACATTTTTATTTCAATGATGACTCTGGATTCCAAATATAAGAATGGAAAAGTAGAGTGGAGATATAGATATAAGGTTCAAGTAGGAATAATTTGATATGCAAGATGGAAGAAAAAACGTCTTGGTTAGAGAAGGGGATGATTGACTTAGGGGTTTTGGAATGTGGAGCAGTCTACCTTATAACCAAATTCAAAGAATAAAATTGAATGAATTAAAGAGGCCATTTAGAGATGAAGAGAGAGGCCAAGGAAGTGAATCAACGTGTTCAATAAATCATCATTGTGGAATTGGAGGTAATGAGAGTTGATTCTAGCTTTTTTTTTTTTTACAGGGTTTAGGGTGGCTATAAAATGCAGAGTTGGATGGAATATTTAATGACTGAAATTCATGGGACAGACTATTTAATGACTGAAGAAGAATAAACTGAAGGTCAATAGTCAATAGTGTGTAGAGAATGGTATTGTCTAAGGGCAGAAATCTCAAAGGAGGCAGTTTAATTTTAGCAGAAAGAGCAATAGGAAGTCAATGAGAACCAAAAGGTTCTTATTCTAGAGTTAAAATAGATGTGAGAAAACAATTCTCTACAACTTGAGGTAAATATAAAAATAAGTGCATAAGTAATGACAACATGAAGTAAATCCAAAATGAAATAAACCCAAAATAAAGTGTGTGTGTGCATCCCCAAAAATGTATACACGTTTTGAATAATGATAAAGACAGTGTTTTAACAGCTATCAGCTGTCAAAGTGGGTATACATTTATGTATATACATTTATATACATAAAGTGTGTATATGTGTATATACCATAAATCACACACACACACACACAGAGCAGAATTGAATAAAGAGTAAGGGCCTACACGGAATTAAGGACTACACAGTGGAGAACATACAGAAGCGCACACACACTGCTGGCATACAACATGGTAGATGTGACCTCAATGTTCACCTTACAAGAGGTGGACATCAGTCCTACACCTAATCAACCTCTTACCCTATACCGACACCTAGACATTTTTTTTAAAGTGTCTCCAACCTATATTATTATCTTTTTCATTGATTTCACCTCATCTCCGTTAATTTAGACTATTGTATCTCTCCCTTTTAGATCTTACATATTTTCCTAATCAGTTGCCAGGCCTCCACTTTCAATCCCTGGTGATTCGTTCTCTACAGAGGTGCTGGAACAATCTTTATAGAAAGCGGTTTCATCACCTAAAGGCTCTTCAAAATGCCCAAGGTCGGTTGCCTCATACTACAAGGTTCTGTTTTACAGGCTCCCGCTTGTCTTCTAGATCTCCTCTTTTCTTCCCCCCGGGCATGTTCTTCACCATCAGTATGGAGCCACGAGAATTTTCCATGTGTTTCATGCCTCCAAGCCTTTGTCCACATGTGTGCTCTGCCTGGAGCTTCCCTGCCACTTCTTGTGTCTATTTTTATCTCCCCCAGACATGCTTCTATCAAACCCTTCCAGGGTTTCTGTTTCCAGGGAAGGGTTAATCCGTTTTCCCTCCGTGTCTCTGGTCAAATGGCTCTGACAAATGTGTTTTGAATTTATTTATTTTCCTGCACAATGATCTCTACTGGACAGAAGCTCCCTGCACCATGAAATCTGTTACACCGAAGTTGCTGAACAAAGGCCGGCTAAATTAAAGTGGCTTTCCCACACCTGCTCTTGCCATCAGAACATTGCTTTCAAGTAAGTTCTCTCTTTTATTGGCTTTGCTCCTGAAATATAAATTGACTTCTTGGACTTTTTCCCCTAATGCTCTTGTTGGAAAAATGTTAATAACTGGTCAGTGACAGGGCTGATTAAGCCTCGCCTGCTCCTTTATTTTGATTGGTATCACAGCACCGGCTCCGAGAGGGACAGGAAGTTTAACACTGTATCCACCGTAATCCAACAGCCCCATCTCTGGAAATTGATAAGGGCTTTTTTTATTTTTTTTTCTGGAAATAAATTTGGCTCTGGCAAAACAAATGGTTGCCTCAATTGCAATTCATCTCTCTTTCTCTAACAACTTTCATTTATTTCGCTACATCCCTTTTTCCAATTACTGTAATGAATGCATTTATCTTTGAGAAGTGGGAGTGGGCCGAGTTTTCTGACACGGAGGAAAATGTCCCTTAACAGAGCTCCTCTCCCTGTTTTAAAATGTGGATTGTTGGGGAGTTCGGGTGAATCATTTGGAATTCTAAGTCTCACTTCTCCAACAGAAATCAAGGATGCTAAAGGATATTAAAGCAAGGGTTAATTTGCTGGACTGTGCTAAAATAGTCACACGCATAGTATCTGAAAGAAGCCACCAAGACTATTTTATATGAAGAATTGTTAAATTCTATGACCACAGAATAAAATACAATTTCCATTCTGGTTTTAAGGGAGGAGGGGGAATAAAACACAACTGGTTGCTATCTGAAAAAACATGAGATAAATAAATCTGGCAAATATAAATCAAACATTTGTAATCTTATGGATTAAAGTTGGATCTTTTGTTTCCTTACATTTTATTTGTCAATAGTTATGAAAAAGAACAAACTAGCATATTTTGTTGAAGTGATAGGTTTACCTATTTCCCCCTTGGTTTTAAAATTGTGTGTGTTTGTGTGTGTGTGTGTGTGTGTGTGTGTGTTTAATAAAACTCGCTGGTCAGTAGGCCTCAGGCACCACTTTTTTCTCTACAAAATAAGAAAATTTAGGGCTCAGCAAAAAGAAATTGTTCTAAAAGTATTGCTCATTTCCTAAAGACTCTGTGTTAGCTAGATTCCGCTCATGCCATCAGTCTGGATAAATATTGAATCAGGAGAAATATACACCCAGGCACCCTTACACACACATACATCACAAAACATGGGAGAAAAAGCAAACAAACATTAACAACAAATACTCATTGTTATAGTTTCCCCCAAGTTAACACAGCTCTGAAAATCTTCCAAGAACTTGTCAATGGAATGGCCCCTTTAGAATTTCTATCTTCAGTTATGAAAGAAGCAATCCTACCAGTTCTCTGGGTCACCTACCAGCTCTGGTGATCAACCACTTTAATGAAAATAATTCTTCACTCCTTATAATAATACCATTTTACACCTAGAAAATAGGAATGTCCAGAGTTCTGTTTTGCAAGGCATTCTCCGGTACTTTTATGACCTGCTTTTTTATGTGCATCCTCTAGGGAATTTAAATCCTCCGTGAAGATAAGGAAGCTTGTAATAAGGGAAGGGAATTTTTCCTACGGTCAGTCATTTTAACTAGGAACAAAGAGCCAGGACCGTGAATTGTCTGCTGATTTATTTCATTGGACTCGCAGTTATACAGGGGGTGGGGCAAAAATAGGACTGTAGTTGTTCCTATGGAAAAGAATACGATAATTAATAAAAAAATATACAAAAATACAACCTGCTTTTCATGAACTCACGATGGTAAACCTACTTTTGCCCCACTGTGTATTTATTTAATAGATAAGTCCTTCATCTCTATGATAGACTGCAAATAGAATGTAAGAATGGTTTATGAATCCAAACACCATCAGGGAATAAAAGATCCTATGGTTGTTTTAAAGATACTCATAATATCTGATATCCATACTATGCCTTTCCATATGCATAAGGCTTTCATATTCATTGCTTCATTTCATCCTCACGACTTAGATTATTTTACAGCTATGAGAAAACTGAAGGTAAGAAAATAGGGTAAGAGATGTGCTCATGTTTACCAATTTTGTTGTTGTCAAGGGGGGGATTGGAACCCAAGTATCTTGATTTATAGTCTTACTAGAGGCCCGGTGCACGAAATTCTTACATGGATAGATTCCTTAGGCCTGGCCACCAATCAGGGCCAACCTGTGGGGTGACCAGTGAGGCGATCAGGGGGTCCCTGCTGGCATCTGCCTTGGCTAGCCTGGCATCGCCTGCTCACCAGCCCTGCCTGCTTCACCGCCACTGGTCGGGACCTGTAGGCTGAGGGCAGCTCCTTCATTAAGCAGCTGCCCCCTGATGGTCAGTGCATGGCATAGCCATTCGATCAATTTGTATATTCCGGTTTTATATAGATAGAGTCCAGGGAACTTTTCAGGACCAAATTGATATCTATAAATCCCAAAATAAGTTTTCGTTTAAAATTGTTTTACAAACATGTGCAAATATTTATTATGTCTTTCCTGGTATTCCCAGAGAAAGGATTCTGAACATAATTGAAAAGATTTTCCCCCTGAGTCTGGATGGGCTTAATTAATTTCCATCATTGTACTTTGCTGTAATGAATATAGGCTTATATCTCTATTTTAGCATTTCTTTCCTGTTTCGCAATAGAAGTTTGTCAGATATCATCTCTCCTGACATGTGTGCTTCCCTCAAGGAGTCTTTGCTTTTCTTTCTCATTTCATCAGCTAATGTTATGCTTTTAATATACTCTAGGCAGAGAGAAAATAGATCATTAATCTTATTACATGTGTTGGTCATGGTAATGGGTAAAACGATCAGCGAGAGACTAAAATTCCCAATTGTTAGTCTGCATAAGTACTGCTTGGAGAGTGTATAAAATCCAGATTCATGGGACCTCCTCTGAGAGATTCTGACCTGGAGGATCTGGGATGGAGCTCAGGAATTTTAGCCAAATGTCTCATGTATTCCTAAAGGAGGCTTTCTCCTGTCTGTGGTTTAATAAACACTCATATAGGAGCAAACCATATGCTTCCTGCAGGAAGTCTATGATATTCATTCCATTTCTTTGAAAAAATGTTTCCTAGATTCCAAGGAAGACAAGATGGTCCAGGACCTAGAATTTGGAGTCAGCCACCCTTGGATGAAAAGCCAGTTCTGTGACTTTCAAGGTAAGTGAACTTGAGGAAATTTCCCAACTTCCTTTACCACCCATCACACTATTTGGAAAAGACCTCATCTCACGCAGTCACTGGTTTTGACCCAACAAGACTGTCTCTGAAAATATTTCCATATTCCATCTACTTCTCCACAGTTTTTTAGAATTTTAGTGTGTTTAATGACAGATCAATCAATTATTGTTTTTCGGAAGTTCAGGGGTTTCCAGTTTGGGGTAATCAAAGTGCTGCTGGACTGTAATTCCTGTCTGCATCAGCAACCGAGGTATAAGGTTCAAGGCAGTCAACAGGGCCTATCAACACTTCGGGACACGTCACAAGCCACACTTGTTCAAGATCCCTCCAGAATGTGGAAGAGGGGGGAAAAAGACACCAAAAGTGAAGAGGGAGCAAGGAAGAGCCTGCTGTCAGGGAAATGGAAATTGGAAGGTTTTATTGCAGCTGATTTTTCCTCCAGGTTTAGCACCTGCTCAGTCACCCAACCCTCCCAATTTGAATAAGTGATTAACAACTCATTAGCGGGTCATTAGCGAAATCAGCCCAGCGGAGTGAAGAGGACCCAGGTTCACTGATTCCTCTGGATTATCACCGATGGCAGACAGAAAAGGAAATTAAATATATCTGATAAAAATGCGAGTGATTGTTCTATTTTTATACCAGGACAGAATAAAGTGGTTAGGGCAAAGCTACCCTTCCCTTTGTACCAGGAAGGCAGGAGGCGGTCCTTATATTTGCGGCTCTCCCCAGTACAATTCTGGGACACCTCAGATTTTCTCAAGTGCTTGGGTGGGTGCCTGGTTGTGGGATCATTAGATACTTCAGTCTTAAGTCTGCTCTCCACAGCTTACTATGCACATGTTAGTTTGGCTGCCTAGTGACTAGCCTCTGTGCCTCCTATCAGAAATTAACCTTTTCCCCGTAGTGGTTATGGCCTGGGGAAGGGACGGACATATCACACAAAGGAAGTCAGTTAGATGCTTTCTTCCTTAACATAGTCTATTTTAATGAAATGCAAAAATAAACAAACAAACAACAAAACCACTGAACATGCTGAAACCGGTTTGGCTCAGTGGATAGAGCGTCGGTCTGCGGACTGAAAGGTCCCAGGTTCGATTCCGGTCAAGGGTATGTATCCTGGTTGTGGGCACATCCTCAGTAGGGGGCATGCTGGAGGTGGCTGATCAATGTCTCTCACTGATGTTTCTAACTCTCTATCCCTCTCTCTTCCTCTCTGTAAAAAATCAATAAAATATATTTAAAAAAAAAACACTGAACATGGTTGTCATTTCATTTTATTCCAGAAGTGGCTTGAATCAGTCATTCTGGTTCCTGCCTCTACAGGGGCCTGGGTTTCTGCCTGCTTCCAAGCCGGAGTCTCTAGATTCCTCATTCTGTGAGTCCCCATACACCACATTTGCCTAAACTATCCTGAGTCCATTTCCACCAAAGAACTCTACTAATTAATCATACTCCTGCTTTCAAACTGGGAAAGAGAGATTGTAATTGGGTTCATTCTCTCATCTGGATTATTTAGATGGCTTCCTGCCTGAACGTCTTCTTCATCAAAGAGATTGTCTCCACGGCCCAGCCACTGCACACGCCAGAGCACCGGAAGTCATTCTTGATTCTCTGCCATCCCCTGCATCTAGCTATCAGCATCTCTGGTTACATATTGAGGCACTTGCTCTGTCTCCAAGTTCACGGCCACTCCTGCAGGACTACAGAACACTTCCCCACAGCAGCCCCTGGCCCTGCACATGTTAAACATGAAATAGATCATCTAGCTAGATTGTTTACACATCTTCAATGGCTCCCTATCACACTTAGAATAAAATCCTGTTGAAATCACTGGCCTTCAACCTCTTTTCTGCCTTCCCTTCTGCCATTTCCAAAGCAATCTTTGGGAATGTTGTAACCCTAATTTGCTGTGGCCTATGAGCTTTTTTTCTCTTTCTCTCTCTCAATAAAAACTGGCATATTCTGATCCTTCTTATACTATCTAATAAAACAGTGGTTCTCAACCTGTGGGTCGCGACCCCTTTGGGGGTCGAATGACCCTTTCACAGGGGTCACCTAAGACCATCGGAAAATGCAGATATATACATCATGATGCATAACAGTAGCAAAATTTCATGGTTGGGGGTCACCACCACATGAGGAACTGTATGCAAGGGTCGTGGCCTTAGGAAGGTTGAGAACCACTGTAATAAAAGAATGATATGCAAATTAACCACCACTCCACTACACCCACAAACCACGCTCACCAGCCAATCAGGAGCGAGTATGCAAATTAACCCCAACCAAAATGGCTGCAGCCACAAAGCTAGCAGGAGGGAGGCTTGGATTTCCCTGGTGATGGAGGAAGGGAAGCCAAGCTTTCCACACACCCTGGCGGGCCCAGGCCTCCACTCAAGGCTACAAAGTTTCAATTATAAAATATAAGTACATCCTAACAAAAATGGTGGCAGCCATGGAGCTGGAGAGAGCAGGAGGTTAGGATTTTCCCCAGCGATGGAGGAAGCCAAACTTCTGCAGCCTTGGCCTGTCTTGACCTCCACTTAAGGCTACAAAGTTTCAATTATAGAAGTTAAATAAATCCCAAGAGAAATGGCTGCTGCCACCGAGCCAGCAGGAGGCTTGGCTCCACTCCAGGCTACAAAATTTCAATTTTAGAAGATAAATAAATCCAAGATACTAGGGTCTCTACTTGGGTTGCTAGGGGGCGTGGCTGGCCTGCAAACCACCATAGGCATCTTGCCCAGGCACCCCATGCCCCAAGGGAACCCCCACTTTGATCCAGGACACTCTTCAGGGCAAACCAGCTGGCCCCCACCAGTACACCAGGCCTCTATCTTATCTAATAAGAGTAATATGCAGATTGACCATCATTCCAACACACAAGGTGGCTGCGTCCTGTGGTCAAAGATCCTGCCCTCATGTGGACATAAGATGGCTACCACAAGATGGCCAGCAGAGGAGGGCAGTTGGGGGGGGCAGGCCTGCAGTTGTGAGCAATCAGGCCAACAGGGGAGGGTAGTTGGAAGGGACCAGGCCTGCAAGGGAGGGCAATCGGGGATGATTATGCCTGCAGGGGAGAGCAATTAGAGGTGACCAGGCTGGCAGAGGAGGGAAGTTGGGGGTGACTGGGCCTGTAGGGAAGGGCAGTTGGGGAGGGGGTGGGACCCAAGCCTGCAAGGGAGAGCAGTTGGAGGGGATCAGGCCTGCAGGGGAGCGGTTAGGGGGTGATCAGGCTGGCAGGCAGAAGTGGTTAGGGGCAATCAGGAAGTCAGGCAGGCGAGCAGTTGGGAGCCAGCAGTCCTGGATTGTGAAAGGGATGTCCGATTGCCCATTTAGGCCTGAATGGGCAGTCAGACATCCCTTGAAGGGTCCCAGATTAAAGAGGGTGCAGGCTGGACTGAGGGATACCCCTTCACCCATGCACAAATTTTGTGCACCAGCCCTCTAGTGTGTGGATGCCCTGAAAGCTTAGACTATGGACCTTAATTTGGTCTTCACTGTTGCCCAGAAAGACTGTGACTTTATTCATGATTTTCTCCCTGTGACTCCACACACATCTCAAACTTACTCCTGTACCAGCTTTCTCGGCTGATAACTCACCCTTAGATTTTAGTGAGAAGCTTAACCTTGGGCTTAACCTTGGATTCCCTGGGTCCCTTCTACCAATGTTGATGTTTCCCTGTATTTTCAACCATTCACCCTTCATTACTTCTCTGTCAGAGGATGATTTGGCTCTTCCCCTCTCTGATCATCCTCTCTTCTCTTTCCCCCCACCCTCCCTCTCTCTCTCTCCTCCCTCTCACCTGCTCCTGGACTTTGGTATAGCAATGAAACTCTCCTTCTGTTTGTTTTTCCTAGATATTATCTAGTAATATCTATCCCTTTGACACAGGTGTTGTTACACCTAAGTTACTCTTTAAAATAATAACAAACCTCCACACAAAACAACAAATGCAAATTTTTTTATTTCTACCCTAAGTTCTCAGTCTGTCCTTTACCAGGCATAGCTTATACTAACTTCCCCCAGTTTCTTTAATGTTTCTTCAACCATTAATAAATGTTGAGCCTACTTTTATAGTACAACTGCTATCCTAGTCAATATAGTTGTTTTTCTCCCTTCAACCTCCATCCTATTAAAACTCTATCCTCCACAGTCTTTCTGAAGCTTAAAACAATATATTTGTATCTTCTGATTATTCCATTTTATTCCCAGTTCTGTGCCTTCTTTATTCTTATTAAAACGGGGCCCTGGTGCCTGGCCAGTGATGCTCAGTGGTTGAGTGTCGACTTATGAACCAGGAGGTCACAGTTCTATTCCTGGTCAGGGCACATGCCCAGGTTGCGGGCTCAGTCCCTAGTGTAGGGCATGCAGTAGTCAGCCAATCAATGATTCTCTCTCATCACTGATTGTGGAGAGCGGCTACAGAGTTTGGACAGGTTCAAGCCTTGGACTAAGGAGAGAGCACAGTCCTCTCATGGCCACGTGCAAGTCCCTGCCCTCCCAGCACAACGATAGTCAACAGCTGTAGTTGTAAGCTTGAACCTATGGTCTGAACACGTGGCCCCACGTGCCAGAGTAATATAGGCTTGATAGAGTTCAGGTGCATGTAGTTGAGTAGGATTGAAACCCACCAGGATGTTGTAAACATCTTTTTTTAAAAATATATTTTGTATTGATTTTTTTTTACAGAGAGGAAGGGAGAGGGATAGAGAGTTAGAAACATTGATGAGAGAGAAACATTGATCAGCTGCCTCCTGCATGCCCCCCACTAGGGATGTGCCTGCAACCAAGATACATGCCCTTGACCAGAATCAAACCCAGGACTCTTCAGTCAACAGGGCTGACGCTCTACCCCTGAGCCAAACCGGTTTTGGCAATGTTGTAAACACCTTGATCATGCCCTTACTTTGCCTCGTGGCATCTGCTATAAAATAAAGACTCGGCTGTGGGCATCAGCGCTGTCTCTCAGGAAAGCAGTGACCCACCAAGACCCAGCTTTCATTCTCCTCCGTCTTCTAAGCCTCTCAGCGGCCCCACTCCGGGTCACCCTTGGCCGTGCTGGCATGGCGCAACTGATGTTTCTCTCTCTCTATTCCTCCCTTCCTTCCTCTCTGAAATCAATAAAAATATAAAAAACAAGTAAATAAAACAGCCCTGTAAAAGATTCTCCCCTCAGCTCCCCTTTTATTTATTTCTTTTTTCAACAAGTATGTGTTGAGCACTGGACCTTGTGCTAGGCATGGTGTCAAACTGTTGTCCTATATTGACTAGGACAGCAGTTGTACTATAAAAGTAGGCTCAACATTTATTAATGGTTGAAGAAACATTAAAGAAACTGGGGGAAGTTAGTATAAGCTATGCCTGGTAAAGGACAGACTGAGAACTTAGGGTAGAAATAAAAAAATTTGCATTTGTTGTTTTGTGTGGAGGTTTGTTATTATTTTATTATTTTATTATTATTCTCTGTGCCTCCATCCTTATTTTAGGGCTCACTGTGGCCTAGAAACCAATATATGAATTTGGGGTTAGCTCCCTATGAAAACCCTTTTAACTACTTTTACATCTCCTCCCCCTCAAACCTCAAACTTTATTCCTTTTACCGTTATCCCTTTCTGCTCATGGCTAAATTAGAATATTGAATGCATAATTTTTTGCATCTATTCCCGTTATGACTTCCAACTTGCCTTCGCCCTAAGCCGGTGGTCAGCAAACTGCGGCTCGAGAGCCACAGGCGGCTCTTTGGCCCCTTGAGTTTTTAGCAAAGGCCAGCTTAGGAGTACTCAACGTTAATCACAATGTACCTACCTATATAGTTTAAGAGCCACAAAAATGTGGCTCTCAGAAGAAATTTCAATCTGGCCATGAAATTTCTGTGGCCATGAGAGGACTGTGCCCTCTCCTTCGTCCTGTTGATATTTGGCTCTGTTGACTGATGAGTTTGCCGACCACTGCGCTAAGCCAGACCCTTATTCCCTTCCAAAACTACTGCAATGCTATCAACAGTTTCTCCTCTTCTTAAGCATTACCCTCTCTGCTCTGTTCTGTTCTATTCTACCCATGTCCTGTTCTATTCTCCCCCCCACCTCCCACTCTCTCCTCCCTTTCCATCGCCTCCTCTTCCCTTCCCTCCCCGCACTGCCATCAGATGCATCTGGTTTCTTCTGCACACACCTCAATCAAACATTGCTTCTCGCCTAGAGATTCCGATCTCCTTGCTCCGGGGTGAGGCACTGGCATTTTAATCTATACTAATCACAGGGCAGTATGCTAATTAGGGCGGACGTCGGGTGCACGTCTGTCCGTCTTCCAGACGTCCTTCCCGACCAAGCAGGGCTGGGCGCCCGGGACCGCCAGGGGAAGCCGCCTGTGTTCCGGGGCGTGGGTCCCCGGGGCCGGGAAGAAGCGGCTGCACTGACCAGCCTCCGCCAGTGCCTTGCGACTGTGTGGGACCTGCAGGAGCCCGAGTGCTCCCCTCCCCAGCTGCTGGTAAGTGAGGGGCCGCCCTGCGGGCGAGGAGATGGGGCAGGGGGCGGGCAGGTGGCGGCCTGCAGGCCCGGGGCTGAGGTGCTGCAGGAGGACATGGCCGCCCAGGCACGCTCACTGCAGCCCGGGGCGTCCTGCCACGCTCCCCGCTTAGAAAAAGGGTTCTGCTCCAGGGAGGCATGGGCTGGAGGAGTGGGGGTACGCCCAGCAGCCCAGCCTGGGCCTGGAGCAGAGCCCCCCGCCTCTGCACAGGGCGCAGCATCCGGCCTCTGGCCCGCAGCCTCGGGCCTGGGTCCGAGCGGCTTTCCCTGGGCATCGTTTGTCCGCGCTGCGCGTGCAGGTCCAGGGTCTTGTTTTGGTGGTTTGCGCCCCGGAGGTGGAAGGAATCGCCTCGTTGGCTTTGGTGGTTTGGAGCCTCCTCTGTGCGTCTCTGGCTTTCCCGTTGAGAGCAGTTTCCCGGGTCCCGGGAGTCTCCTCTCCCCAGAGTCAGGAGCTCCAGCCCAGCTCCACCGTCAGCCTGGCCCCGACCGCGGGGTGAGTTCCTGCAGCCGGGGTGCGACCCCCAGATGTTAGCCCTGGAGACCAGTGCCTTTGCTATTGCTGCGGGTCTGGGTTTTAACTGGACAAATGCCCTGAGGTCATGGACGCCAGCTTAGCAGAATCTTGCAGGAGGAGAAATCTGTCTCGGTTTCCCCAAATTGGCTCAGCCCCTACTCACCCCTCTGTAAAGGCACAGAACAAGTGAGGCCCCTTAAATAAAAATCAGGGGTCTCCGGCAACAGTGGGCCTCTCTCATCACTCGAATGTATTTGGACTGGATGGCATTGGAGTATTTATCTAGGCGCCATGACAGAGAAACACACGCTCAAGTCATGATCTCTGCTCTTAAAAAGCTCACAATCTTATTCCAGTGAGTAGATGATAAAAGTGCAGTAATGACATCAGAATGTAAGGCAACAATGCAGAGAGGAACAGAGACGATTGCTAGGGTGATTTTCCAACAGTTAGTGCAAAGAGTATGTGCTATGAGTTAAATTTAAAATATACGTGTGGAGTAGCTGCTTCATGAGTATGGCATCCCTTCCTATTTCAAAGGAAGCTGAGTTCCACGTGAACTGTGTACTATGCTATGATATCTGAGGCACAGAACAAGGGAGGGAGCCCTAAGTATAATATGCTTTGATATGTGAAACATTCTTTATTTTTTAATCAACTTATGTTTTCCATTTTTATTAAGGTATTACATGTGTACATATCTTCCCATTGCCCCCCCACTCCCATACATGCCCTCAACCCGCAGGGTCTTGTGTCCATTGGTTATGCTTATATGCATGCACACAAGTCCTTCGATTGACCTCTTATCTCCCCCACCTCTCCCTAACCTCCCGCTGTAGTCTGACAGTCTGTTTGATGCTTTACTGCCTCTGTATCTATCTTTTTGTTCATCAGTTTATAATGTTCTTTATTATCCACAAATTGAGTGAGATCATGTGGTATTTTTCTTTCATTGACTGACTTATTTCACTTAGCCCAATGCTCTCCAGTTCCACCCAGGTTGCTGCAAATAGTAAGAATTCCTTCTTTTGCTGAAACTGGTTTGGCTCAGTGGATAGATCATCGGCCTGTGGAATGAAAGGTGCCAGGTTCGATTCCGGTCAAGGGCATGTACCTTGCTTGCAGGCACATCCCCAGTAGGGAGTGTGCAGGAGGCATCTTATCGATGTTTCTGTCTCATCGATGTTTCTAACTATCCTTCTCCCTTCCTCTCTGTAAAAACATCAATAAAATATATATGTATATATACAAAAAAGTATTCCTTCTTTTTTTTTGGCAGCATAGTATTCCATTGTGTAGATGTACCATAGTTTTCTAATTCGTTCATCTGCTGACTGACACCTAGGCTGTTTCCAAATCTTAGCTATTGTAAATTGTGCTGCTATGGACATGGGGGTGCGTATATCCTTTCTGATTGGTGTTTCTAGTTTCTTAGGATATGTTCCTAGGAGTGGGATTACTGGGTCAAATGGGAGTTCCATTTTTATTTTTTGAAAAAACTCAATACTGTTCTCCACAGTGGCTGCACCAGTCTGCATTCCCACCAGCAGTTGTCTGCATCCTCGCCAACACTTGTTGTTTGTTGATTTGTTGATGATTGCCATTCTGACAGGTGTGAGAGGGTATCACATTGTCGTTTTGCTTTCCATCTCTTGAATAATTAGTGACTTTCAGCATATTTTTATGTGTCTCTTGGCCTTCCATCTTCTTTCAAAAAGATTCTATTTAGGTCCGTTGCCCATTTTTTTATTGGGTAATTTGTCTTCCTTCTTTTAAGTTGTATAAGTTGCATGTAGATGTTGGAAATTAAATCTTCATCAGTAATAACATTTGCAAATATGTTCTCCCATAAGTGGGCTTTCTGGTTGTTTTATTGATGGTTTCTTTTGCTGTGAAAAAGCTTTTTATTTTGATGTAGTCCCATTTGTTTATTTTCTCTTTAGCTTCTATTGCCCTAGGAGCAGTATCAGTGGAGAAGTTCTTTAGGCATATGTCTGAGATTGTGCTGCCTGTGGATTCCTCTAATATTTTTATGGTTTCCCATCTAATGTTTAAGTCCTGTATCCATTTTGAATTTATTTTTGTGTATGGTGTAAGTTGGTGGTCTAGTTCCATTTTTTTTTTTTACATTTACCTGTCCAATTTTTCCAACACCATTTATTAAAGAGACTATCTTGGCTCCATTGTATGTTCAGGCTTCCTTTGTCAAATATTAATGATCATGGTGGTTTGAGGCAATATCTGGATTCTTTATTTTATTCCGTTGGTCTATATGTCTGTTCTTGTGCCAGTACCAGGCTGTTTTGAGAACAGTGGCTTTGTAATACAGCTTGAAATCTGATGTTGAGATCCCACCTACTTTATTCTTCTTTCTCAGGATTGCTGTGGCTATTCAGGGTCTTTTTTTTATTCCACATGAATTTTTGGAGACCTTTCTAGGTCTGTGAAATATGCCATTGATATTTTAATAGGGAGTGCATTGAATTTATAGGTTGTTTTGGGTAGTATGGACATTTTAATGATGTTGATTTCCCAATCCTTGAACATGGTATGTTCTTCCATCTGTTTACATCTTCCTTTATCTCTTCTTTCAGTGTCCTGTAGTTTTCCATGTATAGGTCTTTTACCTCTTTAGTTATGTTTATTCCTATGTATCTTAATTTTTTTATGGTAAATGGGATTGCTTTTTAATCTCTCTTTCTGTAAGTTCACTATTAGTGTATAGAAATGCCATAGATTCATTGTCATTAATTTTGTATCCTGCTACATTATCAAATTCATTTATTAAGTCTATTAGTTTTTTTTTATGTAGTCTTTTGGATTTTTTTATGTACAATATCATGTCATCTGCAAATAAGGACAGCTTTACTTCTTCTTTTCCAATTTGGGTGCCTTTTATTTCTTCTTCTTGTCTAATTGCAATGGTTAATATTTCCAGTACTATGTCGAACAGGAGTGGTGAGAGTGGGCATTCCTGTCTTGTTCTTTTTCTTAGGGGAAATGGTTTTAGTGTTTGTTCATTGAGTATGATGTTGGCTGTGGGTTTATCATATATGACTTTTATTATGTTGAGGTATGATCCTTCTATTCCCAACTTCTTGAGAGTTTTTATCAAGAAAGAGTGTTGAATTTTGTCAAATGTTTTTTCTGCATCAATTGATATGACTATGTGATTTTTCTCTCTCAATTTGTTTATGTGATGTATCACATTTATTGATTTGCAGATATTGTACCATTCTTGCATTCCTGGGATAAATCCTACTTGGTCATGGTATATAATTTTTCTGATGTATTGCTGGATCCTATTTACTAGAATTTTGTTGAGGATTTTTGCATCTATGTTCATGAGGGATATTGGCCTGTAATTCTTTTTTCATTGTATTGTCTTTATCTGGTTTTAGTGTTAGGGTGTTGCTGGCTTCATAGAAGGAGCGTGAAAGTGTTCTTTCTTCTTAAATTTTTTGGAATAGTCTCAGGAGGATAGGTTTTAATTCCTCTTTGAATGTTTGGTAAAACTCCCTAGTGAAGCCGTCTGGCGCTAAGCTTTAGTTTGCTGGAAGCTTTTTGATGAATGCTTCAATTTCTTCCATAGTTATTGACCTATTGAGGGGTTTAGATTCTTCCTTATTGAGTTTTGGAAGGTTATATTTTTCTAGGAATATGTCCATTTCTTCCAGGTTGTTCAGTTTGTTGGAATAGAATTGTTTATAGTATTTTTTAATAATCCTTTGTATTTCTGTGGGGTCTGTTATTATTTCTCCATTTTCATTTCTGATTTTGTTTATTTGGATCATCTCTCTTTGATTCTTGGTGAGCCTCCTAGAGTTTCATCAGTCTTGTTTATCCTTTCAAAGAACCAGCTCTTGGTTTTGTTGATGTTTTGTATTGTTTCTTTGGTTTCTATGTCATTTATTTCTGCTCTGATCTTTATTATTTCCTTCCTTCTGCTTACACTGGGCTTTTCTTGTTGCTCTCGTTCTAGCTCTTTGAGTTGTACTGTCAGGTAATTTATTGCCATTGTTTCTTGTTTTTTGCAGTAGGCTTGTAGAGCTATAAACTTCCCTCTTAAGACTGCTTTTACTGTGTCCCACAGATTTTGGATTGTTGTGCTTTCATTGTCATTTGTTGCCATGATGTTTTTTATTTCTTCCTTGATCTCTCTGGTTACCCAGTCATTGTTTAATAGCATGCTCTTTAGTCTCCATGTGTTTGATTTCTTTGGATTGTTTTTATTGTAGTTGATTTCCAGTTTTATGCCACTGTGATCTGATAAGATGCTTGATATGATTTCTACCTTCTTGAATTTGAAGAGACTTTGCCTATAACCCAACATATGGTCTATCTTTGAAAATGACCCATGTGCACTTGAGAAGAATGTATATTCTGTGGCTTTGAGGTAAAAAGAAAGAATAGGGAAAATCTAATGTAGGATAAGGCTAAGAGAAACAGGACAACAAAAGGGAAAAGGTGGGAAGAGAGTGATGGCATAAAGGTAGAGTTTAGATACAGTAAAATAATGCTCAGGGAAAGATTAAAATAGAATGTAGAACACTAATCCCAAAGAAAAATAAAGATAAACTAAAATGACATTTAAAAAAAGTAAAATAGTAGTAGTAATAATACTGATTGAAAATAAAAATGTAATAATTAAAAAGATAAAATCAGCCGAGACCGGTTTGGCTCAATGGATAGAGCGTCGGCCTGCGGACTGAAAGGTCCCAGGTTCGATTCCGGTCGGGGGCATGTACCTTGCTTGTGGGCATATCTCCACTGTGGGGCGTGCAGGGGGTGGCTGATTGATGTCTCTCTCTCATCAGTGTTTCTGACTTTCTATCTCTCTCCCTTCCTCTTTGTGAAAAATCAATAAAATATATTTTTTAAAAAAGATAAAATCAAGTAAGGGAATAAGAAAAAAATTATTTTCTTAAGTAAAAGATAAAAAAAATAAAAATGTGCAATGAAGATCATTCACTTCCTCTGTTGGTGTGTTTGGCATGCCTGTTTCCCAGTCAGGACAGTATTTCAATTCCCTTCGTTCTACTGCTCCTCAGTGTTGTAAGCCAGTCCTGATTTTTAAGCAGGGAGTGTGTCTTCATTTCTTGTATTCCTACATTTGTGATTACACAAGAGTCAATTTGTGATTCAGCCCCTGGGTGGCAGTGTTTCTGGATTGACTTCTAGGTCTATAGGTCCTCTCTAGCCAGTGCTTAGATCCTGCTTTCCCTGTGGCACTCAATACTGGTTTGTGGGAATGGTCTTCCCCAGAGCTGGTTCTCTGATGGTCACTCCCCACTCTGATCCTCAGATTTTAGAAAAAACAACTTTCCCCTGCAGTCTCCTAGGGTGTCCGTAACTGGGTGATCTCATGTATTAGGCTTAGCAATCAGAAGCAAGGATCTGAAGAGGGAAAAGCGCAAGCATGTGAACTCCAGAGTTGTGCACAAGTCTGCACAGTTCCTTTTATCCCCTCATGTCCAAGCAGCCAGCACACTTTCAAAACTCCCAGGCTGTCCTTCTGCATCGGATCAAAATGGGTTGCTTTTTAGAGACCCCCTCTGTCAGCAGCCCTTAGGACCCCCTTCCACATTCATGGATCACACCAGCCCCAACATCCACGGGTTTTTCTAGGTGCAGATTTCCCTTGGTCCTCAAGCTCCCGCAGTGCATGTGTTTCTCTGTCCTGCAGAGACCAGAGACCTCACCTTATCCCAGGCAAAGTCCAACCTTTCCTTGGAGTATAGAGCTCTTCTGAATCCATGTGCCTGCACCAATTGGGGACCGGTGTTCTGGGGTTTGCAGCTGTTCATTGGAAGCCATAGTTGTAGAGATTTAGGCTTCCAATAGCATCCACTTTCCCCTTCAAGAGGGCATTGTTTCCGAGCTGGTGGCTCCAGGAGGGAAACCAGCAGCAGTGGAGGCTGCCCTATCAGGGGAACCCCATCCAGCAGTCCCTCACCTTCTCCTGGAGGACAGCTCTTCCTCAACTCTCCAACAAACACTCCCCATGCGACCCTCCCCTGTTCTCTCTATCTGTTCTGGGACCAGGTTTGGGACATGTCCGTCTATTCCACCACCATTTTTTCTATCTCTGTGAGATATTCTTTATTGTTCATTGTGATTTATTTCTATATGCCTCAGTTTTGTAATGGTTAAATTACTAAAATAATACAGCTTGCTATAAAATATTACTAGAAGATCAAGTGATCAGATGACATTTATTGTTGTTTTCTACAAAGGAACATAATCTCTAGTATGCTAAAGTAATAGGTATTATAGAAATATTCAGATAGGGAGACCTATGGGCTTGATTACAAGTGAGGCTAATTATCACAACCCAAATTTATTGCTTAAAAAAAAAAGTAGGGAGCCAAATATAAGCTCTTGAAGGGCAAATGTAAATTGGATAAAACTTCTCTATTACAAGAGCAACAAGAAAGAATTCAGAGGCAAGAATGAGAAGTGATTGCATCCACTCTAAGTTGCTGCTAAAGAAAAAGAATGGCATACTATGAAAATACTTAATACAGATTGTAAAGAGATTGGTTCAAAGAGGATTTCCTAGAGTCGGTGGTATTTCAGTTATTATTATTTTTTTTAATGTGTAAAGTCTAGAAAAGAAAAAGGTGTAGAGGTCCCGGATAGGAGAGGGGTCCCCCTTCCGCTTACTGTACCCCCTCCCATCCCATGGCATGAATTTTATGCACCAGGCCTCTAGTCTATAATAATATATAATAATAAAAGCATAATATACAAATTAGTCTGGACGTCCTTCCAGACGTCCTTACTTCCAGACAAAGCTCCAGGGAATGGGGCTGAAGCAAGGCAGGAGAGGCCCCTGGCCGAGCTGGTGGCAGGCAAGGGCCAAAGCCAAGGCCCTTGCACGAATTTTGTGCATCAGGCCTCTAGTTTTAATGTAAAGATAGAGTTAAAAACACTGACTCAGATCATGTGATGAACATTACTGCTTTCTCACCAATCATTGAATGATGCTCTAAATTCCTTTTTTTTTTAAATTTTCTTTTAATTGAAATTATTAGGGTGGTAGTGGTTAATAAAGTTATATTGGTTTCAGGTGTACAATTCTATAACATGGCATCTGCATATTGTATTGTGTGTTCAGCACCCCAAATCAAATTTCCTTCCATCATCATTTCTCCCCCTATACCCTCTTCGACCTACCTCCCCAAACCCATTTTCCCTCTGATAATCACCATACTGTTGTCTGTGTCTATAAGTTTGGGTTTTTGTTTGGTGGTTTTGCTTAATCTCCTAACCTTTTTTACCCAAAGCCCTGGTATTTAAAAAGGTCCATACTATAATTGCAAAGTTTTTAAAAATCTTAATTCTTGGTTCATTCTCATATGGACGCTTACCCAACTGAACTATCTGCAATACTCATGCATTATTTGAGATCTCATAGAAGTATATTTCTGCCCATAAAATTTCTATTATCTAAAATTTACAACTGTAGCAAAACTGCTCTCATGGCTTAATCCTGATTTCTCCACTTGTCAAAATTTTAGTTGACACCTTCAAAATTCTTACAAACTGTTAAGAAACAAACTAAAACTCCAGCCCTCGAAATTTTGGGCAAAGGGCATGAATAGATATTCATAAAAGATAAATTGCTCATGGCTAATAAACAAAAGGTATTAAATCAAATACAGATTTAAATGCAATCAGAAAGCTGCTTATTTCAAATAATATAGTGCTTAAAAAAAAACACACAACATTTAGTTTTGGCCAGGAGCTCTTGAGACTAACTCCATTTCCTGCTCTTAAGAATGTAACCTGTATTTTCTTTTTTATCAAATGTGGCAAAATGTAATGAGAATCCTAAAATCAGTTTTGATTTAGTAATTTCACTCATATAAACTTATCCTGAGGAAATGATCAGAAATTCAGACAGAGATTTATATGTAAAGCTATCTGACCAAGTGTTATTTATCATAGCAAAACACTGGAAAATAATTACATGTCCAATAGTAGGGGAATGGCTACATAAATCACTCACATGTTGCAGTGTTTCCACTAGAAATAATGTTTACAAAAGATATAAAGTCATAGAAAAATATGTGCGATGAAGTGGAAACCATCTAACACCTTTTGAACATGATTGTTTGGGGTGGGAACTTTTTCCTCACTCCCATGCCCCCCTTGCAGGGAACAAAGATCCATTAGGAATACTTCGGTCTTTCTTTGCTCCCTCACACACTCCACACTTGAAAGGAGGGATTTGGTCCATGGGTGAACTTGGACATTCAGCTCTTTCTCTGCTTTTTCTATGTTCATGTCTTTTGACTCAGAGAACTGGCATTCTGGATTTTCCTATCTGCAGAAGCTTTGGGGGGCAGCTGTCCAGCACTGCCTATGTGGGCAAATCTACCAAATTTGATGCTCAGATGTGCTAAGTGATTTACATACATCGCCTCGTTTAATCTTCACAAAAATTTAGAGCCAACCACTCTTCCTTTTTTGCACAGATGGGGGACATTTGGGATAAGCAATTCATTTCTTATCTTGTGTCCCCAATTGAAAAACAGACTGAGGGAATATTAGACCTGAGGTCTGACTGTCTATAGGACTCGTGCTTTTAACCATTAGTATAATTACTTCCGTGGAAGAAGAGGCTTCCTCCATTTAAATAATAATAACCCTATCTAATAAAAGTGTAATATGCATATTAACCATCACTTTGTTATACACACAAGCCACGCCCACCAGCCAATCAGGAATGAGTATGCAAATTAATAACACCAAGATGGCTGCAGCCATGGAGAGAGCAGGAGGGAGGCCTTCCACTCCAGGCTATATAGTTTCAATGATAGAAGATAAATAAATCCCAAGAGCTGAAACCAGTTTGGCTAAGTGGATAGAGCAGCAGCCTGCAGACTGAAAGGTCCCAGGTTTGATCCTGGTCAAGGGCATGTACCTTGGTTTCGGGTACATCCCCAGTAGGGGGCGTGCAGGAGGCAGCTGATCAATGTCTCTCTCTCATTGATATTTCTAACTCCCTATCCCTCTCCCTTTCTCTCTGTAAAAAATCAATAAAATATATTTAAAAGAGACAAATAAGTCCCAACAATAATGGCTGCAGACATGAAGCAGGAGAGAGCAGGAGGCTAGGGTTGCCCTTGGCGATGGAGGAAGCCAAGCTTCTGCAGCCCTGGCCTGCCTTGGCCTCCACTTAAGGTTATAAAGTTTCAATTATAGAAGATAAATAAATCCCAACAGAAATGGCCGCCACCACAGAGCAAGCAGAAGGCTTAGCTCTGCTCTAGGCTACAAAGTTTCAATTTTAGAAGATAAATAAATCCCAGATACCAGGGCCTCTGCTTGGGTCTCTGGGAAGCATGGCTGGCCTGCAAACCAGGCCCCTCACCCAGGCTGTCCCATGCCCCAAGGGAACCCCATCCTGATCCAGGACACCCTTCAGGGCAAACCAGCTGGTCTCCACCCATGTACCAGGCTTCTATCCTATCTAATAAAAGAGTAATATGCAGATTGACCATCACTCCAACACTTAAGATGGCTGCCCCAATGTGGACACAAGATGGCCAGCAGGAGAGAGCAGTTGAAAGGGACCAGGCCTACAAGGGAGGGCACTTGTAGGTGATCAAGCAAGCAGGGGAGGGAGTTGGGAGGAACCAGGCCTGCAAGGGATGGCAGTTGGGGCAATCAAGCCTGCAAGGGAGGGTAGTTAAGGGTGACCAGGCTGGCAGAGAAGGGAAGTTGTGGGTGACCAGGCCTGCAGGGAAGGGCAGTTAGGGGGGACCCAGGCCTGCAGGGGAGGGTAGTTAGGGGCAAACAGGTTGGCAGGGGAGCAGTTAGGCATCAATCAGGCTGGCAGGAGAGTGGTTAGGAGGTGATCAGGCTGGTAGGCAGAAGCAGTTAGGGACAATCAGGCAAGTGAACATTTGGGAACCAGCAGTCCTGGATTGTGAGAGGGATGTCTGACTGCCCGTTTAGGTCTGATCCTGTTAGGGGTCCCAGATTGGAGAGGATGCAGGAGGCTGGGCTGAGGGACACCCCTTTCCCCCAGCACAAATTTCGTGCTCTGGGCCTCTAGTGAATAACAAAATAAAACCCTAACTTGGGTTACAGGAAAGGAATTGACTTCCCAACACTTTTATTTTGGAATTGCTAGAGACTGCTGGGTATAAGTTGAAGTGCCAAAAAATTACACACCCCAAAATGTCCAATTTCCAGGCAGTGGTTCTGAGGGAGTGAGAAACCCGAGGTGAGAGGATGAGTGGGTAAATGATTCCCCTTTTCACCCTCTTCCCTGAGACGCGAGTGCCCGCATCGGAGAAGGACGGCTCTCTAGGAGCTCTCTCCCCGTCCTTCAGGAAGATGCTCTTCAATCGCACGTGCTGCTTTCGGAACCCCGGTAATTGCCTGTAAATCCCACTAAGCCCTGCGAGCTTTTGGCCCATTCACACAGCTCCAATGTGCTCCGAACTAATAAACCAGGACCGGAATCCGGTTCTTAGAATCATCTCTGAGGAATGAACTGCCCCGGTAAAATGCATGTCTGTTCCCATCAGACGTGATGGCTTCGAGCAAACGTTCACGGTAGGGTGGGCTGCCACGCAAGCGTGTGTCTGGGGCGGCAAGAAGCCCCCGGAGCCTTCCTCGGTCAGGGTGTTAGTGGGGATCAGGGGGGCGCAGATCAGAGACTAAGGCCAGGAAGGAACACGCTTCTCTTCGTCGCCCACAGACTTCTGGGTAGGGCTTGTGTGACACGGCTGCACACAGAAGCTCAAACACTGGACAACATACTCTTTATCTTGGCGTTTACGAAGTGTATTCTCAATATGTCTTTGTTCTCCCAGTGAGAAAAGAAAGGGGAAGATGCTGAGTGACATAGAAGCAACCCTTCCCCTCCCTTTGTCTCTGCACATGGGGTACCAGGAGGTACCGAACATTAATCCACGTCCTCATGCGCTTGGCTCCTCCACTTGGTACCTGCTACATGTCCGGGTCCCCTTTTAGATGCAAAGTCTCATGGAGGGGGCTTCCTCATGCTTTATTTCTCCCTATTCATTCCTTAGACTGGTCACCTACACTCTATATAAACCCTAAGAAAATCTTGCAGAGACAGTACTTCCATCAAGCAAGCCTCCTACTTGTAAGCTATTAAACACTCACTCTTCTGACATGACAACCCAGCATGCAAGCTTAAAGAATCATCTAGGGTTATACTTTCCACCCAACCTCTCCTTTCCTGCTATTGTTCAGCACAAGGTTTTCCAGGAAGGCTGGAGTTTTAATTGTCTCCCAAGCATACCAACTGTGTGTTCTCTCTCTCTCTCTCTCTCTCTCTCTCTCTCTCTCATATATATCTATATATCTATATATCTATATCTATATCTATATCTATATCTATATCTATATCTATATCTATATCTATATCTATATTTATATCTATACATTTATTATTATTATTATTATTGTTATTATTAAAGAAGAACCCAGTAACTATCTCATGGAGCAGTACAATAATCATAGAGATCTTTTCAAGTATGGCAACGTTGAGACTTTGGGGGGAAATGCCCTGTGATTCTCAGGACAATTTAAATTACATGCAAATGCTAACACAAGGTGGTGTACCTCATTATCTTCCAAAATGAAAATAATAATTATAACAACTTCTACTTTAGGAGATCGTGGTGACTGAACAGAAGGCTAGGGAGGCCGGGTCCTCACGATCCCTGGGCGATTTGGAAGGGGTAACAGGAATAGAAAGTTTTTCCAGGCACATCAAACACATCGACTTTGTTCTGCGGTCTGGCATAAAACCAGACAGTATACTCAGAGCAAAGCTGCTATGTATCATTAGTGATTTTGAAGTTCTGAATATAAGATGAAAAAAAAAAGAAAGAAAAAAAAGCAAGCAGCGGCGATGACAAGTGTTGCTTTTTCAACTCTTTCTCCAATTGCAGGTTGTGAGTTTGGCAGGGAAGTAAGGTATGAGGAGTGAACAGCTGTCGGCATGGGTGGTGTCGAAGCAGGATTTGTTTTCCCGGGCGATGGCTTTCCAGAACAAAGCGTTCTTGGCAGGAGGTGGTGTTCATCTCCCAGGGAACGTGGGAGGAAAGTTGCTGACCTGACCAAAGAACTTTGTAATAAAATTTGCAGGGGAAAGTGAAAAATGCCCAGTTAAAACTACACCACGGGGTGCCCCCGAGGATCCAAATGACACGGAGAGAAGCATCGTGACACCGGCTCGACTCTGTTATCTTGGGGAGAAGAATGAGAGGACGGAGGATCACGATGCTCTGGCCCCAGATGTCTCTATTCCAGCGCAGGCCAGCCCCTGCCCTGTTCCCTGGGGTTTGCTCTGCCAGCTCCCTGCAACTCTACCTGGCCTTGTGCTTTGGCTGCAGATCCAGACTGTGTGGGTTCCTGATTCGATTCTGATTGGGGTGGAGGGCAAGTAATATTCCTAAGACATCTCGGTATTGAACCAAAGGTATGCGGCACCCGGTCCTACTTCAGCCTTCGTATAATCAGGGGCATGTGCTCAACTCTAACCAGTTTACTGCTGATGTTAAGATTCAAGGACGTGTGGTTAGGAAAACTCATGCTACTTTCTAATCTCTAGGCCACTATTCTTATTTATAAAATGTGCATTGTTGTAGTATTGCAAGTCTGTAGTAACAGAAGTTAATACATGTGATAACTTAGTTCAGTGCTTAACTCATCAAAATGTCCTGATACTTAATAGCTCTTATTCACCTAGACTGATAAAAGGGACCTTTCAGATGTCCTTCCAGACAAATCCATAGTGGTGGGGCTGAGGCAGAGGTGGTTAAGGGGTTGGGGGCGATCAGGCTGGAAGGGGGGCAGTTGGGGGTGAGCAGGCCAGCAGTGGGGCAGTTGGGGGCAAGCAGGACAGCAGGCAGAGTAGTTAGGGGTGATCAGGCAGGCAGGCAGGTGAGCGGTTAGGAGCCAGCGGTTCCCAGATTGCGAGAGGGATGTCCGACTGCCAGTTTAGGGCCTAAACTGGCAGTCAGACATCCCCTGAGGAGTCCCAGATTTGAAAGGGTGCAGGCTGGGCTGAGGGACCCGAATTTCATGCTCCAGGCCACTAGTTTTATCATCATTTTCATCATCATTATCATCAAAAGGGATTGCCAGGTGTCTTTCTCTAGGGTTGGTCAGAAGCTGGGAACCCAGACACTTAGGAACTGATCTCTTGTTTCTCAAGGCCTCGCCCACGGGGATATTGATTTGACACTTCAGATCTGTTCACCATTCATTTCTCTTTCAACACGGTGCAGAGGACTGCAGCCACGAAGCTTTCTAACTAGGATCGGAGACACCCAGCATTTCCCTGCAGCCAGCACCGTCTCCTGCACTGCTGGCCTCATTATGTCAGTTCACAAGTATGGAAGTCAAAATCAATGGGCTGTTTCCCGAAACACAAAGGATACCATTTCAAATGCATCCCTGAGGTTTTAATTGGGTGATATTAATGAATAGGATGTGGCAAGAAAAGAAAAATACTCCTTCGAAAAGAAAAACAGACATCACGTTAAGTGTATCAGAGCTGTATCTTCAGATACTTGAAGACTTGCCATTTAGCAGTGTATTTATTGAGTGTTATTTCAGCCAGCAGATCAAGGACCAATGAAAAGAAATTTAAGGGGAGGCTAATGCCGACCAATTAAAGGTGAGCTTTCTGAAATTTAGAGTTGGCAAAGAAGAGAATGAAACGGCTCAAAATCTTTGCCCCTTTTCAGGATTCAAGCGACAATAACAACTACATTAAATAATGATCGTAGTAATAATTCATTATCTCCCACTGCGTTTAGGGTCAGTTTAACAGCAGGATCTCCACTTACTCTCTTCTGTGCTCAACCCTGGGCCTCCCAGCCTCTAGAAACAAAGTGATTTCTAAAGTTGAAAGCATCCTTCCTGACAATGAAAGCTATAGACACAAAAATAAAAATAGATTCTGGCAGAGTCTTTTAACACATGGGACAGAAATGAGCAGAATATCCCAAGCACCTAACAGAAACCAAGGCTTCTGTCAAACCTCCAGAAAGTACCCCTGCTCTTCTCACTACTTGGGGTGTTGAATTCCTTCATTCCACCCCATTTCAGGACACAACTGAGATTGCTCCGGTTAAGGGAGTAGTTAACAGATGGTTGGAGACCTGGGGCCAGATTCACCCACTTGGTGAGACAGCTGTTGGGGGCAGAAGGTCAGGTCAGTACACAAAGCGCTGTGCTCTAGCTTACCACGGGGGCAGTTTTTGGTGTTTTTTTTTTTCCAGCCCACGTCATAGGCAACAGGCCCAGAATGAAGCTGGGGTGCCAGGGAGGCTCTGGATTGGCCAGGAGGGTGACTCAACCAAGAAAATTCTAGACTGAACCGTATTCAGATGTCAGTGTGGGTAAAAGTGTCTCATTAGGCACCCTTGTACTCTACCTCTCTAGCTGCCAGCCTGTGGTGCAGAGGGGGAGCTAAGTCCCAGCAAAGGGTGTAGATATAAATCATAGTAAGGATTCAGACCCACAGGGACAGAGGAATCGGGGAGGTTATGATAACACAATCTGGTACAAGAAAGCAAAAGGCAATAGCCTTTATAGCTAGATGCAGGAGATAAGAGGAGGCTTTGAGTTTCACAAACGAGGGAGAATTCCAGTGTCCAAAATGCGGAGCTGACCATAGACATTCACATGTTTTCCCAAGTCCCAGTCTCTCCCTCTCTCAGCTCCCTGTCCTGATCAGAGGAGTAATGAAAATCTCAGCCAGTGCCTCCCTCCCACATAAACTAGGGGGGGTGAGGGGGAGAGTGAGGGGTGAGGATTCAGCAATATTCTGTCACAGCTAAGAACACAGACTCTGGAGCCAGATGGCCTAGTTCAAATCCCAGCCCGGCAACTCACTCTTCGGGTAGTCTCTGTAAAGCTACATACCCTCTCCATGGTCCGTTTTCCTCATCTGTGAAATAGTGATAATAATAGTACCCACAGTGTAAGCTTGTTTGTGGGGTAGATGAGTTAATATAGGTAAAACTCTGAGAATGCTGCCTGATACTTGAGTGTTACCCAACCCATTCAACGGAAGGGGACAGGCTTGTAGTTGAGAGCAGTTATATAGTGCATATGCTTTGATGGGCAAAGGAAGGTGGCAGTCATTATTTGCAAATACCTCACAATTAACAACCAGCTCTCTGAACTCCATCTTCTAACTAATAAGTGGTTGGCAAACTTATTAGTTGACAGAGCCAAATATCAACAGGACAACGATTGCAATTTCTTTGGAGAGCCACATTTTTTAAACTTAAACTTCTTCTAACACCACTTCTTCAAAACAGACTCGCCCAGGCTGTGGTATTTTGTGGAGAGGCCACACTCAAGGGACCAAAGAGCCGCATGTGGCTCGCGAGCCGTAGTTTACCGATCAGGGCTCTAGGTGGTTGACTGATGGACCACTGCCCCCTCTTTGTAATTTTACTTGATTGGAGAGTAATTTTACTTGATTGTAATTTTAGTTGGTAATTCTCCTTGATTGGAGAGCTTAACTTGGGTGTTTTAAAGGTTCTCAGGCAAGTAACATTCTGCTCTCAAGGAGGCCACATGGGTGAGAACCACTAGTGAATGGGCGGAGGAGAATGAGATTTGGCGGATAAACCAAACTATCAATTGTGCAAATGGGGTATAACCTCCTCCAATCACCCTTGAATGTTGATTAATACATAATAAAGTGATAAATACAGTTCCACTCTTCATGGTTTCATGTTCCTCATATGAGGGTCCTCCAGAGAAATAGAACCCATAGGAGATCTGTATCATACCTATAATATCTGTATGTCTCTTATATCTCTATATCTATGTCTATGTCTATGTCTATATATCTATATCTATATCTATATCTATATCTATATCTATATCTATATCTATATCTATATCTCTACATCATCTATATCTATATCATCTATATCTATATTATCTATTGCATCTCTATATCATCTCTATCTATATATTATCTCTATATTTATCAATCCAAAGATCTATAAAGAGAGATTTTTTTAATAAGGTATTGGCTCACGTGATGATGGAGGCTGAGAAGTCCCTTGATCTGTCCTTGGCAAGCTGGAGGCTCAGTAAAACCAGTGATGTCGTTTGAAGGTCTGAGAGCTAGAGAGCTGATGGTGCAGATTCCAGTTTAAGTCTGAGAGTCTGAGAACCAGGGGAGGAGAAGGTTGAAGTCCCAGCTCCATAGTCAGAGAGTGAATTCAACTTTCCTCCACCTTTTTGTTCTATTCAGTCCCTCAGCGTGTTGACTGATGCCCACCCACATCAGAGGACTCTTTGCTTTACTCAGCCCACCAATTCCTGAAACTGCCTCACAGACACATCCAGAAATAAACCACAACCAGCTCTCTGAGCATCTCAGGGCCTGTTCAAGTTGCCACAGAAAATTAACCGTCACCATTCTCAACAGTCATGCCTGAGCCAGTGTAGCACAGCAGAGATACTGTGGGCCCAGCTTAGGTCCTGAGCCAGCCCCAACTGGGCATCCTTGGGCCACTCAACTCATCTTTCTGAATCGCCATTTATTTATTTTTTAAATATATTTTTATTGATTTCAGAGAGGAAGGGAACGGTGACCTCCTGGTTCAGAGGTCAACGCTCAGCCACTGAGCCATGCCTGTTGGGCTGAATCACCATTTCTTTATCTGTCAAGTGAACTTAGCATTACCTATTGTCTGGAGCTGTGACTATTAAATTGCACCAGTATGTAGGGCAAATTCTAAAGTGCTTCCTCATAGACCATCTTTCACGTCCTTCTCCTATTGAATTATGATAGAAATAGATGGGAGAGCATCTGTAATTTTTCCAAGTGCTTCTGATGCCATGCTTCCCTCTACCAGGTGTTAACAAAAACATCCCGAGGAGGGGAAAGTTGATTAAGTAGAAGCAACTGATGTCTAGGATGCCCAGGGACGGAATACTCCATATTTCCTTTGTGTCTTCAGGCATTTTCTGAAACGGAACCGAGTGCAATCAGAAAAGGGCCACTTCAGTGATCAAGGAGATGGAAAGATTGACAATGATAAGAAACTTGTTAAACATGAAATAGGTTTATGGGAACTGTTGACAAGGCTCTGCCGTGGAAGACCTATGGGCCTCCTCGGTAGCAATGAAGAGGCAATTTCGCAGTGCAAAGAAAATTTAGTGTGTAGTTGGGAGTGAGCTTGTAGACTTTCTTCCCCGAAAATGTAGGACAGGTTAAACATGTTGACAGTTCAACCAGCGTGAGATAGACTCATTGATGGGTTATGAAAGGAGATGCGGTTTCGAGGGCTCATATTTAATCATGTAATGTTGTTCCTGTCAGACAGAATACTGGTGACCCAGAACCAATCTTGGAGGACTTTTTGTTATAAGCATAACAAGGCATGCGGGTCCCCACACCTTTCTAGGCCATTCCCCAGGGAGTGGTATAGAAGCCCAGAGGGAAGGCAGTGGAGGGCAGTGTCTAAAAATGGGGATTCTGATATCTGATTGTGTCAGTTCCTATCAAGGCTCCCATTCTTGTTACAGGTGTGAATTTGAGCAAGTTATCCAACCTCTCTGCTTCACGTTGGCCATATGTGAAACAAGGATAATGACAGTGTTCACCTCATAGATTTTTTGTGTGTGTCAAACTGGCCGTCTCATGTAGAAACTTTATCACAGGGCACAGTATGCGATAAATTCCATCACGCAAGGTTTTGATTACAATTTCCAACTTCTCTCACTAGTTAAATCCTCATTCCTGACTAAGAGTAGCCTTTATCTGGCATGTTTGAACATTGATTCTTCCAGATCATTCCTTAGTCTTCTTGTACCATACTCCTTTAAAAAAAAATACACAAATACACACACACACACACACACATACACACACACACACGTATTAGAGGCCCAGTGCATGAAATTCATGCAAGTGTATGATCCCCAGGCCTGGCCGGCAATCAAGGCTAATCAGGACCTTCGGGCTACTGGCCAGGCCCTTCCTTTGTTCTGTGCCGCCCCCTGGTGGTCATCACACATCATGGCAAGCAATCAAACTCCCAGTCTCCCTGTTGAACTCCCAAGGTGACAGGTTACATATTAGTTTTATATATATATATGCTTTTATTTTTTATTTCAGAGAAGAAATAGAAACAGCAATGATGAGAGAGAATCTGTCTCCTGTATGCCTTACTGGGGATTGAGCCCACAACCTGGACATGTGCCTTCATGAGGAATCAAACCAACAACCTTTTAATCTATGGGACTACAGTGCAACCAACTGAGCCACCCAGCCAGGGGCCAACTCCATGTTTTGATATATGTATTCACTGTGAAATGATTACTACAATCAAGCTAATTACTCACATTATTACTCCTTCCTCCCTCCCTTTCTTCCTCCTTCCCTCCCTCCCTCTTTTCTTTCTCCTTTCTCTCTTAAGAACACTTAGGAATTTGCAGGCATACAGTACTGTTCACTGAAGTCACCATGCTGTCCTTCAAATCCCCAGAACTCATTCACCTTGCGTAACTGAAACTGTGTCCTTTGACCAATATATTTGCCCACCTCTAACACGTGCTCTGGTTTCTCTTTCAGTTTCACACCCTGCAAGGCTATTCTTTAAATTCCTTCAGCTAGGTAACCTATGTCTGCCTCCTTGTTTTGCGGTCTTAAGTGAAATAGCATATTTAAAGCACTAAGAACAGTAACCTGCAGATAGTCAAAATGCGGTCAACGTTGGCGATTGTCAGTGAAGTGATCCTCCGTGGGAGAGAACTACAAAGCAGGTGATACCTTCTGTGTGATGTTTTTAACCTCTATTCTTAGCGATAGTGACTCATCCCCTGACCAGTCATCATATTCACGGAATTTAGATTTCAGGAAGCTGCCAGGTCTCCTGTACTTGTGGCTTAGTTTCTGCTTCGTATTCCTTTGGAGCTTGCACCTATGTGGCCACTAGACGTCCATGGTTGTATTTTCCCAGGTAGGAGAGAACATAAACAAATGGGGCAAGTGTGTGGGAGAAAGGTGAGGGGCGGGGGAGGGCACGGAAAGAGAGCCTGGTTAGACTGACAGGCCTGAATGGTCAAGTAAGTACCTCTCCCTGCACCATTGACTTCTATTGTGTATTTGTTTGCGTCTCCCCTTTCCCCTGATCTGCGGGGAATGGACTACTGGTCTCCTGGCAGGGGTGTCAAGCTGTAACTTCCCAGTGAAACTAGCAGGCCTCTGTTCCCAGCTGCCCATGGTAACAATGTCCGACTTCCCTTGCTCTCTTTTCTTTTAATAATATTTAGCTAACTGCAGTAACATGGCCTCCTTCTTTCTTGCCTCCTCCAACAAGGAAACAGAGACAATGAGACACAGTTTGTCCTAACTCCCTTGCAGCTAGGGGTGGCATCATCTTTTAACGTTGCTCTGACCTAGCAGATGCAAGGCAGGGTCTCCTGGGAGCTCCGGGAAGGCTTTTAGTTATCCTGATTTACTTCTCCTGCTTTTGTCTCTTTTTGAATGTGGATGCTATGTTTGAAGAGGCAACCACAGTATTGCTTCTTGGAGGAAAGATTATGGGAATAAAAGACAATAGCCCTGACTCATGGTGCTACTAAGCCAATGCCAGAAACAAAGAAAAAAAAAAAAGATTATCATGTGAGAAAACTAAATTCTTATTTGCTTAAGATAGTGGTTGGCAAACTCATTAGTCAACAGAGCCAAATATCAACAGTATAACGATTGAAATTTCTTTTGAGAGCCAAATTTTTTAAACCTAAACGTCTTCTAACGCCACTTCTTCAAAATAGACTCGCCCAGGCCGTGGTATTTTGTGCAAGAGCCACACTCAAGGGTCCAAAGAGCCGCATGGGACTCGCGAGCCACAGTTTGCCAACCACTGGCTTAAGACACTAAATCAGGGTCTCTGTTATTTGCGGCCAAATGCATTCATAAGATACAGACGCACATGTGCATTTTCTTAGGTAAGAAGGCAATGGGTCGAGAAATATATATATTTGAGGTGAATTCCTTTCCTGGTATAAAGAAGCAGAGGGTGGGCAGGAAGAACGTAACGGTTTTTAAGCTTCTGGCAGACATTTTATAATTGTGGTCTCATGTACTCCCCAACACTTCTCGGGTGTTAGGCATTATTCTCACTTTTACAGATGAGAAAAGTGAGGTGGAGTTAAGTGGTATAACTTGCTCAACATTATACAATTAGTAAGTGGTAGAGCCTGAATCAGAACTAACAACTAAATAATGATGAAGCCTGCTTTCCCCAGGACATCAGAATCAATGCCTCAACTCTTGCAGAAGTGAAAGAAGTAGATTACCAAAATGTCTGAACCTGAATGGCCACCTTGATCAGGAAAGGGGAATGAGAGAAATCTCTCTTTCAGGGATACGTTTTTGCTCTGCACTTTCCTCCAATAAATCCTGGGGAATATGGTGGCCTGTGGCAGTTTGGAGAGAAGTAAGTTTTCCTTAGCTTGTGTTGCTGTCCTCAGAACCATTTGCTAACCTCCCTCCTTCCTAAATTCAGGCTGGAAACCACCCCTTCCCCAGTCCCCCTAGTACAATGGTCTGCAAACCCGTGGCTCCCGAGTCACATGTAGCTCCTTGGCCCCTTGAGTGTTCTAACACCACTTCTTCAAAATAGACTCGCCCAGTCTGAACACCGACTTCTGTGCATGGGCCACGAAGTTTCAGTGGCACTATCTGTGCACCCCTGCATATGGTATTTTGTGGAAGAGCCACACTCGAGGGGGCAAAGAGCCACATGTAGCTCGAGAACCATGGTTTGCCGACCACTGCCCTAGTAGACATGCTCTTCTTTGATGAACAGGATTCACAGACTTGGCAGCTTCATGCCCAGATTTCCTCACGATCTCAAGGAAATGGTTTTGTCAGCTGAGTGATGTCAGCCACCTGAGAATCGCACCATGGGACACAGGGACCAGCCCACAGGGGGCTGTGCTAAAGATCCGCCTGGTTTACGAACCCCAGAAAGCATCTCAGGAGGATAGGCCTGGCCTGACCCGAAGGGGATCCTGCCGCTCCTCCCAGATGGTCCTCTCCCTCCTCTCCGGGCATCAGATGCTCTGGAAGAAAGGATGGCACCTGGAGGTCCTGCTTGAGGCAGAGTGAGCATGTCATTAGCACTCTGCAGGATCCTAGTGGTGGAGGCTGATGTGACTTGGCAGGGGGTGGAGTTGCAGTTGGTGGCCTGTGAGGAAGGACGGAAGAGGGGTTGTTCTCTTAACAGCCAACAGGCAAGCAGAGTCTGCCAGAGCTAATTGGAGGCTGGCAGCTTTCTGACGTCATCTTGAGCCCGGGGTCAGCTCGGTCATTGTGCTTGCCTTAAGGCAGCGGTTCTCAACCTGTGGGTCGCAAACAGCTAGCAGGGTCTCCTAAGACCATTGGAAAACACAGATATTTACATTAAGATTCATAACAGTAGCAAATTACAGTTATGAAGTAGCGACAAAAGTAATTTTATGGTTGGGGATGACCACAACATGGGGAACTGTATTAAAGGGTCTCGGCATTAGGAAGGTTGAGAACCACTGCCTTAAGGCCAGAAGGCCGCCTTCCATCCTTTGGAAAGGCCACTGGCCACCAGATCTGCTGCTTCTCCTGTTTCAGTCCCTGGATTCAGCCTGAGAGGGGCCTCACGTCTGAAGGACACCCCCACACTTGTCTCCACTCGCATCTGGCACCACATGGTTTCCCATGGACCGGGCTTGGCAGGAACCCAGCTTGGCTTTGGGGATCACTCACTTCAGTAGGCCCAGGATCAGTCTCCATGAAGGGACCATGGGAATTCAAAACTCAGAGTGCGACTGGTGGGGAGCCTCAGTATTATAAAGTATGTTGGAGGGAGCTCAAAGCGTCTGCCTGTGACAACCTAACTTGGTCACCCCGCAGCTCCATCGGTTGACATTCCAGTCAACTCCCCGGGCGCCTGCTGAGAGCCAGCAATCCACCCCGGGTGTGAAACTCTGAGTTTTTGTCCCGGTGGGGAAGCAAATAATCTTAAAACTGCAAAGGCATTTCCGACCTCATCTGAGAACCAAGCTCACAATGAAGACCCCCAGCTGGAGGAGGAGCCCCTCCTGATAAGATGGCTTAGAAATAGGCTGGCGGAGGGCTGGACAGTGGTGATAACAACACAGAAGCGGGCATGGGGCTGGAGCTGCATCGAGTTTTTTGTTTGTTTTTAATATATTTTATTGATTTTTTTATAGAGAGGGAAAGAGAGGGACAGAGAGCTAGAAACATCACTGAGAGAGAAACATCGATTCAGCTGCCTCCTGCACACTCCCTACTGGGGATGTGCCCGCAACCAAGGTACATGCTCTTGACTGGAATCGAACCTGGGACCCTTTGGTCTGCAGGCTGATGATGCTCTTTCCATTGAGCCAAACCAGTCAGGGCTGCATCGAGCTTTTTGTTCTTTATGTACTACACGGAGAAAGATGCATTAGATGTTAGGGGTAAGGAGCAGGTATCATTTATTGGATATAGATCTTACATGGCTACAAGTTATGTAAAAAAAAATGAGATATCACAGGCTGACTAGTAGAGGGTGTGGCTGCATGTATTTGCCTACATCCTTACATGTGGCTGCATCCTTTTCCCTGCATCCTTCCCACACTTCCTCACCGCCTGCACCATTCAGACCTCACGCCCTCTCTTTCCCAGTCCCAGGAACTCATGTCAACTGTTGGGGGTTCTAGCTTTAGGAAGTGGGGACATTGAAAAGGCACAGACCACGAAAGGAAAGAGCAGGCATTAGAGTAGGAAGAGAAGGAAGGAGAGAAGTCTGTCTCCAGAGGGCCTGTCCGCCAGACCAGAATGGCGTGCTCTTAAGTCAGTGCTGCTCAGATGCGGCCCCAAGACCCGCAGTAGCAGCGGCACCTGAGGGCTTGTCAGAAATGCACATTCTCAGACTCCACCTCAGTGGATTCTAAATCTAAACCTCCGGGTGGGACCCGGCAGAAAGTTCCAGAACGTCTCTACGGCCTTTGGTAAAAAGACGCTTGCTTTTTCCAAAGGCATTCAAGCTTCTCTTTGTAGAGCTCTCCTGTGATAGTGTTTGGGCTCCTTATAACAAGCAGAACAGCATCTATTTCTCTGTGATTCCCAGTTTCTCTTTCATTCATTGGAATAATCTGAATTGATTATGCTTTGATTCAGCCACTGTAGACACGTCCTGCATTTGGCTCCACCATCTGCACAATACCTTTATTATCCTCATTTTAAAAATACATTTTTACTGATTTCAGAGAAGAAATGAAAGGGAAGAGAGATAAACATCAATGAGAAGAGAGAATCATTGATTGGCTGCGTCCTGGATGCCCCACACTGGGGATCGAGCCCGCAACGCGGGCGTGTGCCCTGACCGGGAATCGAATCATGACCTCTGAGTTCATAGGTGGACACTCAACCACTGAGCCACACAGGTCGGCCTATCCCCATTTCAAAAGGGCCATTGATTGAGGCCCAGATAAATGGTTCGTCTGAGAAGCACCCGCTGACTCAGAACTCTTTGCAGTCAATGATCAGACACTCTCGTCATGTAAGCTGAAGCCGACAGTCACTCTGGGATAAACAATACCTATCAAATCAAAATCATAAAAGGGAGAAACAAACATTAATGGAAGAAAATATTCCCGGAAAATACGATGCAAATAAAACTGATGTTTGGTAAGTGCTGCCGAGTGGAAATATTAGCCGAATAAAAGTGCTAACTATAGACAAAGACGTTAACAGCCGAGTATTGCTGGTAATGCACAGCAAATAATATCTGCTGAAAAACAACGTATTAACGCAGGAGAAAGGGAAGAGCTGGAGTGATTTATAACAAACACACGTCTCGCGCAGAGGAGGCCTCGGCTGGTAATAGATTGTGGTAACATTTATAGCTCTGATGTCTAAACGCCTCAACCTGACGTGGCAGGTTCCTTTTTTTCTTTTTCTCTGCGCTCTCACAAGATGGCTTTACGTTCCAGCCACCGTTAGCATGTGTTCATTTATAAAAGAACTGGAGGCCCAGCACACAAAATTCGTGCACCGGTTGGGACCCTAGGCCTGGTCTGCAATCAGGGCTGATCTTTGCCCGCTGCCAACTGCTGGCAGATGGCTCCGCCCCCTACCGCCGACACCAGTCGCCCTCTGTGTGTGGGGCGACCAGCGGGGTGATCAGAGACCCAGTGCCGCCTGCGTCTGCTGCCACCCATCCCCAGTTCTCTGTTCCCCATACAGGTGATCAGAGCCTACGGATGGGGGGCAGCTCCTGCATTGAGTGTCTGCCCCCTAGTGGTCAGTGGGCATCATAGCTGACCAGTCGTTTGGCCGTCTGGTTGATTTTCATATTACACTTTTTTACATAGGCTAGAGGCCCGGTGCCTGAAATTTGTGCACAAGTTGGCCTTCCTTCCATGTTTGTCAGCACCCGTTTTCCTCCAGCTGCTGGCAGGCACCTGGGACCCAGGCTTTCCTTGCAGCCCCGGCTCCGTCAGGAAGGTCTTCTGGAAGGACGTCCGGTCCAATTAGCTTATTACGCTTTTATTATTATAGATGGCTCCCCACACTGCCCTGGATTCTTTGCCAGATTGCTCTCCTTTCGCTTATACACCCAGCCCCCTACATATTCCTAACATGGTTTCCCACCTCCTGAGGTACCCAGGGGGACAGAACCACCACAGGCACTGAGGTCCTTTTAAAGGAAACGCCATCGAAACAAGGCTCCCATATTCTGCAAACAACTTCCATGCTCTGCTCCGAGTGAACTTTAAAAAAAGAAAGGTACGCCGTCTGCTCGTCCCTGTCTGTAAAAGGTAATTGTTTTGACACATTGGCTTAATTACATGAAGGAGACACGGAGTTGGCCGCACTTCACCGTGGCAAATGGAACAGAGCCCTTTTGTGCGTGTCTACACAAATTGCCTCTGTGGTGCATTCTGGGAAGTGTCAACTGATAGGGGAGGATTGGATAGGTTGTTGTTTGTTCTCATTTTTATTTATTTATTCATGTACTGTTTTTGCAGCCAGTTTGGGATTCTGCCTGTCGATGGCAGATAATAGTCTTTCTTCTGAGTATTGTGTTTGTTCTTATCAATCCGATTCCCAAACTTTCTCTGGACTTTACCAAGACTTTCAAGGTTCAGATAAGTGGATAATGAATTCTAAAGGAAACGACTGCCGTCTGTCTTTCCACGATACCCACCAGCCTCTGACAAATCTGTGCCTGACGCAGAGGCAGGCGATAAACAATGATGGAATAATCGGATGAAATATGTGTCTCGGGCTAGATATCTTTCACTCACCGTTATGGTTACCCACCCACCAACCTGTGAAGACGCTGAAAGCCAGCAGATTTCACCTGTCAGTGTGCCGGATTGAAAACCGGGGGACAGACAGGGTGACTCATTCAAGAATGTTGGTTTAGCTGAGGCCGGTTTGGCTCAGTGGATAGAGCGTCGGCCTGTGGACTGAGGGGTCCCAGGTTTGATTCCGGTCGGGGGCATGTGCCTTGGTTAAGGGCACGTCCCCAGTGGGGGGCATGCAGGAGGCAGCTGGTTGATGTCTCTCATCGATGTTTCTAACTCTCTATCCCTCTTCCTTCCTCTCTGTAAAAAAATTAATAATAATAATAATAATAATAATAATAAAAGAATGTTGGTTTAACAAACCCTTTGTGCGCTCACCACCCTGTTCTGGAACTGGCGCTGAAGGGGTTGATGTCTGCAGAGTGGCTAATGTTGTGGGAACAGCCCGGTAAATAATTACTGCTCGGCCTTTACAAGGCAGCCGCTAGGCAGAGTGGGGGTGCAGGTGGCCTTAGTTTCTGTCTGCCTGGGCTGAGGATCCCAGGCCTTGGGCCCCTGAGAGCAACCTCATGGCATGTGGCCTCAGCTTTGGACCTGGTTCCTGGTGAGAGGAGGGTCCCCGTCCAGGTATTGTGGAGGGGAGGCTGTGAGAGATAAGCTGTTAGCCGCCCACAGGCCTCACCCCTAACACTTATCTCAAATACAGCTAAGGCAGGGACAAGACGCCTCTGGTGTACTTCTTATCTTCTGAGTTTTAGGATTTGGATTTTCTTTTCCCATGGGGTAGGAAACCGCCTTTGGCAGAAATGCATCGGGGTGGAGAGAATCTACCCACCAGGCAGAACCCTGCTCTGCCGGATTCTCTCACTCTCGTCGCCACTTCTCCGCATGGGTCTGGGTTGCATCCTTTTTGCCTCAGGAACTGAAGCTGGGTTGGGGCTGCATTTGGGTTGGGTTTGGACTGGGCTGGTCCCCAGGGATCAAGCGTTTGGGTGCAGGCCCTGATTCCCCCAGGACCTTGCCACTTGGCTCCTGTGGGGGGATTTCTCTCCTCCGGACTTCAGTCCCCTTGACCAGCAAGTGGGGGATCAGGACACCTGCCTCTTTGGCCAACAGGATTGTTGTGAAGGTGAAATGGAATCATAATCGGGAAGCTCTTTGACAGGTATGAGCTATATAGAGAGGCGACAGCTTTTAGCAGCTGAGATTCTGTAACTGTATTTAATCACGGGAAGAACCGGAGAGGGAACGCTGAGAGCCTGCAGATTCCTGGCTCGCAGGTGTGAGAATGGCCCCTCCACAGAGGAGGGAGATGACCCCAGAGCTGACCGTGAACTACAGGGCCAGGATCTGGGCAGTGAGAAAGAGCTGTGAGGTTACCCTGAATGTTAGTCTCATGACTGAGCCAGGGATGGCCATCTGAACCAAATTGGAATCAATCTCCCAAACCAGAGGGCGGTAAGGAATGTCATGCAGAGTCACCGAATCAACAGGGGCTGGAACTGGATCCCTGAGTCCTGGTCCCCACCCCGCTTCCAACTCCCTGTGATGTTTTTTTGTGATCCTTGGACAGAGCCATTGAACCCCTCTGACCACCAGTATCCTCACCCAAAGAATGAGGGTGATCTTAGAGTTGTGGGAAGCGCCAGGCTCAATAATACGTGTGAAAGCCTTAGGCTGTCGGTAAGAGGTGGCTCAGTCAGTGATCCGCTCCTTCCTTCATTTATTCCCTCATTGATCAGAACCTCTCACCGTCTTGGGTTGGTCCTGGCCCAGGAGGTCATTAACAGTTAAGGACTTTTCCAATGGGAATGAGAACTGGCTCATAAATACCATCAGCAGCGGCAGTTAAGAGAAGGGAGAGTACATTACAGCATCTTTATCTGCTCATCACATCATTCTTTATTGTTCACAAGTTCCCCGGGCTTCGGGTTTCTCTGCTGGCTCAGATCCTCCTCCTTTTGCTGCCTGAGTGTGTGTGGGGGGGGCGCTCCAACCGAGCCAGGCTCACGGAAAAGATGAAACAATACGCTTGTTGCCTTTTGCTCTCGGAGGTACCGTATAATCAGAGCCGGGCTGTGACAGCCAGCACGTCTCTTCTCTCCCTGCATCCCAGCCATAATGCAGCATTAGAAGCAATTAGGGCTTGTTCTGGGTTGTTTGTAAGATGATTATTATAGAAATGGCAGAGACATCTCCAAACAGCGGAGTTAAGGATGACAACGTTCTGCGTTCCCAACGCTGCTGAAGGGGAGGATGCTAAGAGCCTGGAAGCAGAGACAGACAAAGCCCAGCCCGTCACCCCATTCCCACAAGGCTGGGCCTAGGCATGTGCCCTCAGTGCGGGGCACCTGAGGGCGGATGGCAAGCGTTCTCTCCCTGGCAGAGCCGCTCTGCCCTGGAGGCTGGGCACTGTAACGGGAGGCTGGGCCAGGGGCTCAAACACCTTCTCCTTTTGTTCGCCCAGACATATCCAAAAGGCCCTCGGTGAGAACACTGGAAAGCCACGGGCAGCCGGACAATGGGAGGGCTCTGGCCACAATACCTTCCCCTTCGGTTTCATCTAGCGCTACACACAAATCCCGAATAAACTCCATCTGGGAACTCCTTAACCCCAATCTCCCACAACTGCATTTAAGCCCTCTTTTGTTCGTAAGAAACGGAAAACAGCTGGTCAGCTTGCTGTCTCCGCCTATTCACCTGCCTTTCCTTTGTCACGCTCTGCAAACACTGTTCCAGCGGCTCCAGCATGGAAATGGGGGGCTGCCTGGTACCTTCCCCTGCTTCTCATTCAATCCAGTAGGTAGTGTGCTCCTACTAGATGCCAAGCCACTTTGCAGCTGCTTGGATGACACTGTGAATGGTGCAAAGACCCCTGCCCTCATGAAACTTATTGGATAAATCTATATTATATAAATATAAATATAAATCTATATTCTATAACAATAAAAGAGTAATATGCTAATTAGACTGGATGTTCTCTCTGGATGTCCTTCCTGACGACCTTCTGGATGAAGCTGGGGCTGTGAGGGAAGCCTGGTCCAGGGTGCCAGAGGGAAGCTGATGCTGGCAGCGGGGGGGAAGGAAGGCCCGCTCTTGCACGAATTTTGTGCATCGGGCCTCTAGGGTGCAAATAATGTAGTTTGGTAGAAGGGGAAACGAGAGTGGAGCAGAATGGTTGTTAAGAAACTCATACCCTGACTATGGCCACACTCTCTTTCCTGGGGTCTCCTTTCTTCTCCTAAAGCCCAGCTCAGTGTCATCAGCGGCTTTTGCACATCTCACAGGCCTGGCATGTGCTGCTCCTGATTTGATTCCACTGGCCCTTTCTCCGCCTCGTGGCGCCTGTGCTCCAGACAAAATGAACTCCTCATTATCCCCCAGAGCGTGCCTGTTCTCACTCTACAGTGTTTGTGGGGAAAGTGCGCTAAGATTTATTGAGCTTTGTTAACAGACCGGACTTTGTGTACCTCCTCTGTCTTCTCCTTTCTCTTTCATAACCAATCTGTGATGTGTCAGGTGAGGGATAGAGGTTGACTTGCCTGCAGTCACACAGTGGAATGTGGCAGAGCCAAGAGTCACATCTTTGTCTGTCTGAGTCCAAATCTGATGGTCTTTCTCCCGAATCTCAAATGACTGTGTTCTCCAATTGCAGGAGGAATACATGTGTATCTCCATGTGTATCCACCTTTGTGCCACCTCTGCTGGCTGGCACAGCACTTCACACAGATGAGGTTAAAGTATTGTCTGAATTAAATTTCTTGGAATGGAACTGAATTAAGTGGAATACGCATGCCTTTAGAAAGCTATTCATTAACTGATCTTTCGGCAGCATCTTGTGTAGATGGATAGTGCAGCTTGTGAGCGCGTAAGAGACCTCCTTATTTTCTTCTGACTTTTACCCTGTTCTCTGAAGCTCCGTGGCCCACAGCTAGACCCAACAGAGCCTTTTCAAGGCCGACATTGGTAGATGTCTATTTTTAAAAATATATATTTTTTTATTGATTTCAGAGAGGAAGGGAATGAGAGAGCGAGAGATAGAAACATCAATGATAAGAGAATCATTGATGGGCTGCCCCCTGCATGCCTCACACTAGGGATGAAGCCTGCATCTCAAGCATGTACTCAAGGAATCAAACCATGATCTTCTGGTTCATAGCTTGACGCTCAACCACTGCGTTACACCTGCTGGGCAGACGTCTTGATCTGTATCTTTCAGTTGTCTCTTCCTCACCTTCTTCCTATTTGCCTCATTTCCCCTTTGAGATCCTTTTAGGGGCAGCCAATTCCTCTGATCCAGTTTCATTCTTACAGACACACACCAGCCTGACCTCTGGGGTCTTGGGTTCTGGCTCTGCCTCTGTTCCTTAGATGCTGGGGAGTCGGGGGTTGCCTCAGGGAGAAACCGCAGCCTCTCTGGGTTCCTGTTTCCTTATAAGGGTTCTAAAATCCCTGCCAGACCCATGTGCAGTCCTCATCGCTTAATGCACTGTAATTAATAAGTAAATATTTTTAGATGTGACTGAGAGAGGCACTTCAGAGACTCTCTCCTGAGTGCTCTTCCTACACAATACCGGGTCCGTGACTCCCAGCTTATTTTCCCTCCTAGGCCCTCCCCCAGTGAGCAGCAAGCATCTCCTATGGAGGCCAGTGGATAAAGGAGAGATGAAGTGTTCATCTCTTCAATGAAGACTCTCAGAAAGAGGAGATTAAAGTCGGGGTACCCGGGGCATGGCTCAGATCCCATGGCCTGTGGGTTCTCTGCTGCAGACCTTTGGTCATCTTAAAGCCCGGGTTCCGAGATTGGAACCTCTTCAAACCCCGACATAGTACATGTGACTGCTCCCTCGCTCAATAGCTGCCAACCCGCAAAAACACCACCAGAGGCATGTGGTCCCAGGTTCGACCCCTTGGATGGGAATTTCGGCAAAGAGGGGTGAAATGCTAAATAAACGGGATGCATTGTAAGTGCTGATAGATTTTCTGTTCCAGCCTGGCATTGTGCTCAGTGGAGGATTACCGCTGTGTGTGTTTAAATGTGACAGCTGTTTCATTCGCTCCCTGGTGTGTTGAAGAAGCCGGATAAAGCAAGCTATATGCCTTCAGAATCCTTAAAGTGAAATCCTCCAGAAAAAAAAAATATCCCCTCTTAAACCCTCTCTCTCCCCACCTCCCGGCTCATTCCTCACATGCATTTCCATTTATTGGATTTAATCTTTGATGTTTTTAATATTCTGGATGAGAAATACCCCTAAAAAAAAACCTTTCACCTCTGGTTCCTGGGCATCCCTGAAGCAGTGGGTTTCATTTTGATATCCTGGGTGCAGAGGGAATGCAAAGCACTTAGAAACCTTAATTAAGGAACATTTAGGAAGATGGGCTGATGAGGGGCAAGATTAGCCGTGGATTTCACTGTTGCCTGCCTGCGACGTTCTGTTTAATTATTACAAGGGGAGCTGCCAGCCATGCAAGAGCTGACGGTTTGATAGTGAACTACACTGACCTGGATTTCTTTTTCATTAGATTTCATTTAATTCAGGCAACGGAGGCAATTTCTTAGACCCTGGGATAGCTGCCTGTTAACCTCCAGGCCACAAGAGAGAGGAGGAAGGAATGTTTTACCCAGAGCTCTACCAAATCCTGTCTAGATCCTAACACCTCTTGCTGTTTTTGGGAAATAGAGAGAATGTGGCTCTATTGTGTCCCCGTGAGGGATTAAATGAGCTGGATAATTGACTCAACAGTATCCTCTCTTTGAACTCAAAGAGGACCAAAGATAGCCTCCTCTCAAGATTAACTGAGAGGATCTTCCTCAGAGGATTCTCCTCCTCCTCCTCCTCCTCTTCCTCCTTCTCCTCCTCTTTTCTCCTTCTCCTTCTTCTTCTTCTTTGTTTCTTATGACCCCTACCTAGGGATCATTGACCTTAAGTAGCTCGTGACTAAGAAGTATTGTGGATGGGTGCTATTGGCATGGTAAGGAGTAGGCATGAGAAGATGCCTAGGAGGAAATGCTGGTTAGGGGTTCTTTGTGGACTACAGCTAAGTCACCATGTCTGCCTTTGTTCACCACATCTGACCCTTCTCATTTCTGATGTATCTTAAGCCAATGGTCAAAGGTAGTTGAGAAATTCTAAAAATTCAAGAAAGAGGATTAGAACTAAAAATCAGAGAATTTAGATTCTGCCATTTGTCTGTGCCTTAAGCATCAGTTTATCTCTCTCAGTTGGTACAGGTGTGATATTTTTTCTCATGAACTGGGAACGCCAATTCTTACTTCACAGAAAACTTACAGAATTAAATTAGGAAATGGCTATATAGCGAGGATTTTTTAACCTTTTTCATCTCATGGTACACACAAACTAATTGCTAAAATTCTGCAGCACACCAAAAAAATCGGTTCTATTTTTGTCGATCTGACAAATAACATAGGTATAATTCTGATTCTTTCACACAAGATGGCTGTTGTTGTGTTGGCTGTTTCTATTTGACAATCTAAGGGAACTGAGGTTAGTACCCCTGACTAAACAGTCAGATATTTCATGTTCTTAAAACTGTTATGGCACACAGTTTGCAAACAATTGCTATATATAGCATTTAGCCAACAAATGTATATAGGGGGAGTTAGAAATACATTCTTCTGAAGAAAGCCAAAGCATATCTCCCTTTTGTTGGGTTTATACTCAGCTACAATAAGAAAATGGTAAACACAAAAATAAAGTGTTTAACTGAAGGAATACAAAATTAACTTGTGCCCTAGCCAGTTTAGTGCAGTGGATAGAGAGTCAACCTGTGAACTGAGATTGATTCCAGTGAAGGGCACATGCCCGGATTGCTGGCTCAATCTTCAGTGGGGAGTGGGCAGGAGGGAGGCAATCGAAGACTCTCTCTCATCATTGATGTTTCTATCTCTCTCTCCCTCTCCCTTCCTCTCTGAAATCAATACAAATACATTTAAAAACTTAAGTTGTGATACATGCATACAGTGAAATATTTCTCGGTAATAGAAAGGGATGAACCTGTGCAACAGGTGTAGGAGAGCATTCTTCTTAATATGATAACTTAATGATAAGCCTCCAGGACTGATATCAAACAATGGCCTCCCCTTATCTATCTAAGATGACAAGCTCATACAACAACTCTCCCTTTAATTTATATACCCCTTTGGGGAAAAGTAGACCACATTATGCTAAGTCAATCAAGTCAAACAAACAAAAAAACCTATATTGATCCATTTATATGACATTCCATGAAAGATAAAACCTTAGAGACAAAACTCAGATCACTATTGTTTGGGACAGTAAGTGAGGGGAGGTAATTTTCCATAACAAAGCACAGGGGTTCTTTTTAGGTTTTGGAAATATTCTGTATTTTATTGATGCTGATGTACAGCTAAAAAGGTGGCTAGAGATTGTAGCTCAATAAATATAATTTTTTAAAAGTTCATATAAAAGTATACATTTTTTCTATTCTCTCCTTTCTCGAGAATATGACTTGTCCTCATTGTGGGTGCTCAGGGTCACACAGAAGCATCCTTAGAACCTAAAGCTCATGACATTCCTAGGGAGTCCCTGAATGGACATGGTGAGGATTCAGTCACCTGTAATTCCCTCCAAATGTTTACATGTGGATTTTACTAAGGAGAGGTCTCGGTTTTAAGCAGAAGATTAAAAGTTACTATCACTCACTGTCCATCTCTCAAGAACAACCACCAAGTGAAAAGAAAGAAAGGGAGGAAGGAAGAGAGAGAGTAAAAGCAAAACTATGAGCCATTATTCCAGCAGAGAAAACACAGTGAATTAGTGTTCTGGATTTCTTCAGATAAAGTCCTGGAGGTGGAATCACTGGGATATAAGACAGTTCAATTTCAATTTTTTGAGGTAACTCCATACTGCTCTCCCCAGTGGCTGCACCAGTCTGAATTCCCCCCAACAGTGCAGGAGGGTTCCCCTTCTCCGTGTCCTCCCCGATACTTGTTTGTTGATTTATTGATGAAAGCCCTCTGAGGTGCTATCTCATTGTGGTTTTAATTTGCATGTCTCTGATGATTAGTGATTTTGAGTAACTTTTCATAGGTCTGTCTAACAAGCAAAATAGAGACAGACTCATAGATAGAGAGTAGCTGACAGCTGTCAGGGGACTTGGGGCTGAGTTTTGAGGGGTAGAGGGATTGAGACGAAAAGAAAAGAAAAAAAAAACTCATGGACATGAACAACTATGTGGTGATTCCCTTGAGGGAGGTGGTATAAGTGGGGGGAGGTGGAGGAGGATATAGAGGCACAAATGGTGATGGAAGGAGACTTGTCTTGGGTTGGTAAACACACAATCCAGTGGACAGATACTGTGCTGTGGAATCATGGCCCCTGAAACCTGCATCATTTTCTTAATCAATGTCACCCCAATACACTCAGTACAAAGGAAAACATGCCAATAAGAAAAAAGATACAGTGCGATACACTGCACGGGTTAGTCCCTCGGATGGACACGGGCTGCAATAGTTTGAAGTTCGTGCCTGAGCATTATCATCAAGCTCTATCTCAGCCGGTTATTCTTCTTACAGAGCACGATGCTTTCTGTGCAAGCGCATTCCTGCGGACCTATCGGGTCACTCACTCTCCCTCCCAAGCTCATAGCAGGGGCGAGGGGGTGAGCCTGGCATCCGCCCTCCCCGATGCAGGGCATGGAGTGGGTTCCACGCACAGACACTGCAGAGGTTGGCCAGGGAAGCAGGGCGAGGGGCCGCCCAGCCTAATGGAATCGGTGGTATCGATCCAAGTGACAGAGGCACCGTATTGAAAGCCTCACGCCGGGCACCAGCTCAGGAAAGGCGATAGCTGCTCATTTGCAAAAATATCAGGGTCTCAAAAGTTACCGAGGCCTTTGGAATAGTAAATCACCACGAGGCGCCCCTTTCATCACAGCAACGCTCGAGAGGTATTTCCAGGCAGGAAAGTGGGGCCTGCAAACGCTCCCCGGCTGGTGACAGGGCCGTGTCGCAGGCTTCCAGGAGGAGGTACCGCTCTGTGCCTCGCGCGCTGCGAGTAATTAGTCCATCGGAGATGCTCATGCTGATGGGCAGGGTAATCGGAGTGCAGCTGCCATCACAGGCCAGCTGCGCCCCGCTAGGGCTGAAAGAGGGGTCATCTCAGACAAGGCGTTTTCTCTGCTGGGGCGCCCACCTGCAGCTTCTGGCCGCCGAGGCCCCGTTCCTGCTAACGGAATGCTGAGGAACGTTCGCTTCCAACACAGGCCCTGGCACCAAAATGATGACCGCTGTTTCTAGACCATCGGTTCTCAACCTGTGGGGTCGTGACCCTTTTGGAGGTCAAATGGCCCTTTCACCGGGGTCGCCTAAGACATCCTGCATATAAGATATTTACATTACGATTCATAACAGTAGCAAAATCACAGTTAGGAAGTAGCAACGAAAATAATTTTATGGTTGGGGATCACCCCAACAGGAGGAACCGTATTAAAAGGACGGGGCATTGGGAAGGTTGAGAACCACTGGTCTAAACGGAGCCACCTAGAGCTCCATATTGAAGACACTTTTGCAAATAATGAACCACAAAAAGCACGCTCTCCTAGGCCAGCCCACCTCTGTGTAGATCCTCCCCTTCCATGTCAAGGGTACCTGTCCCAGCAACCTTGATGATCCCTTGATTTCTAAGCCAGTGACTCTGACAACAGGTCTCTGGGTCTGATCCAGCCCTAGCAGGGCTGAGGAGGACTTCTTTGCTCTCTTAGTGTATCTGTGTAACTGCTGTCCTAACAGATATTACCTCACAGGACAGTGAACATGTAGAGCAGCGGTTCTCAACCTGTGGGTCGCCACCCCTTTGGGGGTCGAACGACCCTTTCACAGGGGTCACCTAAGACCATCGGAAAATGCAGATATTTACATCACGATGCATAACAGTAGCAAAATGTCATGGTTGGGGGTCACCACCACATGAGGAACTGTATGCAAGGGTCTCGGCCTTAGGAAGGTTGAGAACCACTGATGTAGAGTATGAAGAAAGGACGGACAGTGCCCAAGAGCTAGTACGTCACATGATCAAGGGGGTTTGGAAACAATACTCCTGACCTCAGAGATGCAGAGTTTGGGTAAGATGGAGAATGACGTTACAGTATCTGGCCATGAAATGTCAACTTTACAACGGTCCCCAAGGCCTGGCAGGGATGAGAGGCATGATGGAACTATCATAACAACACCAACAATCTGCAAACGCTGACTGTTTGAGGCGGTGGTAGGGAGGGGTACTTGCCTGGAAATGCAGACATGCGAGTTCATGAGAATAAAAGGAGAATGGGATAGAAGGATATCTTTGTGAGCTGATATTACCCAGCCAGCCAGAAGCAGTGGGTGGCTCCTTTCTTATCCAGTAAATTAAAACAGCATGGAGGTGGGATGCCCTGGAAATAGGGGGCTTCCAGAATATCACACCATGTCAAATAAAAAATAGATATAATAAAAAAACTCCCACTTCCTCTAGAAAGTTTCTGTAGAACACAGGAAATGGCAAATGGTATGGATACTATCGCATATACACCAACAAGAAGAATCTGCTAGTGACATAGAACTGATAATCATTTGCGGGAAAGTGGCTCTGTCATCTTTTTTTTTTTTAAATATATTTTACTGATTTTTTACAGAGAAGAAGGGAGAGAGATAGAAAGTCAGAAACATCGATGAGAGAGAGACATCAATCAGCTTCCTCCTGCGTGCCCCACAGTGGAGATGTGCCCACAAACAAGGTACATGCCCCAACTGCAATCGAACCTGGGACCTTTCAGTCTGCAAGCAGACGCTCTATCCACTGAGCCAAACCGGTCTCGGCGGCTCTGTCATCTTGATGCTCAGAGAGCAAAGCACTGGGCGGAGATGAAGAGAATTCTGGATTATTAAAAGGAAGCTATCAAAACATTGAAATTGGAGAAAACATAAGCAGGAGACACAAGGAATTCTGTTAAATATAAACAGTCTCTTTTTGGGGGGTCTGGAGAAATGACAGAAATAAAGAGAATACCTCACGAATGGAAACAGCGGTGTGAACTGGGAAAGTTCTAATGAATGCCCAATGAACAGGGGTGAAAGGTATCATTTCCGAGACAAAAGGTCTTGGAATAGGACAGGTCCACTGCTTGGACCTTGTGAGAGAATTCTGTTCTTTCCAAGCAGACAGAACTTCACAGCTCTGTGGATTCTCAGATTTTCTCTTCTAGGTGATAAAGAACAATCTCTGTGCTGAAAATGGCAAGACTCAACTATTTTAAGAGAGTTTATATCCTAACCAAGTGAGAGATTAATGGAAAGGAGATCCTAACTCAAAAATCGGACATTTTCTTTGGTGAATGTGGAGAAGGCTGTAGACTGCGTATTTGGAGTTTTGTATTCTCTTGCTCCACTCGTAGGAGAAAGGTTTTAGCAAGGGATTAACAGGTCTTATCCTGTTAAGTATTTTATTGTTGACTTGGATAATCATCCTATCTGTAGATGCTGCACATTGCTACAAAACTACATGTTGTATTTGTTGAATGGATGGAACTGGGACCCAGTGAGAGTGAAGTAAGTGATATTGGCGTGTCAATGCTATCAAGATAACATTTAATAACTGGCGAGCTTAAAATCCCCAAATTCAGTACAAAAATGTACTCTCTCTTATCAAAGATGGATAAGATAGGTTTAATGGGAACGGGTGAAACAAATAAATAAAAATGATAAGATATTTAGAAGTATCTGATATCAAAAGTGTAATATGAATAAAAAGGCTGGTGTGTCTGTCAAAAAATTCAAATAGAATCTTAGAAAAAGGGAGATAGTGACCCTATTCCTCACTGACTAGACCATGACTAAAATGTGTTTGTTTGTTTGTTTGTTTGTTTGTTTAGGGTGGGAGTCATGTATTTCATAGTACATCATCGGTAAAGAGGCTATATTTTTGAAAAATAATGGATATGTTAGAGATACTGTTTCAATGAAAACCACAAATTGCTTAATGAGTAAGGAATAGTTACAGAAATTGGGGTTATTTATATCAGAAAAGTGTGGGAGTTCCTCTTTAAATATTTGGAAGGCTAGTATGAGAACTATCTTTTATTATCATCATCATCATTATTATTATTATGATTACTACTACTACTACTAGAGGCCTAGTGCATGAATTCAGGCACCGATATGGCTGGCCAGCCTGTCCCCATTGGGGACCATCGATCAGGGGCCAGAATGGTGGTGGGGAGGGGGCATGGGAGGTTGGCCAGCTAGCCCTGCCCCTATTGGGCCAGTTGACCAACCACAGTGTACCTCATAGGGTTAGGTTGTTCCATTTGTTCCAGTCAGTTGGCTTTTATATATATAGATTATTATTATTCTGTGTGGTCTCAAGAGGCAGAACTCAGATTATTATGAAAAAATTTATAAGAGAATGAATTTTGGAAAATAATTTATTACCAGACAGACATCTCTAAAGACAGAAGAGGTTCTTTAAAGGCACAGGTCCCTACCTTGCCGGAAATGTTCACACATTTATTGATAACCTGACAGGGAAGGTGTGGAGGGCATTCACAGGTCGGATGGACATTCATTAGAACTTGCCCCAGTTCACAGTCCATGAATTTCCTAGTCAAATTTTAGCCCCTGCTGACTTTCTTTCTGCTAAGTTTCACTCCTTAATAGAAATAGGTAGAGTCACTTCTTTCTTCATCCTATCCTCCTTCCTATTCAAGATTTTCAGTTGGAAATTTAGATATTGTGCCACTACATAGTTCAGTGGATTGAAACCTCTTGATCTCAGGCTCACTTTATATTCATACAAAAATATTAGGACAATGAAAACCTTCCATTTACGTGGTTAATGTCTATCTGTATTCACAGTGATAGAAACTGAAAAGTCAGTATTCAAAAGATGTATTTATAAATTCATTTAAAACCAACAATATTAAGCCCATTACATATAAAAACATAAATATTTTGTGAAAAAATGATAATGTTTCACAAATAATAATAAGTAAGTAGAATTTTATATTTTTTGCAAACTTTAATATCAGGCTCATAGAACATAATAGGGTTCTCATATCTGCTTTTAAATTAAATCACAAAATATACAATTGGAAAAGGAAGGAGTAGTGTGATAGTTTTTTGGGTATTTGTAAATATTCTTCTTTGACACAACAGCAAAATTCAGAACCATCAAAAATTCAATGAATATTTCATAATCTGTTACACTAGAATTCTTGGGTATATTTTGCACTTTGAAGAAACCTTTTGTTCATGCTTAATTTTGTAACATCATGCATTCTCATTCAGAAAATATTGGTTTGCTCATATAGATGTCCCAAATGTTGACATTTCATTATAAAACATCAAAAATGTTACATTCATTAGTATTCAGTGTGTGTCAAGCTACTAGTGAAAATTTTCCAAAATTCTATCCCATTTTGAATGCTTCAGTTTTATCACTGGCAACAAATGATGCCAATTGTTTTTCTTGAAATTGGCAGGCTCTCTTCATTTATTTAAAAAATAACCTGCTAAAATATCCAACTTTGAATAATCATAGTTTGTCAATTATTCTTTCTAGGAAAAAATTGTTTTTTCTCAAAAGAGAGAGAGAGAGAGAGAGACATTTCTAACAACTCAAATAATTGCTAAGTTACATTTCCTGTAGAAAGCTGTCATTTTTTGGTTATGAGCACAAGCATTTTGTGTGTACCATTTTATGCACTATAACATTAGAAAGGCATGCACTGAAGAATCAAGACTTAATAAAATTAATACTTTTTGCTACTTATTTAAGATCATTCTTATGTGAAACTGGCTTTCTCTTTTCCTTACTGCAAGTGTAGTATTGTGAAAAATACAATGACTGTAAACACAGGTTAGGGCCAACACCTCACTGCTTGTTACAATGCCAACATTGCTTTTGTATTGGTGACATTATGCAAATAATGTCTTGGTGGCTTTATGAAAATAGATTTCACCTCATGATCTCCTTGAGAAGTTCTCAGGCACCCCCAGAGGTCTATAGAACACACTTGCAGGATAATTCATATGGTATAAGATTGGACATCTTACATGAGAGTATTTTTCAAGGAGTCTCCACCCTTATTGTTCTGTGATTCTAAAGCCGAAACACCTCAATCTTCTCATATAGGCCTTACTCTGGTCATGTGATTTGTGCCTCCCATTTTCAAACACTATTTTCCAATTCCCAATTCTGCGCATGTTCTGAGAAGTGTAACCCATCTGTTACTTTGGTTTGGGAGGAAAGAAGAGGAGGTTTGGAAAAAAAGAAGATGCAAAGGGAAGGCGGGGGTAGAGTTGGCATCTGCTCAGAAGTAGAGACACAGCGATGAGCGGGCACAGTAGGTGAGCAGAGCAGGCTCTGCTGCCTGCACCTGTTCCTTGGGGAATAAGGCTCTGCCTCTAGGGCAAGCTGGGGTATTATTAGCCCATGATGAGAGCTACGCATCAGGAATACCTAGAGACATTTAACAAAATTCCTGAACCATGTACTTGGAGTTTCTGAATCAGTGCGTCTTTGGGCACGGGGGCTCAGGCAAGTCTGGTTTTCAAAAACTCGGGTGATTCCTGGCGAAAAATCACGGCTTTGGGTGGTAGGGTGAGCAGAAGTGCAACTAGGTAATCCCAGGTGAGCCTGGAGATGTTTAGTTTGTGTGTGTGAAGATTAAGAATGAGTGATCCCCCTCATTGGATCTGAATTGATCCCCAATCTCAAGAGCTCTTTCTTTGGCTGTCAGTATCTTCATTCAGTATTACCTCACTCTGCAGCAATGTAGAAGTCAATGACAACTAAGAATCTAAAAAAGAATAAGAAGAAGAAAGAAGGAGAAGAAGGAGGAGGAGGAAGAATGGAATAGGAAGAGAAAGAGAAGGAGGAAAAGGAGGAGGAGGAAAAGGGGGAGGAGGAAGAGAAGGAGAAGAAAAAGCTAGTAGTCCAATAGTTCACAAAAACATGTCTGAGTAGTAATTGCTACCTCCTTTCATCAGTTTAACTTGCAGTCACTCAAGTAAGAACACTTGGAGTAGAAAAATCTATTACCACTGAAGCTGGGACTGGCTGGAAGCACATACTGCCGAGTGTGGTATTATAGCTCCCCCTCTTTTTTTCCTCAGTGTTATAACACTTAATCTTCTAAAGACATTGAGAAGAAAATGGATAAGGTTTTCTTTTGATTTTTACAAGTGACATAAAATACCCTGCTCTTGAAAGGTACATGGGCCTAGTTTATTTTGGAAAAGATTTAGGGTGATGAGCTCTAGTGAGCACAGCCTGATAGATCTGAACCCTGAGAAGGTAGGCCAATCACAGTATTTGATAAGCCCAATTCATTCCCAATCTCTTCAGATTGCTAAAAGAGGCCCAGAAAAATGGTGGTGTTGTGGGTTTTTTTTCTTTTTGTTTCTTATAGAATTACACTGTTAGGACAATGGCCACGTGGACTCACATAGAGCTGTCATCTCATGGTTGTTTTTTATAGTTTCAATCTCAAAGGAAATAATGCTTCTACTAGAAAGCTGCAATGTAGCCCCATGGCCACTAGGGAGTAATAGTGTGCAGTCTTAATAGGGTCCAAACTAACTATATATATAAAAGCCAAGTGACCAGAATGATGGAGCAATTGGAATAACTTGAATGGTGAGTTGCTATGATGCGCACTGCAACTGCCAACCAGCCGATTGGGGCCCCAAATGGCTCCCCCAACCTCCTGAGACCTCTCTCCCTGGCTGGCCCGGCTCCTGTTCAGCCTCCTAAACCAACCCGATCAGCCAGCCAGATCCCACCTGTGCACAAATTTGCACACCGGGCCTCTAGTAGTGTATATTTTTCCAAACATATAAAATAGTCAAATTCTTATTTGTACTAAAACATCATCTTTCCATAAGTTATTTAAATGGCTTGTTATAACAATTAAAACAAAACAGATATCACACTAGATAATCTTTGTGAATAACATAACCTGAAGTGTGAACAAATGATAAGTAACATCTATTAAAAGCATACTATTTGTCTGGGATCAGTCAAAGAACTTTGTTAGTGGTGGCTCATTTATATATCTCAATAACCCTGTGAGGTAGGTGCTAGTAACATTATAATTTCCTAGGTAAGAAACCAAAGCACAGATACATGAAATATAAAAAGTTACAAAGCTCATAAGTGGTGAAATTTTTTCATTGCATAACCCAGATATTTTGCCATAAAGTTCCTACTATTAACAAAGCTACCCTACCTTTATTTGACCTCTATTACTCTGATGGCTATTATTACTCTTATGACATATTCTAATGTTAATCTTATATGCTGACCAATTGTGACATTTTTGTTCATGTTTATTTTCCCCCTGACATCCCCATAATAATGAGTTTCATGAGATATTACAAGTAGCATATTACCCCTTAATAAGGATCCTTGGAACAGCTGAAATGTGAGAACTGTGCTTGTAATACAAAGTTATGTTAAGGAATTTAAGGAATAAACTATACTACACAGTATATATTAAACATTTCATCTGTATTATATTAGACTAGAGCAGTGGTTCTCAACCTTTCTAATGCCATGACCCTTTAATATAGTTCCTCATGTTGTGGGGACCCCCAACCATACTTCATAACTGTAATTTTGCTATTGTTATGAATTATAATGTAAATACCTGTGTTTTCCAATGGTCTTAGGCGACCCCTGTGAAAGTGTCATTCGACCCCCAAAGGGGTCGCGACCCACAGGTTGAGAACCACTGGACTAGAGGCTTGATGTATGAAGATTCATGCCAGAAAAGGCCTTCCCTCTGGTCGGAGCCACCTTTCCACCTTTCCATGTTGCCTAGAGACCTAGAGCTGCATGGTGCGGAACATCCATGGCAACAGTGCAAGCATCCCGCCCCAACCCTGGATGCTCGGCACCTGCATATGCAAATTAATCCACCATTTTTGGTGGGTTAATTTAATCTGCCATCTTTGTTGGGTTAATTTGCATACTCACTCCTCATTGGCTAGTGGGCATCGCAAAGGTATGGTTAATTTGCATCTTACTCTTTTATTAGTGTAGATTGGCTATCTATTGATAAGATGACTTTATGGTGGTCTTGAGGCACACAGACACTGAGACACTATCTCTGTCATTCGTGGGCCTGTGGGACTGATGATGCCTATTTTTGGGCTGCAGTTTCCCAACTTCCCTGGATCTCCACAATGTGTATTAAGTCTTACAAGGGACACGTGTTTCTCTCCTTTCTCTGTCCAATGGAACCACTGTCTCCTCCCTGGGTATGGACCTCTCCATCCTGATTTCTCAGGCTGTCATTGTCTTGCTTTCTGTTTTGTGAGAAGCTATAGACTGCCAGTAGCTTCTGTCTGCTTTCAAGCCCTTTCTTTATCAGAGGCACATAGTATCATTTAAATTCTTTGGGAAGTTTCTAGAAGGAAGCACAGCAACAACATTATAAATTTTTTTAGTCTTTTGCTGGTGGACCCCATTTTCTTTTCTTCTATTTCTAATCTCTTTTCCTTCATTAGCCCATTCATTTTGAGGAATGAAGGAGACCTTTATGACCGCTCAATCCTTCAACTCTCTGAAACTATACCTTTATATTCTAGATTTGATATAGAATATAAACTTTGTATCTTGCTCTCCATCTTCTCTGGATACCCAACTCTACCAGACTTGAAGTAGCCTGGCCACGCAGTCTCATTTAGCTGGGTGCCCTCTAGCTTAGGTGTGGGTATGGCCTAGGAAAGCTTTTCCTGTGATTGAATTTTTCAGCTTTAATATAATTGGGACATAAGTTGGCCACCATGAACTTTTCCACCTGGGGTTTATGCCCTTGTATATTCCCCTGCCAGGCTGCATAGGGCTGCCCCTTCTACCAGCTGTACAGTGTGGGAGTGATGGTGTGAGATTTCCCAGGCTTGTGCATGAAGGTTGTCCTGGCTTCTGACTTGCTCTCTCTGCGTTCACTGACTCTGGAGCCGCCATGGAATGGGGACAGGGAAGCACCCCCCCGTGGGCAGATTCATGCAGCAAAGCACCGAGGCCTCCTGTCAGCACCTTGCACCAACCTGCAAGTCAGCTATGAGCCACCTTGAAAACAAAGCCTGCAGCCCCCAGCAAGCGACCTCAGGAGAAGTGCTGAGCAGGGACTGCCCATCTCAGCCGCTTCCGATTCCTGATCCCCCGAAACTGGCACACAGATGCTGCAGTGACTGTTGATGCAGGGAGAGTGAGTAATGTGTAGAGAGTGCCCCATCTTCAACTGGTTCCTTTCTGTGAGAAACTTTGGGTAATTCCTCTGATTAGTTTGCCGTCATCAAAGAATGTTCTTCAACTTCTCCCTCTAGGAAAAGGGTTGAACAGTCTCTTCCTGACCCTCAAATCTATCTCTGGGGCCTGTAGCTCCTGAGCTGATTTGCATAGGATCCTGCGATTATATACCTAACAAGCTTTGCTAAAGTGCCCTCCTTTATTTTAAGTAGTTTAGAGTGGCCACATCCCCTGAAAAAAATACAGGCAATAAGAATCTGCTGCACAGAGGCAAAAACTTTTGCAGGTTTGGTCTCAAGGGTCTCTGGCTTTATTTTCTTAAATACATTTTTTATTGATTTCAGGGAGGAAGGGAGAGGGAGAGAGAGAGAAACATCGGAGATAAGAGAAAATCATTGATTGTCTGCCTCCTGCGTGCCCCACATGTGGGATCGAGTCTGCAACCTGAGCACGTCCCCTGACCAGGAATGGAACTGTGACCTCCTGGTTGACAAGTTGGTGCTCACTCACTGAGCCATGCCAGCTGGGTGAGAATATCTGGCGTTAAATCCAGGATTGGCCACTTAGTAACTCTGAATATTCAGGAGTGTGTCCAAGGAATCAAAGGTTAACTCTGAGCCTCGAGTCTTCATCTGTAAAATAGGGATACTGTACTATTATCTTGCCGGGCTGTATGAAGGTTAGATCACACTCCCTTTAAACCGAATTTCAAAAAACTGCAGTGCCATACAGATAATGGAAATTTAATAAATGATAGCCACCATTAATATTAAAGAAGACCTTGAACAACAGATAAAAGTTGGAAACTAACTTTTTGAGGTCAAAGAATCCAAAACATGTCTCCGTATCTCTGATTCCAATTCCGAGTAGATCTGATGCACCAGCAGGAGAACCAAGAAGAATGCCCACATGTCCGGCAGGTGAGGAGGGATGGCGTTCCAGGTCCAGGAAACAGCATGAGCCACTGGAAAGCCACGTGGAGGACTCTGGTTTAGGTGTCTCCACCTCAACACTGTTGATGTATTGGGTTGGATAAGTCATTGTGGGAGCACTACCCTGTGCCTTGTGGGATGTTTAATAGCAGCCCTGGCCTCTACCCCCTAGATACCTCCAGCACCTACTACCTACCAAATGTGACAGTCTCCATCTTCTCTTGATACCCAACTCTACCAGACTTGAACTAGCCTGGCCACGCAGTCTCATTTAGCTGGGTGCCCTCTAGCCCAGGTGTGGTTTCCCAACTTCCCTGGATCTCCACGATGTATAATACGTCTTACAAGGGACACGTGTTTCTCTTCTTGCCCTTTCCAATGGAATCACTATCTCCTCCCTGGGTATGGACCGCTCCATCCTGATTCCTCAGGCTGTCATTGTCTTGCTTTCTGTTTTGGGAGAAGCTATAGACTGCCAGTAGCTTCTGTCTGCTTTCAAGCCCTTTCTTTATCAGAGACATTTTCTTCTATGTGGAAGAAATGAGATTAGAAATGAAGATTCATGCAAGAAAAGTCACTTTCTTTATTAGAGGCATTTTCTTCCTCTTTCCACCTCCTCCCCACCCCCTTCTTTATCAGAGGCATTTTCTCCTCCTCCTTCTCTTCCTCCTCCTCCTCCTCCTCTCCTTCTTCCATAATGATGAATGTTCTAGCATTTACAAACAAATGTCTTCAGCCATCGTTAAGTGTCCCCTTCCATGGCAGAATCTCTTGTGATGAAGAACCACCGCTGGAGTCCAGCATTCTCCCCTTTCCTGAGAAGGTCATTGCAGCCCTGAGAGGGTATGTACTTGGGCCAAGGACACACAGCTTGAGGCTGCAGAGCCAGGTGTAGACCCTTCGAGAGCTCTTTTCTCATCAAGACATTTGAAAAGCAGCCAGGTGGCCTTTGCCATATTTAGCAGAAGAAGTAAGGAAGTGATCATTAAAGAGAAGTAAGTACTGGAATCAAACATATCTTTAGGGTGGGTCTCTGCCAGGGAGAGTCCCAGGTGCCGTCTTATTTAAGAACCAGGCATGCAGGGATTGAATGAGTTAACACCAGCAGGTGGATGGCATAGTGTGTGTGGTGATGAGCATCCTCCTTCCTGCCCTGATAATAGTTTGGGCTTCATGCAGTGGGCCATGGGGAACGATAGCCTACTTTTTATAGGTCAGTGACATTATCGTAGAGGAAAAGTGACATTCTCCCTAAAGCTCATGTCTCCTGCTTCGGACTGGGAAGGTGCCTTATGTCTGGGGGACATATGCCCCCAGGGACTGGCATGATGCCTGCTCCCTAAGTGTCCTCAATTACCGTTTCCACCCACCTAGGAGGCCAGTATCTCCAGAGACGATCAGGACATAATGAGCCCAGTGCCAGGAGTGATTAAAACGAATGACACCGCAGTCCCGCAAGGTGGCGGGGCACGGGGGAGGTGGCACCGGGGATTGGCTCCTCTTAACTGCGCCCCACGTTGAATAATACAACGGCTTCCCCCATGGCTGTCTGAAGGCAACCCTTCGGCAAGCTGGTCACCCTCCAGCGCCTCGGGGATGGGGTCACCGGGGCTGGACCACACTTTCTGAATCGAAGCAGTGAACTGTGAAATAGGAATCCCTGACAGCTCTTAAGTATATCAAGAGAACAGCCCTATTCCTTAATACAGAGCCACTAATAGACATCTAGAAACCTATAAAACAGACAATTCCTCTATATCATCCCACTTAAATCAATGTACTTATATTACCCTCATCATTTTCCCTTTACCGTTTATTACATTTTGCCACAGTAATTTATTTTTTCATATCCATCAGCCGATTAAAGACTTTATTCTGAAGATATACATCCTGGTGACCTACTTGAGACTGACCTAAACTGTTAAGTAGAAGCAATTTGGTGGGGGAAGTTTCTCTCTCTCTCTCTCTCTCTCTCTCTCTCTCTCTCTCTCTCT